>CATQJL010000305.1:4295278-4683004 GCA_958299035.1 Cylicocyclus nassatus | reverse complement strand
TGTGATGTCGACCTGAATGTATCGCATTATCAAAAAGAAAATTAGTGTTCGGCTCTATACTTTTGTAATAAATGGAAGTTTAACACAAGAGTTTGGGAATAAAAACCAGAGAACAGCTTAGTTGTAGCCGAATGAAAGAAATTTTAGGACGCTGTATCAAACAGTATGATTAGTCTCAACTAATGGTTTTTAGAAAACAAAAATGTTCGGTGTCTGATTACAACGTGATAGATTGAAATACAACGCTCTTTACTTCGTTGTGTACAAATGTGAGAAAGAATATTGCGCAAAAGAAGCTCTGAATCAAATCTAACACATAGGACCTAAAAGGATTTCCGATTGATTGTGCAAAGAAAAAAAGCAAAGAAGCGCAAATAAAATAATGAATTTTAAGAATTTAGGCGCCCAACCAAAAGGCGCAAAACTGAAAAAAGCATTATAATTCTCAAATTCCAAAAAAATTCCAGCCTGCGAGCGGCAACTTGAGACTCAAATTCGGTTCTTAGGCTGAAGGGTAGAATGACCACTAAGGGGAGGGGCCACCCTATAGCTCTTCTTTTTTTAGGGACAGCGGGTCCTGAGAAATTATATGCTGTCAGCATTGGTAGATGCCTGGACTTCAAAAATGCACCAAATTCAAGAATGATTACTATAATAACCCCTAAGAACCTAATCAAGTACATCCGCCCGTATCCGCTGTGAGAAATGGCCACCGGACATCTATCACAGTCGGAAGCGCCACCAAGTGAATAGATGGCCGTCCTCATCCGGGCGACGTCTGCCCAGTTAAGTTGATTTGGCGCATTTCCTGAGCTCGCTATTGCTGCTGGCGCGACACCGAAAAACACTCATCAACAGGTGACAGCCGTAAGCATATTTAGAGAAAGGACGGCTTTCCTTTGTGAAGCACACTTGCGCCGAGCATTCAGTCGCTGCCTACACTATGAATGAGCACGAACAATGCGATTAGCGTGGGCGTAGCCGTCCGAATAGGTAAAAGGCTTGAAAGAAAACGTAGGCGCAATGGTAATGATTTTGCGCGCTTCACTCGCAGGTAAAACGAGTACATGCCTTCAAGCGAACAAGTTTCAAAGCTTAGTCAAATACTATGCCACTGCGGTGGTGACAACACTTGCGCGTAGATAATGAATATAGGATAACAAACGCTGAAAATGCGCGTTGTACTGCCATTTGAGGGGTGCGTGGCGTTAGGTACCCAGCCATAAGTGGTACACACTAAGCCACGCCCCTCGGTTGCTTTAACAGTGGGTACCTAACGATACACCAAATCTTAGCTGCTAGAATAGCTCACCTAGCTCGCTAAAGCGCTGGCGCTCACGACTCACAGAAAATGACAGTTCGAGAAAATCAAAAAAAAATTGCGCGAATGAACGCACAATTTTATAACGCTTTTTCTATTGCTCCTTTTTTGAATCCATTTCAGAACCACAGAAGGTCGGTGCTGAAAATCAAAAACAGGGTAAACTTTTAATAAGCACTTCACATGATTTTACAAAAAAAAATCGTGATGATCTGAACCTATAATGTTAGCGGGAATTTCATAAAAGTTAACTTTGTAGGATAGCAATAAGTCAAAATTCTATAATTTTAATGAAGCAAAGCGCACTTTCGGATGCGCTTTTGGCAAATAAGTTGCACGAAATATTCCCTTCACATATTGTCGTCAGGCTCGTTTTGAGGCGTAAAGTCAAGGGTCGTAGTGTACTTGCGATGATATTGCTACAGGGATTGTGCTACGTTATTGTAAATTATTAAGGCTATTACTTTGGTCATAGTTGAGGCCAACAGATTTATGGGATTTTACATTGATAAGCATACATTTTTCTTTACTTCGGAAGATTTCACATCTCGTATGAAAATTCCATTGAGCTACTATATTTTATCATACCTATGCTCTCTGCAGTGCTTCTTGGAGGACTTTCATATTGCAGTTGTTTCATATTCATTCTCTTTTCTAGCAGTCAAATGCCGTTTATCCAACCAAAGCGATAAATTTTTTGTACTCACTAAAAAGCGAAAGATTTTGTCAATAATTGTTCTCAGTAGAGTTGCTGCTTTTTCCTGTTTCATTCTATAGCACACACTCATCCGAAATTGGCTAGCTCTGTAACTGTAATGTAAAATTGCTCTCTTTGCAATCGGTTCCACTCCTCATTGTCAAAAATGCTTTTTTTTGAAACAAAGGAATACTCCGTGCAACTTATTTGCCAGGAGCGCATCCAAAAGTGCGCTTTGCTTCAGTAAAATCATAAAATTGATTTATTGGTATTCTACAAAGTTTACTTTTATGAATTTCACGCTAAGATTTTCGGCTCAGATCATCACGATTTTTTTGCAAGACTTTGTGAAGTGCTCATAAAAAGTTTACCCTGCTCCAACTTTCAGCACCGAGCTTCTGTGATTCTAAAATGGATTGAAAAAAAAGCAACGGAAAAAGCGTTGTAAACTTGCGCTTTCACTCGCGCAATTTTTTTGATTTTCTCGAACTATCATTTTTCTGTGGGTCGCGAGCGCCAGCGCTTTAGCGAGCTATGTGAGCTGTTCTAGCAGCTAGGATTTGGTGTATCGTTAGGTACCCACTGTTGAAGCAACCAAGGGGCGTGGCTTAGTGTTTACCGCTAATGGCTGGGTACCTAACGCACGCACCTCGGCTGGGTACCTAACGCCCGCCCCCCCCCCCCCATTTGAGCACAAGTGTTGTGCGCACGGCATCTTCCGCGCAAGTGTTGTCACCAAAAGACACTATGATAATTCGAAGCTGGGTTGCACTTTTCTTGCACTTCAGTCTAAAAAATTTTGCTCAACTTGAGTTTATCCCTCTAGTTCAAGCACAAAACTGCCGCGCCGTGGCATCACGCAAGATCAGACCTTTTTTCTTCGGAAAAAAAGGTGCCATTTTTATTTTTGGCCCAGCTCTAGCCTAACTCAAATGCACCTCACTTCCTGTAATCTATTTACTTTCTGGAAAAAAATCGAGATATGTTCTTTCATTGAGTAGCAGTATTTCAGCATTTAGTGCTGTTAATTCGAGAAATTTCTTTTATAAACTATAACTTGCAGTCGAGATGGTGGAAGATCGATAGCCTAATTAGTGGTACGTATTAATTCTATGGAATAATTCGAAGTAGCAAGAACATATGGCATTCAACTAGAAAGTCGCCAAACGAGGTGAAGGAAGGGGCGTTCTCTTCCGTCTGCACTCACAAGTAAATCTAACAATGTTAGCTAAGTTAGCAATTCTGAAAAAAAAAGCGAGGAAAGATCCAGAAACCAAAAACTGTGCATCCAAATCGATTGAGAAAGAAGAAAGCCTCTATGGCACACCACAGATGTTGAAATTTCTTCAAATAAAGCTTGAAATTTGAAAGATTTGAGGTCTCATTTTAGTAAATGATGGAATAATTCCATCAAACACGGACTACAAAGGCAAATTTTTGATCTCGCTAAACTTCGTACGTGAGATTTTTATCTGCTTAAATGACTATGTGGCGTGGTTGAGTCATATTGTGAGATACGGTAGGTTTACGGTATGAAGCCAAAATCTCAGAATTCGTTGTAGTTTTGCATAGAGGGTTTATTGAACACGTTGATTACGTAGATGAAGTGCGCTCACTCTTAAATGAAGCCATAGTGGGGTTACGGAAAAACCTATGGCATATATATACCGTAACTAAACTATGAAATGCTATTGTAAGAAATGGATACGACAACTGTGATCAGCACGTCACGAATTCTCGTTTGCAGGATATGAAAAATCAAAATTCTGCAACTTTTTGTTGAAATAGAATAGCACCAAATTTACTGAAAACTCCCACCAAAAAAAATGTGAGACTAAAGACTCGAAACCGCTTTGCACAAATTGTCAAAACAAGCTTGATCGTGTGAATGTTAAGTTTCACAAGTTTATACTTGTAAACTAACTGATCTAGGATAATTAGCTGCTGAAAACAGGAGAGAACAAGTTGAAGCTGGTTTAGACAATGTGTGCAGTGCAATGTCGAATCTCTTAGTATTAATCACGGTTTCAAAGACAAATAAAATCAAAAACCAAACAAAAATGTGATAAAATTTAAAAATTACAAAATGACGAATTAATTCTACCTGAACAAAGACACTTTTTTAGGAGTCCGAAAACGTGAGCAAGAAACAACGAAAGGAAGCTTCGCTTTGGAGTTTGAAGCAGACCTGTGCCTAAACCAATAAATTTTTGCGAACACTTCAAGATGCAGCATCTTTCGGCTGCGGCACAACGAACGACGATTGCAGGAAAAACCACCGAAACGTTTTGAATGGCCAGTGATTGCATGCAAAACAATGGGAGGAGGTTTATTGAATAGGCTTCGCCGACGCACTCCACAAGACAACGAAAAGTAATCGCTGATCTGTACAACGAAACAAAAATAGGTTTATTATCGAAAAGTAGCCACCAAGCTTTTTAGATAAGGTTTCTACGGCGAGGTAGATATCTATATTCTGACTATTTCGGAAATTTATGAAGTCAAGTCACTCTCAATCAACAGCCAACGCAACCATCAATCTGCGTCAACCCTATTATACCACCTACGGCTTCCAGTCCCCCTCCTACTTTTTAGGAGTAGCCACAACCATGAAAGGATTACATTATCTATGCGACTCAAAGCAATTGCTATTCAAGTAAAAATGGACAATAACATGAGTTTGATATGAATTTGGCCACCGTGTCCGGTTTCTACAACGTTTCAAGTTTTGCGCTGATCCCCTATATTATCAGATCTTCCACATTTACGAGAAAAAAAGAATCTGTATTGCTTCAACCATTTGATACATTCTGTACACAAGCACTGCTCATCCTTATACAGAGTGCTTGGGTTCTGACAGCGTTGTTCAAACGATTGTGAATAACTAGTTTTGTTTCGTATGTTAGGAATTAGAAGGCCTTAATTGACCGCTACAAAAGCAGCAGCTTACAACTCATTCTTGCACAGAAATTTTAGACGGAGTCTCGTCCAGTACCGTAATCAACATTCTGGTACGGTAGTCAAAGTTTAGTCGGCATGGGTTTTCGCCCAGTCGGTCATGAGCGCGCGAGCCGCACAAATTGTCTAGATGTCCATAACCCTACTGCTTGCACAGTGTCAATGCCTCCGAATTATTATCCACCTAAATTGCAGGAAGTACAGGTGTCTGTGATCTGTGTCTCAGCTTATCATAAATATTAACTACTTCTTATGCATCTCATGCCTTTGGCGCTCCATTTCAAGACCATTCAACATTAGTGTTTCTAAAAAGAGCGAAACGCAACAAATGGGCTGCACTGCGGTCTTATACACCCCTCCATAACGTACGTATACACTGTAGTAACCGTGCAACACTTTTCTGAAGAGGCACTCAAGTTTTCTGGACGCCGCAGCAGCAAGCAAACGTCAAATTCTCGTGTAGAGAACTTCTTTATAGGCGACCATTTATGTATGTGCCAGAAAATGGCAGAAAATGAGATATTACAGTTGTTGAAGTTTTTAGTTGCTTGGCATCTTATGATCGCTGATCAGTTGAGAACGGGCGCCATCTATTCCTACCGGGCTGGCTGCGCGGGCGGTTCGCGCGCGGCACCCATATACGTGGGGCGCGCAATCCTTCCCATGATTGCGACGTTAGTTTAGATTACTCTCTCGACCCAAGCATGCTGAAGAGGATTTTCGCTGTATTACTGAGAAGCCAGCTAGAAAGGACGGTACTGATAAAGGTTGGCAGGCAAGCAATAATGTTAAGTCTAACATTATTGCTTATCGTCATATGTTCACCCAAAACTATCCCTGTACATCATTTTTGGAAGATTTCCTTGCTTCGTTGCTTAGAGGTTACTGACTAAATACTTAATTCACTCACTGACTTTAATCCACACTTATGCTTGTATGTGTCTTACTATTAGGTCTCTTGACCACAAGAGATTCCTTACCAGAGTAATGGAAGTAAGCTCACTTTCGAGTCGGGTCAAACTATTACGATTATGTGCCAAGTTGTCATATCAAAGTAATGAGATTGTTCGCTTATGTTCTACAGTGTTAATTTCTAGTGAATTTCTGATGTTACTTGTTCGTTGAGATTTGAAAAGTGCGTAAGGTTTGCAAATCACCGAATGTAGTCAGTTGAAGCAGTTTTCGAATCTATCGCTAGTTGGTATACTTGTTTCGTAAGTGATACCAATCAAGCAGAGATAGGATTCTTGAAGTTGATTGTTCTTCAAGCAGTACTTTGCGCTTTTACGAACGCTTCTGACATGACTTTAATGATCGATCATGAATGCAACATTAGGAAATTCTTAGTGCGAAGAACACACAATCGGTAGAATTCGTGTGGTGCAGGACATTTGTTGCAATGTCAGTTCATCTAAAGTGTCGGCTGAGTTGTATTCTCTAGCAATTATGACTGTTATTGGTTAGCATTAGCCGTTTTCCGATTATTTGCGAACACAGCTATATGACCTCAAAACAAAAAAAACAGCGGATTCAGCTAACAAGCTACTCGAGGCTAAGGTTGCTGAGTCGCTAATGCTGGAAAATTTAATGAAATTTGACCAAAAGGTCGATGTCGAATGTAGGCGACGCAGTACCTTCTGACTCCCCTATTTATCTATCCGGCATAATGCGATTATCTCAGCTTAAAGGCAGCGTATACCCAAAATTTGAGTTACCGAATTTCCAAGATCTTTCTACCGTGTATATACTGGGCCCAGAAGAAGACCAACTGCGTTGGTCCGGTCTCCCAATGTTGCTTCTGAGCGGAGAAAACCCCCCTCAATTTTCTTTCATGCCGCCCCTTTTCTTTCGCTCCGCCTCCTCCGGACGAATCCATAACAGCATAAGCTGCAATTGCAGTTGCAGTTGCTGTTGCAACATGTGTTGCATTTGTTTTGGGTGTACGCTGCCTTTAAAGGCAGTGTCCAGGCTAAACCTAACCCCCTCCGATTAGTGTCGATCCTGAATGTAGGCCCCAGAAAAGGGGCATCTGCGTTGATCCGGTCTTCTAACGTTGTCTCTGAATGGAGATAAGGGGCCCGAAAGTCCCTGGCTGGGCGGAGTCTGATATCAGACTCCGCCCACCAGGGACTGCTCACTACCTTGTCAATACGTGCCTCCGACACGTATTGACAAGGTAGTGAGCAGAAGCTGCACACGGCACACTGTAATGCAATTGCACCCATGCAGTTGCAGTTCCTTCCCGCTGGCCTGCCGATGGGGACGAGCAATTCGAAACTCGTCCGCACCCTCAAGATTGGGTCCCCAAGGATCGGGTTTTTTGTGAATTTTAGAAAGTTTGAAGTTCGGAACTGTAATCAGGACCACGGAAAGGCCCCAGAATGACGAAAACATAGGAGGCCAAATTCTGGGTGGACCCTGCCTTTAAGAGTTGAGTCTTGATGTATACTGCATACATAGTATATGGATCACTGACACACAACTGATGTTGACTTACATGTGAGGATCATGGAAAGAGTTAGATTCGCTATTCAGGAAGAAGCCGCGAACACACTCAAAACCTTCTCCCTTTTCATACGCAGAAAAGCAATAAGTTCCAAATAACCGAATAGGCGCACTCAGGAATTGTAGAGTATTCTCGACTGCCAGCTAATAATAAGGTATTAGAAAATCAGCGTAGCGTCACTGAAATATAAGTCAATGTTTTCATTGATGTATTGCCTTGCACATAGTAGCCTTCGTTATCCTGCGAGAGCGAAAATCTTCGTTTGCACATTTGAGCTGATGAAAAGCGGTACATGAAAATGCCATATCCATCCAATGCGCGCCCCAACGCTACTGACGGCTGCCGCGCGCGAACCGCCCGCGCAGCCAGCCCGGTAGGAATAGATGGCGCCGTTGAGAACGAGGTTACAGCATAAAACTGACAACTTTTCTAGAGGAATTTTCAGCTTACGGAAGCGGAAGATACTTGTTGTTGGATACCAACCTGTGTGCGACAAATGTTGCCACCATTTTTCCAGCGCCGCTGCAAAGCTCAGTGAAGATGCAAGTTCCTGCGCGTTCCGAACTTTCCTTTAATCATTTGACTGATAACATTCCGTTTGGCTCGTTATCATCCCATGAACTACAGTGCTTCACAACATCTATCATAGAGATCAGTTTATATGAACACCGATAAACAAAATTCAAAGTAAAGCGTATGCAAACACTGTGTAAATTGTGAAAACTGACAATCTTAGACATTACAAAGTTGTGAGTTACAATACAAAGTGAGTTTGGAAAGATGCAGATTAGTCCATGTTCTCTTCGTCGTCGATCTTGGGGGCTAGGTAAAATCGCAGATGTCCATGCTGTTGACCACTTGGTCTGCCATCCTCTGTTAGTGGGTATTCGATCACAATTGGCACGTCGTTGCATAGTGAGATGCGAACGCGACTCGAGAGGTTTGTGGCTTTTGTGAACTGGTTCATGTATTTTATTGAGAAGTTTACGTTCACTGGATCGGTCACTTCCAAAGTTATAGCCTAAATATACTCTTGGTTTCGATGAGATACAGGACTGTTTCAGCTTTACGCACCTCATCTTCGCTATCAGCACTGCTGTTGGGTGAATAGGTGATAACGGATTGACCAGTGTCTCCTTTTCCAGTGAAGACAATACCAGCCTAAGATGAAAAAAAAACTTAAGCGAGCAGAATTTGTCAAGGGTCTCCTACCTTGGTAGCCGTAATGTTAAGCGAGTCACTGAACATAGCGATATCTTTGCAAGTTTTCTGGAACTCGGAAGACGGCATTTCGCATACGACAGCGTAATCCTGTTCTGGGATACCAAGGTGTTCGCTATCGATATCCATCATCTTTACGGTTACATCCTGCAAATTCTTGATTTGATTACCCCGATACTTCAGATCTGATACTTCAGCAAAAGGTAAGCAAAAAATCAGTTTTACTGTGTTAAGAACTTCCAAACAAGGTGAAATAAGATTCTAATAAGCGAGTTTGAGAAACAGGACACTCACCTGAGTCTTGTCTCGCTTCGTGTCAGCAAATGTGAATGTAATGCTATCGCTGTCACCTTCTTCGTACTTTATCATGCAGGTATCGTCATTATTTGCACATTTTAATGCTTTCGACATATTGGCCAACGACATACCCAAGTTTATCGTCCGGTCACATCGGTATGTATCGAATAATCCCACCTAAATGAGTACCAATTGTGCATCGAACTGGCAAACACCGCGTTTTTGTTTGGACTGTGACGTCCCCGTTCATAATGATTGTACTTTTCCCTCAATATGAAGTCTGATAACATGTGCGTGCACTAAAGAATGAATTTGACCCTTTATATGCAAGATTTGCCACGCATTAAACCTTCATAATATCTAGTAGTAACCAAAAATTACCTCAAGTTTCAATGAAACAAGCGCTACGTGAGAAGAGTCCATAGCTTGTAGACACATGGCTGATTCGGAACAGTCGAATGGAGCATCCGTCACCAGATCCTTGAATGTGCACAAATTACTCCGTCAATTCATGAAGCCATGCATTCAAGGAGTCATTTTTAGAAGGATAAAATAGATATAGACATTTTTAGAAAGATAGGATAGATTATTGGCACTTTCATTCGATAAAAATTACTTGAGAATGAGGAATTCAAAGTCCTCATATCCTTCAAAACTTTTCCAAGACAAGATACAAAGCTTTAAGGTGGCTCAAGGTGTCGCTACTAAACTTTACTTGGATGTGTGCTAATCTATCATTACTTTATATGTTTACGAAAAGTAAGTAATTGTAAAGCTAATCTCACTTTCAGACACTAATCGGGAGGCCTGAGACATGATACTTCCAGAAGGTTTTTTCTCATTGTCTCAACTTGAAACCAGACCAACTGTCCCAAATAAGAAGCGACCATATTGAGAAGAAGCCATGGAAAAACATTTTACCTTTATTGATTCGATAATCTTCTTGAGAAGGGCAGCATTAGCAAGTTTGGCCTCGAACATGACGACTTACTTCCTGGAAAGTGGTTCTTAAACCATAACGTAGCAAAGCGGGGTAATTTAATGGAGGAAGAGTGGAATAATGACAAGACCAAAATGAAAAAAGTAGATCTTTCTCTGCTGAAGACACAAAAAACACCGATACTATCACGAAAACGGAAGAAAACAAAGAAAGATGCCAACACAATGTTCCACAACACAACGAATCTAGACGACAGCAGAAGCGTTGACTGTGTTATTTTGCACATTTTCGCGCGCAGCAAGCCATTTTCCCGCGCTCCTTTCAAAAATTCGTAAATGGAGCGCGCTAGCCAACCACCTGCTCATCACGTAATTAGAAACGGTTACCCAGCTGAGGTTATCTCCATAGAACTAAACCAGCTACTGGCACTTCGGTTCTACAGAGAGTCGACAAAAGTGAAGAGAGAGAATTTCGACTAATCGAAATCTAATGCGCATTAGGGAGTACTACGGTATTAGGGTAATCTACAATCAGTCCTGCTTGAACCATAGTGCTTCCTACTTTCCTCCTAAGCACCAATAGTTTCCTTTATACACATTTTGACATTTTAACCGTTGAAAATTTGCTCATCGAACCGATTTAGCCTTGTTATTGGAACGGTGTGGAGAATTACACAAGTTGTTGCTATTTTGTGCAATTACAGACTAGAGAAAGGAGAACCTTGCCAACTCAATTTAGAATTTCGAAAAACGATTCCCCTATCGAAAGGTTTAGGAATTAACATTTGCCTTGAATTATTAACAAAACTTTACGAGGCAAAGAAATTTTACACATCGAAGCTGAATTTAAAATTTATAACTTCCAGTAGTATACGTAACTATAACCCTTAACGCACTCAAACTCATTAACATTGATTGTTGTCACAGTAGAAAAACATTCACACTGCCTTGCGCCCGTGACAAACAAGAGCATGCTTTTCGCAATGTTGAGCGCGATTGGCTGAACAGCGAAAGATACGACGCAGCCGAGCGCCCGCCCACGAGCCACGCGATCGTCGTGTCTCTGGTTCCTCTGCATTTAACCGAGAAAATCTTTCGCCTTTTACTAAAGATTTCCGTGCAGAGGTGCATTATATGAGTATTTACAAATTTTTGGAATCCCCTCGAAAGAGCGGGGTGCAAGAGTGACAGCTTACAGAGGGAATGCTTCTTTGTACGTGTACTTATCTCACGCTACACTCCATTTCTTCGCAGAACTTCGAGTAGCTCTCTCAAGCAATATACAGCACGTTATAGGGTCCTTTGGCTGTAAAGTCCTTTGGCTTGTCTGGGCTGGTCGATTTTGGAAAAAAATCCCCCGCGCCCTATACGCGTGAAATTAGGGTATCATTAAGAACTATTGGCATTGTGCCAAGTACTTCAATCGCTTTACCACTTGACGAATGGTAGTTTGAAGATTGCTTAGCTGCAAAAGAACGGTGCAACTGTAGTACTCAAATCAATAATATCCTCAAATAGTCGCAAAAATATTAGATTATGTACTGTAATTTGAATGAATAAACGTCCGATTTGATGTTCATAACAAGCAAATCAACAACTATAACAAAGAGTAACAAGTAACATACAGAAGAGAAAACAACAATGATTTAAGTTATCTTACAGAAAGAACAAAACTACGTATCAAAATCACAGCAACCATGCATGCCTTATTCTGCTTAACACTATTTCCGTCTTTTTCCTGCTCCTCCTTTTCCTCCACCTGCGTGCGCGGCTTTCTTCTTAAGGTTCTCCAGCCTTCGGTGTTCCATATACTGTTGCAATTTAGCAGACTTCTTCCGGATTTTCTTGATTTGGCTAACGTTTCTGAGTTCAGATTTCGGACCCTGCAAACGAAGCATCGATAAGGTTGCCTACACGCTATATTAATGGCAGCGGCACAAAAGTGGATCCGCAGTTAGCGCAAATGGCTGTAAGATTGCACGTCTTCGAACTAACTAAGCACAATGAATAATCTGATTCTTTGCAATCGAAGGAATGCAGAACATTCCAGTCAGATATAAAAAAAAGCGAAAGTATAGCTACCGTCATCGGTAGAAAACAGGACGAAGAGATGAAACAACAGATGAAACAAAATACAGAGCGAAGACAATAATGATGAACCTTTGACTGCTGCTTCTTATTAACATTTTTCCATTTATTGTACCGCCCAAATTTGCTTTCATTTGATGGGCTTGCTTCTTGCTCATCACCATCTGCGTCATTCTACAAAGGAAAGCTTGCAAAAAAGTGCGGATTACATACAAAACTTTCTTTGAAATACCTTCTTGTAACCAAGCTTTTGCTTCTTCTTCCAATCTTCATAACGGCCTGTCTTATATGATGCAGGTAACCACGTGCCATCTTCCGTGCGTATTTTCTTATTATCAGGTCCATCACCTGATGCCCCTACATACCTTTTCTTTTTGCGGTCCCTAAAAGCATTTCATGAAGACAAACAAACAACGAAACGAACGACGTTTCCCCCCCCCCCCCCCCAAATAAAGTGAAGCATGACAGAATCATGGGAGTATAAGAACATGAACACAAACAAGATTTCTAGAAAAAAAAGCCGAAAGCTCACCATCGTTTCGCATGCTTCTGCTTATACATCCCTTTATCATCATCAGCAAATATCTCGACCGTAGCTCCATCAGCTTGTCTGGCAAAATCCACTTTATCGAGGGCTAATTGCTTTTCGGACTCGTAGTCTGCTGATGTATAAGCGACGAAGTTTCGCGCCTAGTAAACAAATCATCAAAAAACGACAAAAGCTTAAATCTCCTTATGACTACCTTCTCGCGTCTTCTCTGTTCAGCTCTGTCAATTTTGTTCGTTGCTTTCGATTTGCCAGCTTCTTCGGACAGACCTCGGCCAACAACCTCAGTAAAAGCTTCCGACTGTAAAACCAGAGTTTTAGATAATTACCAATATTCATGTAGCACCTACAATAGCAGACTCGTCTGCTTGTTCGGTTGGAGTCTCGGAAACATTTTCCTGACCACCAAGAAGTTCCTCTTTCTTCTTCGCCTTCAGTTCCTGTATTTGACGTATGTGTTCTTCATGCTGACGTCGCTTTTCTTTCATTACAGCTGCCGAGTGCGCCTTGCTCCCCACATTGAGTTCGAAAATCGTCTACAAAAACATCAACATATGAAAATGGTTATGTTATGCATCAAAAAAGTAGGATTTCCAAGTTATCATGACTAATTTTGTTTGGACTCACTGCAGAAGTTTTGTAGTTTGCGAGTTGATTCAAGATGCTGTATCGCTGTTTGTCTCCCGACAATCGCAAAAATGGATGAGCAGCAGCTTCGGACGTTTTTATTCTAAGTAAATCACCATGACATGATAATCAGATGAAATTGGGATGGTAGTACCTCAATTCGTCCTTGACCCTCCTAGCAGACTCAGCTGAAGGGGGTGGGCGCGTACGGATATACCTCATCATAGCATTTGTAGCCTTTTGCCTGAGTTCATTCTGAAACACTCAAATAAGTTTAAATCGACTAGATAAAAAACCCCTACCATTTCTTCATTGTTATCATGGATAGAATTGAAAAATTCGGACTCCAGGCTGACAACATCTTCTGGAACTCTGCCAATGAGAGTGATTTCTTCTGAAATTCATTCATGACTACGCACAAAAGTACATATCACTACTCTCACCATCATACTTGTCATCGTCATTAGCAAACTTCATTGGTTTACCCAAAAATAGGAACAAATCGGCTAGATAAGGCATCTCATCAGAAGAGATCAACGATATCGCTGTACCGCTCCGTCCGGCACGGGCTACTCGCCCAACGCGGTGAACAAACAATTTTGCTTTTGGTGGAAAATGGAGATTGATAACCTAGAAAACGTCTCTAAAGCCTCCACCAGATACGCAGAAAGGGATAAAAAAATCCAGAAAAAGCTTGCACGTACAGTGTCTAGTAGAGGGATATCCACACCACGGGCAGCTACATCAGTGACAATGAGAATGTTATTTTTTCGTTCCGAGAATCTAAATCGAAACGTTGAGCATGAGAAGTTGTATAGCATTGACTGACTTCTGTATATTCTGTTTCCTAGCGGTTGCATCAAGCTGACTATAAATGAAAGAATTGTCGATCCCAGCACGATTCATGATACCCACAACATACCTAGGAAGATTATCGTACAAAAATGAGGAACTTCGCTTAGAACTTAAGAAAAGTTTCAAAAAGAAACTGCATTGATTTGACAAAAACAAAGAAAAAAGTAATCATATAAACTTGAACTCTATAGCAAATGAATGAGAAAACTCACTCCACATGTTTCATAGTGGCGCAAAATACTACAGTTTGCTTGCCTTCAGCATTCATCCTCCGACATAGATGGAGCAAAACAGCAAGTTTTTCGTCAGCCCTACATGTCACAAAAACCATCGATAAACGTTCTGAGATCTTTTCGTCTACATCAAGGCGGACTAAAGAATAGTATTTGAGTGATGTATATGAAACCACAATCAATCAGACTATGGTTTTCAACATCCTACATTATACCGATCAACTGAGCAGTTACAGCCGAGATATTAAACAATGTTGAAAAGACTAACCCAACATCGGGTCTGACAGGCCAGCTTTAGCAAAATCGACTAGCATTTTAGGAAGAGTTGCAGAAAACAACAGAGTCTGTCGACTCTCCGGAATTCGCTTTAGCGTTTCCTAAACGAAAAAACTACGTCTAAGCAAGAAACAAATGAAATTGAACTTACGGTTAATTGGTCTTGAAAACCCATCTCGAAAAGGCGATCAGCCTCATCGAATACTACATACTGCACAAAGCTCAATCGTAAGTCCATTTCTACGATAACATGCAGTAGCCGACCAGGGGTGGCAATCAGTCTTAAATCGAGGAAATATCCAAAAATGTCGTACGATCATCAATTCAAAAGATCAGAAATAAACTGCAGTTACACAAATACCGAAGAAAAATTCCACATGAAAAAAAAGGGATTATGCTCACATATCAGGATTCTCATGTATAGTCGAAAATTGGTCCTCTATAGCATCTCCTCCAACTAGGATAGCGCATCGCAGTCCGGTGAAGCGTCCAAGCTTAAAAACATATATGAAGTAGATAGATATAGATAGGAGTAGAAGATAGATATAGGAGATATAGGAGCAGAAAAATCATTATGTTACTCCATAACAATGATGCACAAATGAGTGTTGCTTAAGTTTCTAATACAGTAGCGCTGAGAGTCTTATCTACCTCCTTCACCACTCTGAATGTCTGTAGAGCCAGTTCTCTCGTAGGTGACACCAAAAGAGCACGAATCCCTTTGGTGTCTCGACGCTTCAGCCGCTGCAGCATTGGGATGACGAAAGCAGCTGTTTTGCCACTTCCTAAATAAGAGTGTGTAATTCTAGGCACTTCAAGACCCAAAGAAAATAAACAGATAGGAATTCTGACGGTAGGTAAATAAGTAGCAAAAAGTTATCTCACCTGTTCGCGACATTGCCACGACATCTTTGCCATCAAGAATACAAGGAATGGTTTTCCTCTAAAGCAAACTGAACTCGTATTTTGGAATCCATAATCTATAGTTTTCAATCCAAAAATCCCACCTGTATAGGAGTGGGCTGTTTGTAGCCTTTCCTCTCTACACCTTTGAAAACAGTATGATCAAGTCCTGAAGATGGAGGTTTCACATGGTTCGAAAAAAAGAACAGGCCAAAGCAATAAACACTGACCCATAACCTGCCATCCTCCTGCTTTCTTATGCCTTCGGTTCTGCTCCGTTTGCAGGTGCGAGTAATCGCCCTCCTCTTCGTCAGACATAATGAGCTGCAATATGGGAATGAAATGAAGCAATCATGGCAATTTATGCGACGACAATGATTAACGGAAAAAATGATAACAGCAGACAATCTCAGAAAGCTTATTCAGCTGATAACTTAGATATCCTTAAAAAATCTTGAAAGCACCAAAATCATACATATTGTATTTTACACACATTATTGAGGCACTGAGAGCAGGAAGAACTCGCTAATGTTCATTCTCTACCTTGAACGCCAAATTTTTGTAGTTTCTGTAATTACAGACTAAAAAAATCTGGTATATTACCGCTGTATTAACTTCAAAAAAAAAGAATCTTGTCGCAGGGGTGAGAGTTTATCAACCTTACTTTATACACTTCTCGACTGCGCCTCCGACGAAACTCGGGCAGCGAAGAAAGGAATTAGCAACGGATATAATTAGGGATCGTTCTTACCGCGCACAAAGGCGGACGAAGGCGGACGAAGCCGGACAAAGGCGGACGAAGCCGGACGAAGCCGGACAAAGGCGGACGAAGGCGGACGAATGCGCGGTCTCGCCTCGTCTCGTTTCTCTCGACACGCACACACACTCACACGCGCCTTCGTCCGCCTTTGTCCGGCTTCGTCCGCCTTTGTCCGGCTTCGTCCGCCTTTGTCCGGCTTCGTCCGCCTTCGTCCGGCTTCGTCCGCCTTTGTGCGCGGTATGAACGATCCCTTACCGGGAAACTGATGTTCAGAAGTATTATCCAAAATCCAAGAAAATAAACAGATTCACTAATATTGATTGTTGATCTACTACGAAAAAACAGGTTATTTACAACGCCGCGTACCCATGGCACATGGGAATGTGCTTTTCGTAATGCTGAGCGCGATTCCGTGAGCAGCGAGCAATACGACGCACCTGCAGGCCCGCCAGTGAGTGACACGGTGATCGCATCTCTGGCTCCTCTGCATTTAACCGAGAAAATCTTTCGCCTTTTACTAAAGATTTCCGTGCAGAGGTGCATTATATGAGTATTTACAAATTTTTGGAATCCCCTCGAAAGAGCGGGGTGCAATACCGAGCAACCTCCAGAAGGGGGTTTTTTCTTGTTCCTAATACGACGCTTTTCTTGTTCCCAAGGCCCCGGACAGACTTCACGCGAGTCAATCGTCGCGATCTAATCGCCAAGATTTCCATTCATTTTCATTTCACATTCAAAAATTTCGGGCTGGAAAAGTATCACAACCGAATGCAAGTTGATCGGCACGGAATGATGTTGTAGTTGTCTCGTAGCGATTCAGTCGCGACGATCAAATCGCGTGAAGTCTGCCCGGGGCCTAATACGACGCGAAGAAACTACCGTATAAAGTTACTTGCTTGACATCACCACACTATCAGTATATGTTTGGTCAAATCTTTGGAAGGTCCCATTTCTGCGCTTTGCGCTTACCCAAATTTGAGGTGCTTTCTAGATCTGACTCAATCAAATGATTGTGGTCTGATAATTTGGAAATCTCTTCCTAAACAGGGCGAGTACAAGACACTGCATAAGAATAGAATACATTGTAAATGATACCGTACATAGTATAGAGCAAGCATATCTGCCGAGTACATGCTATTTGTTGACATGTTCACGGTTTCGACACAAGACTAGCGCGCAAAAACCAACTGATTTCTTATGAAATGCTGAGTCTTTCGACATGGATCGTAAGTGCAAAGCTTTGCACTTCTATATACAATTGATTCAACTGGCTGAGCTTCGGCAAAGGCGGGCTTCGTGACCTAATTAAGGCTAGGTAGTGATCAGAGAGCACTCGCGCGCGAGAGACGCAGGTGCGTCGCGGGCGCGAGCGGCCTGCCCTGACGGAGCTAAACCAGTTGAATCAAAGATACATGTATGTGCTTACTAGTTCATATGCTTACTGTAACTGCACATTTCAACACTGAAATCTTGGTTCATATTAGAAGTTGCTTGAAACATAAACGAAATTGTCATTAAATGATCGTAACTTGCTGTGTAGTAACGCTAAACACTTCGAATAGACTTTATTCGGTGGAAAATCTTTTGAATTTTCTCAAATACTTCAACATTAGCATGCTTACGATGGCAATATCGAGCTGAAAAAGGCGTTTAAAGTCACAAAACTCATATTTGTAAGGGAAAATCGTTCCATAGACACTTAGCAAATGTCCAGATAAGGCATACCTGTAAATGTGCGTGCAATATGACGTGCTGCAACTAGTCATTCGCTAGGACGGTAACTTCGACGGTTTAATTACCCTACACATTTGGTTTTTTCTAGTCAATCGTCAATTTATTGCTACTAGGTTGTTACAAAAGACTAATGAAATATTCGATGACGCCAAAATTCCGGCCACGAAAGACCCTCACAGAACAGATTTGGCAGTCGTTGCAATTTTCAACTACAGTGCCCTGCCGCCACTTACAGGACATTCGTGGCGGGAACTTGCGTGTTTCAGTCAGAGGTTGCTCCAGTAACAGTGCAGGAGGGCAAGCGTTAGGCGACAAAATGTGCAAAACGCAATCAACGTAAAGCCCGTAAGTCAAAACTGTGTGCAATTTTTTATGGCATCGAGTAATGTATCGGCCCCGACCCCCACCCCCCTGTTTTTGGCGGAAGAGATGTTTTGCACGGGGAGTTATCCGGGGTCCAAAAAATCGGGTTTGTCGCCTAACGCCCTACACCCAACAGTGCATTCTTGCATTCAAGAATGCTGATTCCGAAGTTTCCATAGCTACCCATGCGAAATGGTCATCTTTAAGCATCGTCGCCTAGTAGGACAGGTTCTACTACCTGAAAATGAAGGAACCCTTGCTGTTTCTTTGAAATGACTCGCGGATCCAGAGGAAATGGACTAGATTCCATGCGGACGCTGTTTCTGCGAGCTTGCGATGTTCGGAATGATATTAGTGACAGGTGGGAAGAGAAAATCATTGTGTGATCTAAACGGAGAGCAGTGATCCCCATTACATTAGTGAGTACGATATCTTGCGAACATTACTTGGATAAGGTTCAATGCTGCTGCGTAATAATAACATGCTGCTATGAGTCCACAACTTTCACTTGGGCCTTTCTGACGCTTATATGGGTCTAGAACAAAAGTTTATTTTGCTTTGTTTTATGCTGAATACATTGCATCTGAAGCAGATGCGTTTCTACCGTTAGCACCCAAATTTCGAGTCTTGATATGGTCCACAATTGAATTCTGAATAAAGAAAATACCTCATGGTCTCTTTGCAGCAGTTGACTGTGACTTGCATCACGCAGAAAAAGCGCATATCAAGTCAACTTAAAAGGTTGACTTCTGTCAAACACCTTCTGCTCCATTATAAATTGCATCAGGAGTCGAAGTACACATGTCATCTTGTACATCAAGAAGTTATCTAATTTTTCGAAATCTGTGATTCTTTGACAACCTTGGTGCCTGATCTTTTCTCCCACGAACCACCTGTCAATTCTGCTCAATCATTCCCTCGTGTACCTTATTGTATCAACGAGTAACTTTATGGGCTAATCACATGCGCTTTCTTAAATCCTTCTCAGCAATTTTGTTATCCTACTAGTACATGTGTAGTGTTCATGCATAATATGTACAACATTTTTTCGTTCAAGGCCAGCTAAAAATTCGTTTAGCATTTCCTGATCGTGGTGCATAGACTATAGTGCATCAGAAGATTCCAACGATTTCAACACAACTTGAGACATTAGCTGCCCAAATCGAATTTGAACTTGAGTTTGTCATTTTAGTAACCTCAGGATCCATGACAATCCCTCATTATAAAAAGCGAGTAGGAAAAGGAGAATGAATGGTACGGTGTGCAGCTTCATATTTTGAAATTGGAGTAATACACAGATAGTCCCGCCACGAATGCCCCGTAAGTGGCGGCGAGGAGTAGTTGAAAATTGCAACGACTGCCAAATCTGTTCTGTAAGACCCTCTAGGCTCCCATTCATTGGGGGCGTATTGTTACGTGCTGGCTGCCAACTGGAAAACGTCGCGAGCGACAAGCTGCCAGTAACCACACTCGGGGCATTCAGCCAGCATAATTCGCAGCACATAGTTTCTCATTTTCTCATCCTTTATTGAGGTTCACGGACTATGAATGAATTGGGGGGGGGAGGCAGGGGCCCTCATTCATTTAGTTATTGGCGATTCATACATAGCACGCAAAGACTGGGCGCCGTTGCGTCCAACCAAGATAGGGAACGGGCATAGTGTCCACGATTTCGTCGCCGCGATTTCATCGTCGGGGAAATCGGTGGTTTGGGCGACGACATCGCGACGACGAAATCGTCCTTCGCGCGTGCATGGGCATAGTGTTCGCGACTGCGTGCACTCACACACTTGAATATATTGCACGTAAAGGACGCCATTCAAATTTGGTTTCATATAAGGCATAACAATTGTTAAGTATACTACCGGTGTCTTAATTTACACAAAGAATTTGAATCTCCAAAATCTAGCTTTTGAAAGCTTGCAAGATAATGAAAAACATCCAGAAAAATTTTTCTCGTTAAACTCTCGATAAACTCGTTTGCAACTGCAGTTATTTCGCATGTCGCCCACGAAAAAACATCAAAAAACGCACTAGTTAATATTGATTTAGAAAGAAGAAAACGACGGCTTACACGACAGTTCATAATCATCACTACTTCAGAAGAGATATTCTTATTTTTCAAACAAAAACGAGGTGAAAGAACAATGCATGCGTACAAAAAACTCTCAAGATGTCCCTCGCACCTCAGCGATATCGCCCAGTCGCCCGTGCAGCACGCGCGACGCGACATCGCTGAGTTCGGCCGAAATCGCGGCGATCATCGCTGCAGAACTATGCCCTAGCTAAAAAGGGTCTGCGATCCGTCGCGCCGGACGAGTATCACAAGCGCCGTAGCAGACGCATAGACATACAACGAGTGCGTAACAGTTGTCGTAATTCAGAAATCGCAGCGCGACGGTATCGTGGACACCATGCCCTAGGCCATAGCGTGCTTGGTAGAGATTGCAGATGGTAAACAAATGAAAGAGCGCTTGATCAGGGAGACCGATACGTCCGCAGTCTTTGCGTGCAATGAATGGCCTATAGATATGTAACTACTGTTCTCATCAAATATCCACATGTGCAGCTGGGTTTTGCCGCAAATTTGTCGCCCTTTATTCGGCACCTTGGGACTTAATGTAAAAAAGCTTTCTGCTTATGTTTACATGCACCCCCTTACGGTCGTTTCCGAGCACATTCAAAAGATTTGCGAATCTGAAGCGAGTTAGTTGCAAGTTAGTTCTTGCGCACTCCAAACATTTCTTCGGCTAGTCTGGAGTGACACGGAGTAACAATGGGATAAACAATTGTTTTTGTGAGTCGCAGTGGCTGCTGACATTCTGAGTGGATTTTGTGAAAAGAGATCAAATAACGTCGCATATATCGTCAAAACAAGCTTGATCGTGTGGTTAATTAGTTTAGACTTGTTATCTAACTCATACAGGGTTATCGTTAGTTGGAAACTTGAAAGAACAAGTTCAAGCCCGTTTAGACAATGTGCGCAGAGCGGTTTTGAGCCTCTTAGTCAAAGCATGAAGGATACATTATGGTTAATAAGTATGCAATTGAAGACCCAAAAAACCCAAAAAAATACACGTCCTCAAAAAACTAGAGACTAAAGAACGCCCTTATGAAGGCTGACAGAAAGCAACAACCTAGGACAACCAACAAGCGACGACCGTTTCGCAATACACTATGCCACAGTCGGTACGGGTCCTGAATGGAAATACCACACAAGTCGAGCACATAAATAATCGTCTTTGCTTCGTTTATTCATATGAAAGAGAGAAAACAAAAACAAAAATCGTAAAAACACGATGGTGAAGAAATTCTCGAATAAGTTGACATTTCTCTAATATGTCCGCCTCACGTTATACACATAAAATTCCATCTGCAGCGCAATTTGCGGTGCTATCACATGTATGCAGCAATATGATATGATCACAGTCAATTAACAATTGTCGCTCTGGCAGCGAGTGGAGTAGGTTTCATCAGATATTCACAATATCCATTTTTAAAGCTATACGGAAGAACAGACATTGCAGAAAAAATACAGTGAAGCGAAAAAAAAACAACGGTTAATACTCAGGAACCCCATAATTTGTGGCAATTTAATACAAGCACAATACGTAGAACCCGACGAAACTAATGTGCTGGGTTAAAAGCCATCGTGCAAAAGCAAATTTGTGAAACCTTGTAACAAAAATTGGTAAATGCGAAATTTTCCAGGCGGCAAGTCCTCTGATTATCCCAGTTGTTCAAGTGCGACTGAGATCTAGCTGTAGACGAGATGGGACCTGAAATGTAGAGTTTTCACTAATGAATACAACAAAAAGGTTGCAGGCTGGACGTCAGTATTTCAACTATATCTGACAAAAGTTTCAGAAAGAATTATCGAACAGAATCGGTAATCAATGAATGGAGTGCCTCCATGAATTAGCAGAAAATTCGTGAGATTCAAGACAGCCACAATTTGAAAGAATGTACAAACATTTGTACGAACGGGAGACGATCAAAAAGCGCAATTTTCCCAGAGGTCACCAGTCTAAGGCCCTGGGCAGAGCTCATGCGATTTCGTCGCGTCGCGCCCTATCACTTTGGACAAGTGTTCCACGCCGCGCTGTTTACTGTGTGGGTCCCGACGCGTTTGTGATGGCTGCGCGGCGCGACGGATCGCGCCACACTTTTCGGCGTTCATAGCTCGCCAGGCGATAGCGTCGCGATTTTGCCGAATCGGCGCGATGTCGCGTCGCTCATTTGCGGCGAGCGACGGGCGACCGTCGCGTCGATCCTGAACTGCATTTTCGATGTTACTGTTTAAATTTGTTGTTTTTTCTTCGGATTATGAGGGTTTCTGCATGAAATGTTGCAAATGCCAATTTATGCCCTCATTTTGCATTTTTTCATGTCTTTCACCTACGTTTTCCTACATCTCATAAATCCTAGACTGCCACAAAGATCCGTTACAAGCCCTACCCTGTTCGATTGAGCGTCGAATACTCAAAGAATGTGCTCACAGTCTACGTTGACGATGGTGTGCAGCAAACTCCGAAACATGAGCCAATGAGTAACAGTATTTTCGTCTATCATGTGCAGCACATGGGGGCGTTTCTAGAGCTGAAAACATCGTTTTGCCGCCTAACGGTTCTTTAGGAATGTCCGCACAGCCATTGGGCCTTGCTGGTACTTGTTTCCTATTCCTTATTGATGCTTCCCACCAGTCATTTGATTATGAGCCATTTTTTCCAGAGTCACAATGTCGTTGACTTCTCTTTTTATTGTTGATCACTTGGGTGCATAACGTTGTGATTGGTTCAAGTTGGATGCTATGTGATAAACTTTCAAACTTTCTTTGTCTGCTGTTGCACCTTTTTTGAATGATAGTGATGTAGTAAAGTCAACGAGAGCACTGAATTTCAGTAATGAATTAGAGTACGTGCAATATGTAAAGTGTCGTACAATTGCATGAAATCGCGTCGGAGGTATGCACGACTACGACGACTGAGCGACTCAGTCGTCGCGTCCCAGCCGCCACTTTCGTGCAAGTCGTCGCGACTGGAGATCGCGCGACTTCGTCGCGTGAGCTCTGCCCAGGGCCTAACAGACCAATTTAGGGCTAAGCAAGTTTTTCAAAACTTCCAGACGAAGTGCTCTAGCTTACTTATTGTTAGTATCTGGAGCTACTACTTTCTGAGTTTGACGGCGTTTGGTGGAAAACTAATTTAGATATTCATGATAACGCCATTAATTGCATTTTCACCGTTTTTTTTTTGACCCCCAACAAGTATTCTGATATTCTACTATAACAAGACCAAGCAACCTACCGTTCATACAACCTTGTTAGAAATTTTGATAGAAATGCACCAAATGGCAATAAAAATCGCGCCTCTTGACATACATCCCGTATGAATCATTAATTATAATCAGATTTATTTTACTTCGTCGTTCGTATGTCATTAGGCATGCACTACAATACTTCTTGATAAGACTAATTCGTATCGAAAACTCAGGTCTATCCTATGCCAAAATTTTCGCAATGTACCAACGCAATGTACCATCCTAGCATACACCCTACTATGTTGCTTATGTTCTTTATCATGGTAAACTTGGCCACTGCGTTGAATTTCGAAATGCTCAATAATATGGAAGACAAGAAATCTAGTATGTTCGATTCAAATAAATGCGAGAAAATCTTTGAAGCCATAGACATGGACTACAAATTTCTCAAAAAGCATTTTCGTAACATAATTTTGATCGGAAAGGTTTGACACGAACCACGACCACGTTGCGCACAACACTTCAACAACACAACATTTGTTGACTTACATTGGGTTCGATATGATTGATCGCTATACAGTGACATTAATCTGAAGCTGTTGTAACACAACAGGTTAACAGTAGAAAAATTTATCGGTTGTGAGCTCAAAATTTTCACTTACTGTGGCCTCGGTATCATCGAAGAACTGTCGTTCCCAGTCCAGTCTATCAGGACCAGGAGTATCCAATCCATTAGTGCCGTTCGCTTGCCTATTGCCACCCATGGGCGCATAGCTGGCTGCCGTTTGTTGCGGACCAGCTCCGCTTTGTTGGGAAGCAGCTAACCTCCAGCGAGCTGTGCCACCAATAAGATCGCTTCTCCTGCAAATTTCAAGAAAAAATTATGGAATAATCAGTAGAAAAGTGGGTGTAAAGAATTCGACTGGTAAATTTACCTCCTTCTGTTGCTGTATATAATCTTCGCTATCAAAGCTACTGCAACTGCAAACAGTATTACGGATAGAAAAACCAGTCCTGAAGGAGAACCACCAGCGGGTGCTGTAGTGGTCGTGGGGAACGCTAAAATAAGAAAAATCCAAAAAACGCAAAAAAATAACAAATCTTAGGTGCACATCTTTCATTTAAGTGGACCCCATCCATTCTTGTTTATATATCCTTGATTCAAATCATTCAATACTCTAGCTACTCTAGCTAACATGCTAGGTAACAAATTTGAAAAAAAAAACCAGGAAACTTAGCACAGAGATACCTTCCATTCAAAATGAAGAAACTTTCACCTGCACTTGTGGGATTCACTTTCGTGGTCGGCAATGATGCCGTCGCAGTGGTAGCATTCGTTACTGCAGTGCTGGCCTGAAGAGAAATTGCCATTTTTGAAAATCAGTCATTCCACATCGATCAGGACTGTCCCAAGGAGAGAACATGAGTCATCAGAGAAAGCAAACCATAATGTGCAAACGTGTCGAATTAGCATATTCGAAAGCGTTTAGAGTCTTCTGCTTCATAGCATTCACGGTTTCAGCAAATACAACAAATTGGAAGTCGAAAAGACACTTTATTGTATAAAAAATTGAAGCAAAGGCCAAACTTCTAGTGCAAGATGCAAATAGCTTGCTAGCAATGCTAACTAGGAAACTCTAGAGTTAATGATGACTTCGAATGTACATGGGCAGAGATTGCGGAAAGGTCCAAAACGTCGAGCAACCTTCAAAAATCGTCGGAAAACATCCCGGACTAAGAAATTTTAGAATGAAGAGCTTTGCTAAGAGACAGAAACACTGGTGAAATATGTGAAAAAAGCAGATTGTTTGATATATTTTCTAATTTCTTCCTACCCCCTTTTCACTTTTTCAAGATGCTTACAGGAGATTAGGTAAAGTCCCTATTACAAAACAATTTTTAGTGTGAAGAATTCCAAATTTTTTCATATGTAGATGAAAAAAGAAAGGGGGGGGGGAGATCAAGTTAACACGTTTCGGAGCGGTGCTGCACGTGGTGCAGCACGCTGCTTTGAGGGACCTTTATGGCGTTTACAGGAGGTTTCCTTTTAGTCCAAAGTTGTTAAGTCAAAGGTCTAAGCTCCTACTTTTCAAATGACTCTGTAGAGCTGTGCCGCGCATATTTGTTTAGGAGATATGAGCACAAATCGAACAACAGTTGCAACAAAGTGCGGCGACGCGAACGACGCGTGCGACGTCGCAACTTCCCTTTGCTTCGATATCAAAGAGAAAAATCGTAATTTCAATACTGATGTGTGCCGTGTACAACATAGATATTTTGCATACTATTAAAATCTGAGTTCTTGTTCCTATCTTTCAAAAAAGCACAGAAGTCCCTCTCAAGCGACAAAATTCAAACACTTCGAATTCACTCAGAACTTTGGATATGGAGCTTATCGGACATGCTGATTACAAATGTGGCCCACAGGCTACGAAATAAGGTCCCTTAGTAGGCTAACGGCTGAAAGTACACTCTTTTTCGCCGCGCGCGATTTTGCGGTCCGAAACGTATTAATGAGAGAAGACAATATAGAGCAAAAGTGACACTTCAATGGATTCTCTTATCTCTGAGAGCTTCCTCATTGAATTTCCAAATAGAGAAATGAAGCATAAAAAAGAGAAAAGGAAACAAACGAACTAGCAATCGTGGAAAATTGCATCTAAATTAAAAAAAAACTTTTAGGATGAGAAAGCGAACAGGCCACTGCAAATGTATAACAATTGCAAATACTGAGTCAACGTTTCAGAGAAATTGGGCGTAATATTTGCATGCAAATGGCATTACTGACCCCAAATTCAGATGAAAGAAAAGAAAAACTGAAAAACAATCAAGACACTTACCGTCGTCGGCAAGTGAGTCGTTGATGGGACTGTGGTGGTGATATTTGAAAAAATCGTAGCATTGGTTGCTGTGAAGTTTCCATGAGTAGGTAGCACAGTGGTAGTTACAGCAGCTAGCGTCGTGTTGACTATTCTGAACAAAAAAAAAATGAGGCTAAAAGATTAAGAAAAAAAATGTTCTCCATTGTTACTGCAAAAAACAGGATGCAGTCTAAAAAACTAATCAGCATTCAGCTCATACTTCCCTCTCATTCTCATTCCTGGCACTACCAAGCAGTTTCCTCATATAGAAACGTTTTTCGCTGTCGAAATGTGATAGCGCAGTTTTAGATAATCTGGGCAACTTGAAAAAATTGCACTTGCAAAAAAAATTGTGCCCAGATAAACAGTGGCTATTTATGGGATACAGAAGATCCAAAAAGTAAGACTGAAATGTACTACCTTTTTCGATAGCTTTGTAAGAATAAAGATAAATAGAATGCATTGAACATTTCAATCGGTACAGCAGCAGTCAATGGCAAGTCAACAACTAAGCGTTGCACCATAAGTAGAGACACTAGCGAGATAATCGCTATCAGGCTTCTCCTCTCAAGCCAAAGCAACTCGTTTATGCACTTCACAGAAGACTCGTTGCAAGGGGACCTCTTCATCATGAGATCTGTTTATGAAAAGAAGGAACAATCTTTGAAAATGAAGGACCACTGAGGTCTGCACGTGTTTAATTTGATATGCAAATTATGCCTTAGAGGCATATTACATTTCGATCGCACCTGCACATGGGCTTCCTTTCAGCGCAATCTCTGAACAACTGGCAGACTAATATCAACAAAGTTTCAAAATTTACTTGAAAACTAGTCACATTTTTCTGGAAAGAAAACTCGAGAGATTTCAGGAGATTATAAACTACAAAGACGTAGTCTGCCCTATTTCTGATAGATTCCGGCTCATATTCAATGACTAGAGGCTCAAATTTCTATTCTCTACTCTTCCAGCTGACGAAAAAAAAAACTGTTGCATGAGAACGCGAATCGCACAACATTTTGCAGCACTAACGAGCACGCTGGCAGACAAATCGTTAGGCACACAAAATTACCAAGTACTTGATTTTGAGAAGAAAAAAGAGCAAAAACTACGGCAGTAAGGGCTTCCACTCTACAAAGACGGAGGCTGACAAATGCAAGCTCGACATCAAAAAAATATGTGCTTGTACAGAATGAGCTGATCATGACATAACTCATAAAGGTTCGAAACATTTGATTTCAATAAAGATGAAAGGCTAATGGACAGTTTGTGTGAAAATCTGAGCAAATTTTAGAGCATGAAAGCAATTCATGACCTTATTGCTGTTATTGTGAGGTCTTTAAAAACAAAGATGAAAAATTGTTGCTTCACTTTTTTCATAGAAGTATCATCTCGTTCAACTTTCTCAATAGTGCAAAAGCCAAAGTCGGAATAACGCGATCGTCGTCTTTCGTCCACGAGCTTAGAATGCAAAAAATTGCTTAATAAACAGGGAATCGACTGACCCTACATCAAACCCATAAGGATTTTGTGCACAAATAAAAAGTGTCAAAGACAGTAAAGACTTCAGATGTAACCCATTGGATAGCAAACTCGGCCTGCCCTTGTTGGTAAACTGGAAAACTGACAAAGGTAATCAACTATATTTTATTGTGAAAAAGGACACAGTACTAAGAGATAGAGTGTTAACTGTGAAGAAGATATATTTAGAACTCAAGCCACCCAAAATTCATAGCGTAAAGATCTTTCAAAAAATGACTCAAGGTGCATACAGTTTCAACTCTATCTTCTAGCAGTTATAGACTGGAGTCACGCGGAATAAGCTTTCCATCATCAAGAGATTTCATCCTGCTACCGAAGTTTTTATTTATATATTTACAAAATGCACATTAAGTGCGCACGAGTAAATGTATTACAATAGATATGAGAGAGTATGTGAGGACAAGGATAAAGGAAGCCAAGTTCGTATGAAAAGCTGCAAAAAATCAAAAATACATGAAAAATTACTTCGTAGGTGCGATCAGCGTCGAGTTGAGCAAACCAAACGAGCCGTACATCGCCATCGTAGACGCCGAAGCAGCTACGACTCAGACAGTGGATCCAGAAAATCCGGAAGAGATGTCTAAGTTTGGCGCTGATGTCTACTGGATCTAATGCAAGCTCACATGGGCGGAGCTGATGCCACCACTACGGGCAGTAAATGCCATTACTTCGCTCACTAACATGCAATTAAGTTACTCAGCTGGAGGAATCTATGGAAATCCCATTGCACAGAGTTGGAAGGAAGTCTACATCATCTCTATGAAAAAAATATTTGCAGAAGTAGGAAGTGCCAAGCGGCAATCAAAAGAATGAGATGCAAATGCAGGACTGAAAGAAAACGAAGCTCATCAAGATTTCAAACGATTTCTAAGTGAAAATGGAGCTAAACCGATGAAGCTGGCACGATGAGGACCAAAAATGGAGCTAGCAGAAATGATCATTCCTTCACCAGCAAATGAAGGTCGACCAATATGTTGAATCAACGAGATTGACTAGTTTAGATAATGAACTATTCGGCTAAGATTTCGGTGATCATCGTTGCTTGCAATTACAGGCTTGATAATCATAGGTCTTTAAAAAGTTTCGTACCTTTTTTACCTTTTCAAACTACTTTGTATAAAGAAACGCATGAGCTTTGCATGATTTCGATGTAATCTTTCCACTTTCCAGCACTGTTCATAGATTATTTTCCCTCCCTGGTAAGTCATATAATCGCCGAAGGTACAATCCAACCCAACCCATCGTTTTCAAAAAAATATAAGGGGGGTTGCAGTAAAAACTTTGCAACTCAGCACTTTCTCAAGTCCTTCCAAGTGACTCTTTATAGTTCCAAAGAATAGTTGATGTGGCCATATTTTCGATTTGGCTAAACTGAACCTTGAAAATCCAAAAGCAATTCAGATTTCATCTGATGCAGCTCATTTTCCAATATCTACAGCCGTTTTTCCTTTCTGGTTTTCGCAGATGACATCAGAATTCTTAGTCCTAAACGCGCGGTTAGTGAATGATGCAGAGATCACCGGAGGTTTTCAAAAACTCATAAACAAATATCCTCACATTGCAGATAACTCTTGCGAGCCTCATTAATGCAATTCTGCTGTTTACCATCACAAACCGAGGTGAAGACTGATGCGGAGCTAAATCCGCCAGAGACAGCTAAGAGGGAAGCACGAAATCATTTATGCATCAAGCAATTACATGTGACCGTGCGTAGTAGGCGATATTTGTCATTGAAAAAAGTAATCACCAGGAATCTCAGAAAAAAAATCTTACTCTAGAGTGCATACTTTGTACCAGATTAGGACAGAAAATTAAGATTAACCAAATCAGAAGCATATAGTTTGCTTAAAAGGGCTAAAGATTAATCAGACCCGAAGCAGATTTACTGCTTTGAAAAGGCTTACTTCAAATTGTACCCCCCCCCCTCTCCCATTCTGTGTCCCTGAAAATTCTTCATCCATTAAATCGCTGACTCAGCCGCTAGCTTTCAGTACCAAGCACTCTGCAGCAATTGTACGTTCTCGCTCGATGACTGACGGCTGTATTTTGCGATGGAAAAAAAGAAAGTTAACGGCTGTCGCGATGTAACTGCAAGGAGCTTATGAGGAGGAAAGATTGGCTTTTTGTACTTTTCTAAATAAAAAAAAGCTGGAGGCTTGCCAAACATTGATTAGAGGAGAAGGCTCAGCGCATTTGCTTGTCATAGCAACAACCTTCAGGTCTAATAACAATGCAAAAGGAAATTTCTGCAACAAAAAGGAACAAGGCGCGACTTCATTTCTATTGAGTTCTAGCAATCGAATTCTTGCGGTGACAAATCTTTTTAAGAAAAATTGTAGTTCCAGACTTTTCGATCCATACATGGAAAAAGATGTTCATGTTATAACGACAGATCAATAAGAGTCAATTACGAAAAGCTACCAAAATGAAATAAGAAGTCTATACAACACTCACTGTCAGAGTCAATAATCTTCCAAAACCAAATCTTCAGATTACCTTACAGATAACACACAATCTCTAATTTACAAAACAAAATTTCTGGAACTTACTTCGCTACATTGGCGGCAATAGTTGTCGCAGTCGTCGCAATCGTGGTCGCATTCGTCATTCCTGCAACAAACTGAATAAACCGAGCGAACTGAACAAATACGATCCATACTACTTCGGACATAACGGAGAAAAGCAAACATTGGTGGATGCTTTGTAACGCCCACAATGAAAAAGGGTCATTCGTGCGATGTAGATAACGGTAGTATTGCTCTCGATGAACACCAAAAGCAAAAAACGATTTATTCACGAAAGTTTCCAAGAGAAAAAGTGGAACTAAGTCGCTGCTTACAGAAACTTCGCTTCTAGTATAGTTCTTATACACTGGACCAGCTCAAAGAAAAAAGAAAGTTAGAAAAATAGAGATAGGCGAAAAAGTATTAGAAATGCTATATTTTATTGCTGGCTCAGAAACCTTAGTCCTGTAATGCTGTCCTATTTTGCATAAGAATTGAAATACCGTGAAAGAATAAGGTCTAAACTGCAGTATACTAAATAGAGATCAAAAGAATCTTGCTAGATGTTATGATAGATAAATTTATACAATTTACACTATCTATGGAGTAGGTTAGCTGTTATTTCAGTTGCTTTTGTGGCTCTTACGACTGCTGAAACGAATTTTTGTCCAGGGTATGATATCTCTGGAAAAAGTACTCTAGTGAAAATAGATACGTGAACTGAATTCACATAAAATCTGAATCATTACAGATAAAGAAGCGAAGAAGTAAGGTACCGATTTCCTCACCGTGCAAAAATGCGAGGATTTCGTTTCGAAGCAAAGTACTCGAAATTGGAGATCACCGTTATCACTGTTATTCTCAAATCGTTCATCTCTACATCCATCAAAGCATGAAAACAAAGACATGAAGTCAAGAAACTAAGGAAAGTTAGACATGGGGGTCTGATGTCCTTTACCGATAGTAGAAAATTCTGAACGAAAAACAAAGTTTCAAAGGAGATTTTCATGCCAAAAGAAACTATTCAGCCAACCCATCATACAGGGTGTTCAAAAAGATGTGCCTACTATTCAACTGTTGATAACTCCCTTGTAATGAAGTCTTTCGAGGAGCTTTAGGTTCGTTTTGTAGAGCTGGCTTCAACTTACAAGGGAACGATACTTGGTGTCCGTGGCCTTTTGAGATGGGATGTATACCATTATACTCGTCTCGAAACGCTGATTCCAAATCTGACTTCCGTTTCTGCTGAGCGTTTCTCTGAAAGGAGTTACGGAGGATTTTCGCGCCAAGTTTGGCCTCCCGAGGGAAATACGATCGGAGTGCCAATACTTCTGGTAGGCTGTGGTGTAGTGGTTAGAGCGATAGCCTCATAAGCTGATGCAGGTGTAGGTTCGAATCCTTTTGTGTTTTTTGCATTGCCTCAATTAATCTTTTTTTTTTGAAAGTCAGGCATCCTCGAGATAAATGCATGCCCTCCCTCTCCAGAAAATATGGAAAATTCGGAGAAATAATTAATGTTTGCCTGAAATATATCTATTAATCATAAGTCGTTTTCATTTTTGTAAGCACCTTTCAGAATAGATATAGGGAGCACTCATATAAACATGACTTTTCTTGGTTTTTTAGTAAGGGCATTTATTTATTTATTTATTTATTTATTTATTAAATACATCGTAAACGATCCCCCACAATGGTCGGTCGCCTCATCGTGGCGTGGGGGTGACACTGGGTGTCGAACTGCGATGCACAGCCGAGTGTATACTCTGGTAGGGCCTCCCAAGCTGTGAAGGAGTTCGACGTTTCCGGTTTCGGCCGGATGCCTAGCTAAGAACTGGCCGCGCCAGATTCTCCGCCGTCTGGCTTCTTCTGGTCGCTAGGCGGTCCCTCCCCGCTCCAAGTCCGGGGTCAGCGATCACCCCGTGGAAATCAAGAGTAGGCCTGGTAAGCCACCTCTTGTAGGGGAACAAATTTTATTACTCAGACAGCAAGAAGATTTAGAAAAAACCCTGTACATCGGAACCCGCCTACGGCGCCGGGTGGTAGCAAGAACGATGTCAGGGTACTCAGGGCGCCTTTCGGATTGGACAAAAACGACACGTCTGCCCGGACGACACGCCATGGAGACTGCCTCATGCTCTGCACTTACAACGCCAGGACAGTCTCCACAAACGCCGACCTCCACGCTCTTCTCGACGCTGCAGAGCACATCAACTACCACATCATTGCTCTGCAGGAAACGAAGTCCAGGAAGAAGGACGTGCGACAGATGAGTGATGGGACCCTCATCATTCGTGGTGAAAAGGTTCCATCACGAAACGTGGGAGGCGTCGGCTTTGTCGTCCACCCATCTATCGTCCATCTTGTCGATTCGCACGAGATCCTATCACCTCGACTAGGCATCCTACGACTACGACCTCCACATCAGAAGACCATCAGCATCATCAACTGCTATTCTCCAACATCAGCAGCTGACGAATCAGAACTAGATGCTTTCTACGAAGATGTGGAGGAGGTCGTCCGCAACGAGAAGTCCTTTTACAAGTTTGTTGTGGGCGACTTCAACGCGAAAATCGGGATGCCACTGGAAAGGGAATATAGGATCGGGAAGTTTGGATATGGGCTCCGGAACGAAAACGGCAACCGTCTTGTTGGGCTTCTCTCCGCCGCACGACTTTTCCATGGAAATTCCATCTTTATGAAGAAGGAACATCGCCGGTGGACATGGGAATCGCCCAACGGAACGACCCACGCGGAGATCGACCACATTCTCACCAACCGAAGGTGGAGCTTACTCGATGTCTCTGTAGTTCCATCCTTCTGTAGTGGCTCCGATCACCGCCTCCTTCGAGCGAAGATACGACTCAGCCGAAGGCTGGAAAAGAAAGTCTGTCATAGTGCCGCGAGAAGGAAGGAAGTCGTTTATGACGGTAACAGGCTGGAAGAGCTCATATCAAGTTGTGACTGGCCCATCGAGGAGGACCCAACGTGCGACTACGACCGGCTTCTGAAAGGATTGCGAGCCTGCGGAGAATGCGCCTCAGTGACTTCTGAGAAGAACTTGGACCGCATCTCGAAGACCACCAAGGAATTGCTCGAAAGAAGAAGATCATTGAGGCAGGATCCGAATGCAACTCATCTCGAGCGACTGATTGCCAACACCAGTTGCAGAACAGCTTTGCAAGAGGATCTCAGGAAGTACAGGCAAGCCAAGATACTGGAAGCAGCAGAAAGAAGACGAAGTCTCAAGAAGTGCCGAAGGGACCTCTGCGAATATCACGTACCGCTGGCTGCACTACTGAACGAAGACGGGACTCCGACTTCTTCCCGATACAAGATGGAATCTATCGCGAAGAACTTCTACACCAACCTCTTCCGCTCATCAACACCCGTGCAGATGCCCGTTGTTCCCACTGGAGAAGTACCACCACGAATTCTACCTGCTGAAGTGCGTATCGCGATACAGACCATGAAGACGTCCACGGCTCCAGGACCAGATCATCTTTCCGTCGAACTTCTGCGAGCCGGAGGACACCGTCTACACGAGATTCTAGCGTCGCATTTGACATCTTACCTTCAGAAGGAGAAGATTCCCGACCAGTGGAGAACGTCAAGAACCGTCCTTCTCTTCAAGAAGGGTGAACGGGAGGATCTTCGGAACTATCGTCCAATATGCTTGCTGAGTGTGCTGTACAAGCTTTTCACGAAGATTATCCTCGCTCGCATATCAAGGACACTGGATGAAGCCCAACCCCAAGAACAAGCTGGATTTCGCAAAGGATTCAGCTGCATGGACCACATCCAGACCGTTTCGAGGGTCATAGAAGTCTGCCGGGAGTACCGACTGCCTCTCGTCCTAACCTTTGTCGACTACGAGAAAGCCTTCGACAGCGTCGAAACCAACGCCATCCTGTCTGCGCTAGTCGATCAAGGAGTGGACCCAGCTTACGTGAGGACGTTAGCCGACTGCTACAAGGACTGTACAACGACGATGCAGCTATTCCATCGCCCCCTGACCATACCAATCGGGAAGGGGGTCCGACAAGGCGACACAATCTCGCCGAAGCTGTTCACCGCGGCCTTGCAGTGGGTGATGAAGTCACTGGACTGGGACGAGAGAGGCATACGAGTTGATGGGAGATTCCTGTCCAACCTTCGTTTTGCGGACGACATCGTTCTCTTCTCGAGCAGTATCACCGAAGCAGAGACGATGCTGAAGGAACTAAACGAAGTAGGGAAGAAGATCGGACTGCGAATAAATCGGAAGAAGACTCAGTTCATGAAGAACGCCCTTTGCGAAGATGCAGAAATGGAATTGGAAGGCACCCCGATTATGGAGACGTCTTCCTACGTGTATCTCGGACGTTCGATGAACATGGAGAACGACTTGAGGGAAGAACTCAACAGGAGAAGAAGAGCAGCCTGGGCCGCCTTCGGGCCCCTGAAGGAAGCCACCGACCAACTGACGGACCCGGAGCTTCGTGCCCACCTGTTCGACTCAACCGTTCTCCCGGCGCTCTGTTACGCAGCTGAGACTTGGGCCGACACTGTAGCCACGTCGAAGGCTTTACGGACCACCCACAGAGCGCTCGAGCGCAGTCTTCTGAAGATGACCCGACGCAAGCAACATCTAGTCGGACTTCGCAGCACGGATATGAGAAGAATGTCCCGTCTTCGTGACCCAGCGGAATACGTCGCGAAAGCCAAACACCGATGGGCCGGTCACATAATGAGAAGAACAGACGACAGATGGACACTAAGAACATCGGAGTGGATTCCTCGCGAAGCCAAACGTCCCCGAGGAAGACCTCCAACGAGATGGGCAGACGTGTTCGTGGAACGGATGGACCAGCTGAGAAATCAGCTGGATACGATTTTTGCACCTGGAACTCGTGGACGCAGCCACCGACGTCAGCCAAGAAGATCGTGGATGTCAGAAGCGAGGGACAGGGAAAAATGGAAACTTCTGAGCTGGGGCCCGCACGTCACGTGAAGCCGGGCCATCTAAGTATCTAAGTAAGTATCGTAAACGATGCACCACCTCAAAAATGAAATACAAAGGCGATTAAATATGGAACGGGGTGAGAGAGAAAGGCAAGAATGGCTTCACATTTGCTCTCACTTTCGAGTCGTATCCAGACGAATCTAATAGAATTCTTATATAATTTCGGGAAAATGATAAAGCTCAGGGGTTGGTAAAAAAGGCCAACATTGTTGGAAATGTGACTTCTGAGAAAGATGCCGGTTGCATTCGATGATGATGTAGGTAAATAATGTAAAGGTAATGTAGGTAAATAATGTAATAATTTATCTCGATGATGCCTGACTTTCAAAAAAAAAAATTAACAATGCAAAACTAAAAAACACAAAAGAATTCGAACCTACACCTGCATCAGCTTATGAGGCTATCGCTCTAACCACTACACCACAGCCTACCAAAGGTTTTGGCACTCTGATCGTATTTCCCTCGGGCGGCCAAACTTGGCGCGAAAATCCTCCATAACTCCTTTCACTGAAACGCTCAGCAGAAAAGGAAGTCAGATTTCGAATCAGCGTTTCGAGACGAGTATAATGGTATACATCCCATCTCAAAAGGCCACGGACACCAAGTATCGTTCCCTTGTTAGCTTTACAGTATAGAGCGAATCACCGATCGCTCTTCATTGCTGTAAAATTAAAGAGACTTCAAGCATAAGGTGTCAAAGTGAGAAAAGCTGCCGTTTCAAAAATTTTCAAAAAAGTGAAAACTTTTGTAGTAGGATTTTCATGACTGGGCTGAATTTGATACTCAACTGTGTACAAGATGCAAAGCTTTCTAGATGGTATAACCGCACTTTTTACGAGTGAAACCGCTACTGCTTACCTAGCATAATTTTTTAAGGAAACATTATAGTGAGGTGCAAATTTCCATTTGGAATTCAACTCGAATAAGCCCAGTGTGAGAGTCTTCCGGCTGTTTTGTTTCCTTTTTGGGGCAAAATATGGTCTTTCATGGCTCAAAAACTCTTCAAAATTTCTACCGTAATCTTACAGTAATGGAGAGCAGTCGGTAATATGCTCCATGCCGTAAACTTGAGCTGAAACCAGCTCTACGAAATGGTCCCTAAAGCTTCTCGAAAGACTTCATTACATGTGAATTATTATCAATCAAACAGTAAGCACATCGTTTTGAACGTCCTGTATTCAACTTCAGCCTGGTGATAAATTAAAGGAAAGCTTTAACAGACAAAAAATAGCCCCAAAAGCTGAACAATGCTTTACAATGATGCCCGGCACATTCACGGGAAAGAATACAGATGAACGAACCAACATATACTTATTACAAAGAAGTGGAACGGTCACTTTGAACGATGAGATGGGTCTCAGCTAATCAAGACATGCACGTGATAACGCAAGATAATGATAAAGTGTCCGGGGTGAAGTAAACAGCATAAGAGATAGAGTCGGATTGAAAGAGTTTAAGCTTCACATCCGCAAGTGTAATCTTATAAGTCAAGATGTCGCAGGATAAGATGGCAATCTTGAAAAATGACATGTGTCAAAAGGATTGAAAAAAAAAACAGTCGAAGTACCTAGAAGGAAAGTCTGCTCCAAATATGACATATATAAGCACTGATATAAAATTCAAGAAGAGCTGCTTCTATCAGTTCATTTGCGATAGTCCCCGAAGCGTGCGAAAGGAGTCACATTTCCATCAAATAAGAGAGCCAATGGATTCCCCTGGGATTTGCGCTAATGGTCATGATGGTATAAGTCCCATCAATAATGAGAGACTGCACTCATCGAAGGTTCTACCCCAAATATAGTGAAAATTCGCTGAATTATAAAAGAAAGTGTTCACTAGCAATAAACTTTGGTAGAACGCATTTTTCCACTACTCATTTGCTGCATATCCAAAAGCTAATTGCTTTTTAACATGATTTAAAACGCTTATATCTGTACGTAAACCTAACCTAGCTTCTCAAAACAACTATCGCGGAAAATTAGACCACATTAATCTCCGGAATTTTCAGAAACAATGACTTTCCTTATTTAGGTAAGACTTGAAAGAATAGATGATTTCGATTCTCTGAGCGATACATGTAGATATGAACTTCCTCGATTGTTTTAAAGCAAAGATAGAATTATTCCATCGACAAAATGCATCCACGCGAATGTGTCAGTCGCTTAGAATCAGTACTAGAAAGGAAATGATAATTCAAATTTGACAAATATATAACAAAGCACACATTTCCTGGCTAAAAAGAACAAAGAAGTTCGAATGGCAGTGACTGTTTGTGAGATGTCTAGAGAAAAATATATATAAACGGATCCATAACAACGGCTCATTCTTCCGTATCTACCCTTTATAAGAGGCGGAAATTGCGGGGGGGGGGGGGGGGGGACAAGCGTGATGCAAAGTAACATGAAGTGCATCTATCACTTCAAAATAGTACCATAGTACACAAATCCCAGCGATTCATGTTTCTGACGTCTTTAAGTCTGAAAAACCTTTATTTCAAAAGTTACTGCTCTGACTCATCAGTTCAAGTGTCAATCATTCACTTTTCAGTGACGTGTATGGGAGTAACAATTACTGACAATGAGCCTCTAGGGCAGAAAGAGTTTCCTATCGTCGCATATAACAAAAAAGAAGACGGCGAAAAATGTGGCACCTGACGGTTAATCCACGAGTGAAATGCTTGAGAAATCTCGTGAATGCAGATATAGAAACTTCTTAATCTCGTGTCAGTCACTTGAACATCGAAAACAGATCCAAAAATCCAATGATTCATCGTGCGTGAAGCGGTGATAAAAAGAAGGCCATTAACAACAACCTATATTGACGCAGATACAGCTTTACAATGAAAATCATGGAAAATTCAAATAAAAAGTGGTAAGTGGGAGTGAACGGGGTTGACAGAGTTAATACAGCTGCTGATCAACCACGTGAAAAAAAAAGGTCAAAAAAATGGAGAAAGAAAAAACGTGCCATCAAATCAAATATAAACACTCCTAGATCCCCTAAGCGCAGCTATGCGAAACGAATCGAAACATAACCTTGGCGCAGAATGAAGGCGATGTCTCAGCTGTTGCCGTTGGTGGCAGGAATACACAACCAAATTAGGGCCTTAGCAGCTGCCCTCTCCGCTGTAGCTATTGCTTTTATCGATTGCCCAAAACACGATGTTTTTCACCACGTCTGCTAACGCACTTGTTGGGAGGACTACAGGTCTGACAATGCGGCGACGAGGCAAACAACAAGTTCAAGCGAGCTATGACCGGCTATTCAGCTCTCGTAAAATAGACGATAAGATGATCGAAAAAAAAAACTACCGAAACTAGATACAATGACTTTCTTGTGCCGGCACAAGAGAGTCATTGTATCTATCATTCAAAGCGAATGCCCAAGTTTCAAGACAAGAGGAGGACATATGGAATACTATGAAACTTCCCACTGGTTCTTCAACACCATTGATAAAAACATTGAGAGCACGTTTCAAAGCAACAAAATGATTCGTAAGAGCGAGAAAGAGGGAGGGGCACATTTCGCAAGCAATTTTGAAATAATTAGTTGCACGTGGCTGTGAAAATAGCACATCATGACAGTTTAACAAGTTCAGGACAAGGACGTTTTTTAAGTACTGCCATTTCGGACCAAAGCTTTTTTTGCTTTGCCAGATTTACAACCCACCGGTGGGTCGTATTGTCGTATTGTCCGAAATAATAGAACACGTCGACCCATTGGTGGGTCGTGTTGCCGTGAATGTGTTAAAATTACCATAAAAATTTCTCAAAACTTCAAAAAAGCCAAGGGATTTATTACAGGTAACTGTATGGAAATTCGAAAGATGCCTTTCTCAATGACAGCGGGAAACTAACAGCTTACAACAGCTTTCCATTTGAGACTTGTCATGGAAAATTCAAACATCTGGCGAATTGAAACCACATGGTGTGCGAAATTCCCGAGGAGATGAATGGGGTATGACCAGGGCCCGGTGTGAGTTCGTTTCTAGGCCTCTTGAAAACAAAGCTCCCTTTGACTTCCCCGAAATTTTACGATGCCCCTTTGACTCTCAGCCCTAGAAGTAAGAAAACCCCAAAAAACGAAACGTCGACTATTCCCCTCTGTTTTTTTTTTGCCCCAAAAACGAATTTCAGCCTACTTCCATACGATTGGGCCGGCCCCTGGAACTGACTCCATCAGTTCATGACATTGTTCGACTCAACCAACGCACGGTTCACAGAGGGCGAGCAGCGAGTTTACTCAGTCAGAAAAAATACAGAAATTGAGAAAGAAATTGCGTAAAAATGCACTGAAAAAAAAGTAAGATTGTCCAACAAGGGAGGAAGCAATACCTCAGCAATAAAATGATAATGAAAGAACTTGAGGCACAATAGTTGAGATGACGTGCTTTCTTTGCATTTCGCACGGATAGGATGACAGAATTTCAAACTAGTAAACAGAGTGGGCTACGCCGAGACCACAGATAAACTTCCTCATGTTCAGAAAAAAGCGTCATACACAGGAAAAGATTGCCTGATAGGAAAAGCATTTGAAAAAGCAGTTCCGATTTGTGCTTGAGAAAAGAGGAAGTTGAGAGCACTGAGCAAAATGAACGCTCTGAAGTGTTTTGAACGGATTCGATTCGATTTGATTTGTGAAAGTTCAGCGTGATAGATTACAATGACGACGAAAAGATCAATTACGGATGTTTCCGAAGAAAAAGTGAACGGCTTAGAAAGTGAAACCGAATCTGTAACGATATGCGTTGACATCCTCGACAAAACATTCGCATGACAACATAAAAATTTATTAAAATATACAAGCATTAGATAAAGATAAATCTTGCTCAAGAAAGAGATTTGGCCAGCAAAAAATGGATGTCAGGATACTGATAGTGTGACATAGCAAAAAAAGAGCTCTCATATGGAAAAAAAGACGTTTAGAAAAATATATCTAGTAAAACAACGAAATCAAGTTGTTCGGAAGAACAATCGAACTACTACAAAAACCAATAGACACTTCAAAGATGGATCAAGTAGGGAATTGTAGGGCAGCAGCACGACAACGAACATATTTTCAATTCAATTTATCCAATGACAGAGTCGTAGCAATGCCAAGATACACTGGTCTTCTGGCTAAGAAACTACAGAATTTATGACTGTGTGCGTGATGAATACGGTTGATTCATCAGTCTAGTCCAATTAACTAAAGCAGGAAGAGAATCACGAAAATCGTGTTTGAGAAACAAATCAATAAAATGAAACAATGGAACTGAACGGATAACAGCACTTAAGCGAGGGTAGTTTGGGCGACAATGAGCACATCTCACTGCGGTTTCATTTCCTGACCAATCCTGTACGATTGCACCTGTAAATGAGGGCATGATGTACTTACTGATGTCTATAATGATATTTTCTCCAACTACTATACAATTTCCAAGACCAATTTTAGGACGGCTAAAATTGAGGGCAAAAGAAAGGCCTTTTTTCCTCAATATATCCAACTATGAGTGAAATATCATGTCCTGTTTGGTCATTATGTCGAGTACAATTACATTGCCTGAATTACCCAAGGTCTCCTCGAATAATCAGCCCTTGCCCGAAGGACTAAAAATTTCTTCCGTTCAAGAGTATCACCTAGATGAAAATCTATTCAAGTGAACTACCAAGTTAATATCATACATACACAGTATTTGAGGGCTTCGTGAACGACTGGGCCTGCTAACTAAACTATATAGTTCTCTATAAGAATCTTGCAATTGTATCGGCCGAATCTTCAGTGACAAAAGCTCATGCGCTACACGACAATATCTTTGAAAAAGAGCAGCGTAGACACGTAAACGATGCAAAGGAGAGCAGTATCATCGTTTGGAGCGCCTACTCATGAATAGAGAGCAGCAATTATTAAAACTAACTCGCTAAAATGACGTATGGAACGCTTCTTTCCCACACCTGAGATAATTCTTTAAGGAAAAACCACGTAACAGTACCATGATACTTCTACGCCATCAACGATTATCGTAATGTGGACAACTCTCGTCGGGAAAAAGCAGTGAATAATCATGTATCATCATGGTATTTAAGGAGAAAACATCGCAAACGTCAAAGAAATGCCCTTCTAATGAGAAACTATAATAAGCACTTAGGCATACCTTATGCCAATCCATTTTGGCGCGGATGACTGGCAGTTGTCTCCGCAGCGCTTTAAAAGTGTTGTCAGACATCGAGGCATAGTTTTCTTGTACTGCTTGCTGAAAAGAAAAAAACGCTAAACCGTTGAAGTACAATAGTATCTTGGAGAGATATGCATTCACAACCTATGATTATGTCAAATTACAAATCAGACTTAGCGGATATATGTACCATGCACCTTCCCAATTTGATTTTCTCATGCAAAGAAGCACACACAAATTTTTTACAATGACAAGCAAAAACTTTGCACGTTCTCCACACACAAATAAAAAAAATCGAAACGCAATCTCTGAAACATCTAACACCAAATCAAGTAGCCTGCTCTAACATTAAAAAGAAATTCGCCCTCTCATCACAAGCAACTTTTAACCAAAAAAAACTGCCCATTTAACAGTTCGTTGGTAATCTCCGTCTCAAAATACTAATAAATGGAGACTCCCAATTTCCACTGATTATATCTCAAGAAATAGTGACACAAAACAATCAAATACCTCCCTTATAAAAGTGAAAACACGTCGAAAACCTTCATCTTCCACAAAGACACAGCCTATATCACAGCGCAAAAACACTAATTCACAAGGGTTTTCAAAACACTTTTCGCGCCTTCCCTTATAGAGTGAAATGCGAGAATGAGAGCATTGAATCCACAAGCATTACAAGGTTGTCGCAGGGATTATGGAACTACCTTTTGTGTGTTTCCGGCTTATTGAATCACTACTTTTCAAGTTACACATGGAAACACTAGTCGTACGCAGCAACCGCGCTCACTTGCTAGTGTTCAATCCACGGCACAACCAAGTTTTACGCGCCTGCTCGGTTCGCTCACAAATCTAACAGCCATTAGAAGAGTGTGAAGAAGTTAGTTTACAGATTAGCAGGAAACTATAAATTCTAGAAAATAGCAAACGCAAAAAATGTAGTCAAGGGAAGAGAAAGATAAACAGTGATAAGTTGAGCTTACCTGATATTTACCCTCTTCATCGCGAATCGCCGTCACGATTTCCTTGGCAGTCTTTTCGAGATCGCTCTATAACGGTCTTGTAAGCTAACCACAGCATACGATGTATAGAGAACTTACAGTTATTTGTACTTTGACATTAACATCCTTTTCAGAGAAAAGTTGCACATTACCATCTTCGTAGTAATGCACCTGGAAGGAACCAAAGTGCGGGTGAGATAAAACATTTCAACTGTAGTGAACACTCACTTGCACCTTGATTTTTCCAACTAACTCTTGACTGCCCGTTTTACCATCTCCAACAGGTACCTTCCATTCTGACCGCCAACGACCATTGCTTGAATTGTAAAATAAATCAAGATAGACAGAACCCAGGTAGAAATAAAGGTAGAGAAGATGAAAAAACCAACCAGAAGTTCTTAGGCTGAAATTGATGCGACTCGATGCACAATGTGAAATTGCCATGACGGACAAAAACACATCCAGTTCCGGACTTAGTGTAATGATCGTCTATATATGCGTCCAATTCCTAATGAACACTTAACTGAATGGACGTCACATCCTCCAAACTTTGTGTTACCTTTTGTAGAGCAGCGCGCCACGAGTCGGCACTGCCAGAGTCTGCGGGACTCGATTGAATGTCGCTCGCTTCTTTACGGAGGTGATCATATTTGAAAGACTTTTTCGAGGCATCATCAACATAGCGTCCGCCGCCAATGTCATTGAAGGGCGTTACCAAAGTCTGACAGAAAGAAATTCAAGTGGAAGATCGTCCCTGTTTTTATCTGAGACTTCGTCCTTGCTGTTCCAAAGTAGACAGAGAGTGAAAACATGGTAATTGGGTTTCTAGGTATTTTTTCCCAACAAATATGAGCCCACACATCATTTAGAAAGGACGCAGCAAAGTTGAAATGAAAACGAGTTTTGATTTTTTCTCAGCACATACAAATCATCACAGTCCCTCCTCGACTGAACGAGATATGTACATGTGAAACACTCAACAATTAAACATTGGACGAAATGTGATGACTTCAGTCCTCAGCTCCAAGGCAATGAGAAATCACCCCATATATAGGTAAGTATGATGCGAAATGACATCAGATTTTGAAGCAGCGAAGACTATCCCATAAAACCCGTGCGCACACGCTCTCTAGAACAAAAACGACTTGTGGAAAGGAGCCTTAGTGTTGATACTATAGCATCCGTATTTGCGCTGCCTACAATTCCGCATCCTTTGTCGGAAACCTAACAAACAAAAGCATACAGCAATATAGGCTGCGTTCAGTTTTTTTGCCACCCCTGTAACAAGACACCCAGCAATCCACTTTCCAAAAACCTCTCCCTCTCTCAATAATTCAATGAAAGCTTACAAAAACATGCGCTGAAGATATAAATCGACACTACTGATCTGCTCATAATGAAAGTGAAATTTAAGCATAGATAAGATGAAGCCCTCCCAAGCTCGATGATTCACAAGATTCGTCAACCTGAGATTTTTTCAACATAAACAGCTTTAGCGGTGAAAGGTGATAGAGCACCCTGCAGTCGGAAAGGCAATGAAGAAAACGAGTCCCCGTGCACCGTGATATAAAGCTGCTCATAAAGCTCTCCTCGTTCTGCGGAGGTGACAAATGCATACGGATCTTAGACTATTTCCCTTTGTCAAAGCGAAGTCCATCAAAAAAGGTAAAGAAATGAAACACTGTAGTCATAATCACAAACCTGCTTTTCAACTCCTTCAAGTTTGACTGGGACAAATTGGCTCTCATTGTATTTCGTAATAGCTTGCGCGCAACCCTCTTTCAGCAGTTGATCATTATTGAGTAGCATACGCACAGCATTGAAAACCTATAGATTGTCTTGTAATTTCATGAGTATTGAGAAAACTAAAAAAAAACAAGGAAATCAAACCTCGTTGAATTCACCGGGTGGAGCATGTTGGAGAAAATCCGACACGATACGCACTTTCTCACTGTCGGGGATGGTTGCCTCAGTCGTCATCCTCTCCCGGAAACACGAAAGTCAAGAAAGACTAAAGTAACGTCAAAGCGAGAAATAAATTCGAAAGATGAGTCAGCACGCGACTGGAAATTTCAAACAACGTTCAATCTTTCTGGAGTTTCGATACTGAAGCAGATGAGCCGAAAAGTAAACTGTCGTGTCGCTGTAAACTTCTATAATGCGCGGATGATCGACAGTGATATCGACCGCTGCAACGTTGTCGTCCGCAGCAGCCGCATCGATTCACAATCGCACACTTCTGCAGAAAGTACAGTGTCGAGAGTTGTGCAGTTGCGCGACAATTTCTGTGCATACATACGACTTAACGAGCATTTGCGGCCAAGCTCGGAATACCGTTTCAAGATGTGCAAATTGTTCGCTATTGCGATATTTCCTTTCTTTCAAAGTACACATAGACAATCGTTTGATGGGACCGCAGATCTGCGCAGCATTTGTGGGATCCTGAGGCACGCGCCTTACTTGACCCGCTTCATGCACTTGGCTAATGGTCAAACCAGCAAGGTGACCAGTGGTGAAGTGGATCAGGAACATCCACTGCTATTGGTCAGTTCACTGATTTGACCGATAGCGAAGTGAACCGAGTATGGCGCGTGCCGAAATCCCTCAACTTTGGAGGTGGCGCCAGTTCTAGAGTATTTTTTTTCGTCATTTTGGAAGGGAGAGTGGGGGGGGGGGGGGGAGCGAATGTCGAGAGGTGCGGATTTTGCTTTCAGTGAGAGCAAAGTCCCCGGCCAGACTTCACTCAAAAGCGCCCAAAAGCGCCCGATTTTCTCCAATGTCTCTTCACTTTCTCGTGTGAGAAGCGATAGAGAAAGTGAAGAGGGTAGAGAGAAATTTGGGCCTTTTAAGCGAAGTCTGGCTGGGGCTAAAGAAGCCAATAGATTGCATAATTCGAAGAAACGCCAGGAAAGTGGTGGTTGAACGTTTGAAATTTTCGCCGGCATATTTTCATTGCTTCATCGGAACATTGAAAGATTAATGGATCGAAGACCATTTCTACGGCTATACAATGAAATGTCGAAATTGCGCATCTGCACGAAACCCCGAGCGTTTTTTTTGCATGTGGCCACATCCATGGATCGCGATTGTCATGTTGATACACGGTCAAATTTTTTGTGGGGTTATGGTAGGTGTATCGTAAGGTACTTAGCGCGTACTCGTGCAGGAGAGATGTAATACCTTTAAGGGATATAAGTGTTTTATTGCCAACTGCAATCGCTTTGTTTTCTGTCCCGCAAATTTGTGATTTCATAGGCGAGTCATCGCACGCAGAAACCGGACGCCGCTGCGTCCAGGAAAGACAGTGCGTATCTAAACAGACGGCAGACAACAAAAAGGATGAGAATGTGCTTTATCCAAGAAACGCCAACAGCGTCCGCAGTAGCATTCCGTCTCTGCGTATGATTTCTCTATAGCTTTTGGACCGTTACCTATCTAGGCATACAATTCGATCCATACCTTTTTGAGTTGTAGGAGTTTCAATTTATACTCTCATCATTTTTTTTTTGATTTGAAAAACTTTGTAGATGTTCTCCTTGTTACGGAGTACAGCTGCATCTTCATGTAGCTGCATAATCTCCAACGACCTGCTCCGACCAGTGGTCGGCGAATTTGCGCAACATAGAGGTATATTGGAGAAAATGTGTAGTGCAAAGTTGAAAGCCGTATGTATCTTGTTTCAGGCAGGAAGCGCGCATTGAAGCAAACGATTACTCGTCAGCAGAAGCTGGAGCGGCGTTTGAAAAGGGAAGAAAGAGAAGCGGCAAGGAAGCAATACACATTCATGGAAAGAATAAATATTCGGAGGATGAAGAACTTGTGAGTTCTATTAGTTTGCAGAATCTACATACAATTTTATATACCCTTCTCAACAAGTTTATCTTATTTGTGATTCTCCCATTTACTTCGTTCAATATTTTTTATTGAAAACCAAAACTTGCTTTGCAGACTATCACCATCACAGCAGTTTCCTGGTCGACTGAATCGAGATGATGAAGCTGCTTTACCAGACAAACCATTGACTAACATATTCATTAGGTAAGGCAAGAAAGATCTCCACTAAGCAATTTAATGAATACAAATTCTAGGAGTAAGGTCAAGACTCAGTTCTATTCTGTCGCTGAAGCCCTTGCTGGACATCGTGAACTGCAACAGCCGGCTATATATAATCATCCCAATGCGCCATTAAGACTGCGATTGGAGTTGAATATGCAGACAGAAAGACAGGTAACTAGCTTTGACGAGAAAACTTAGCTTCTTTTCTTTTATTTCACCATTTTACCATTTCGATCTCTTCCAGAACTTGACTCCAGTTCGCTCTGTTTTAGACCAAGATGGTAACAAACTCAGACGAAATCGTGCCAGTGCCTTTTCCTTTCAAACACAATGAAAAACGTACCATATTGGCTTTTGTCAACGATCCAAAACTTCAAGAAGTCGCCGTTGAGTCCGGAGCTGAAATAGCTCTTGGTCAGGATGTAGTTAAAAAGGTAGTCAATTTCTTGTTGCTTATAATTGTTTTTTATTTGATCTTCTTCAAGATCATCAAAGGCCAATTCCGAACTGATGATTATGATTTCTGCGTTGCTCATACCGACATGGCTTCCTACATTCTACCTCTGAGGGGGATACTGAGGACCAAGTTCCCTACTAGATCTAATGGTCAGCGTCTTCGCCTAATTGGCATTTTCCTTCCATCTTTATTGACTGGAATAGTTTTTTGCAGGTGGTCTTGGAGAAGACTTACCGGACCTTGTGCATAAGTTCAAGAGCGGTGTCAAGCTTTCTATCAAGGGCGATCCTGTTTATCCCATCTGGGGTTTGTGCGACGCTGTTGTTGGCAGAGTACGTATAGTTACGATTTTCGAAGTTTACTAATGTGCACTGGTTAGAAGAAGTGAAAAGGGGGCATGTTACCTGCGCTGAGGCTTTTGGTGGGAAAAAAATCTAAGACACTTATTAGCTTGTCTGCAATGATTTTGTGGTAGTACTTGTATATCAGGTCAGAGCTTCAATTTTCAGCTCGATATGGCAGATAGTGAGGTCGAAGCAAATATTGCTGCTGTCATAAAGGCTGCATGTACACATAGGAATCCCGCTCTAGGACCTTTCATAAATAGGTTAGTCTCAAGGTTTTCGTTGGTGCTCTTTGAATAGTGATAGAGCTTGACGCTATATCGTAACTGTCTGATTGGTGGTCTTGTTCGCAGTACTGTCGCCAGACAGTGTGCTCATTTTAGGCCCCTGCGAGACAGTCGTTCAGGCCATTTCTGTTCTATTAGATTGTAAAGAAATCCCGGGCACTTTTGGAAATTTCATTTTTAAACGCATTTTTTCGGCGTTCGGTCGGACTTTAACACAAAGTTTTTTACACTGTTCAGTAGAGGGAAGCCTGAAGTTTTCAGCAAGCCTTCCGGATTATATCGATGCCAAGATGTGTTTGATCTGCACATCAAAAAAGGAAGTCTTTCCAACCATAAAAATTCCGCAATTTTTCTTCCTGCGCCCATTTTTCTGTGCAGTTCAAAGAATTTCGTTCAAATCATGGGTGATTTGATTGAGAAGTCTGTTAACTTCTGACCCGCAGCTGCACTCGAGTTTTGCGATTTGCGCTCAAAAAATCACAAGCTGTCAAATTTGCCTCTGACTGTAACTCTTTCGCAGCTGGCGTCGCTTCTGCGGGGATCATCGCCACGCCTGGTTGATAGGTCCAAAAGTGTGCAAGGCATTATCCCAACAATGTTCCCAGTAATTAAGGATTTGGTCCTTTCTGCGCAGAACTAGAAGACTTCAAAGTCACTTACTCGAAAAATGTTGCATTTTTAGGGGCAAAAAATGGTCGATTTTTCAAACTTTCTGGGAAAAAATTTTTTGCAGGTGGTCCTTCAAAAACATGAATTGTCCTCATAACAGCCCCAGCAGACCTCTATAACTACAGCATCTGGGCTCTCCAGCTCTCATCATGCCTGAATCCTGCACAAGTAGGCCACTTTTCGCGACGACCTTTTTCCCTTCTGCGCATGCTGGTGGACCGCAGTAATGTGCTGTGAAGCTAGCAAGACAAATATATGTCGAACAAAATTGTCTTTGCAATGAAGTTTGTAGCTTCAGAAAAGAATCAATCTGCTTGAAGTTACAGCGATTTGAAAAAAATTTTTGCAACTGCCCGGGAACTTTCTTTGCAACCTAAAATTTTCGTTTCATTCATGATTCTGAAAATTTTCTACCTTACGTCATGTCTTTTATACTGCATTGTCAATTCACATTTACGAAAAAAAAAACTCAAATTTAATAGAGAGTAACTGGCTTCAGAGCACTCCTCATGACCATACCCGGCGAAGAACACTATGCTCTGAATATTGACGCTTGGTTACCTGTTCCATCAGAAGAAGAACTCGAAAAGGTACATCTTAGTCACTATATCTGCTTTTTGTAGGTGCATCTGTTTTAGCTGGAGAAGCGCCGTAACAAAAAAGCTGCGAAGAAAAAGGAGGAGAAGAAGACAGAGGAAATCGATGAACCCCTACTGGCTGGTGTTTGACTTTAGGAGCTATAGTAGTAGATGTACATTAGGCAGACTATGCAATTATGTAATCTTATTGATTCATCGAGAATTTTTGGTATGTATGCTGTTGTTATGTTCAAATGCTACACATAAACAGTTTTTTTTACGAGTAAGTAGTTGGATCATTGATGCACAGAGTAATAAATTCATTAGAAATGACATTTGCGTGTAAGTTCGTTCATTTTTGCTGTCAGACTTCAAAGCGTTGCAAGCGTTTGCAAGGATCTGTTTTTTATGTTTCGTGATAGAATACCATGGATTTTTCAAGCTTTCGATTTTCTGAACGTCTCGTTGAAAAATTGTGTTACATATCGGCTCCACTTTTTTAAAACTCTATTCGAATTTGTATTTTGGTGATGGCAACAATTCTACAGCTTCAACATACGAGTCAGAAATAATTGATGCTCAAGTAGCATATTTTTCAAATTTCTTTTTTCATAGGCCTTAGATGACTTCGTACTGGATGTCTCATAAGGGGGACTTATGTTTGGTTGTTGGCGATAATTGGTAAATGTGCAGAATTAGTCGAAGTAGTCGAAGAGCACGGGTCAATTAGTTTTTGATTGGAGCGTAGTTTTTGCATCCACTGTTTGGAGTCTAAACGAGTTGCAGTTATCACCGTCTCTCAAAAACAAAGGTCTGCAAAACACCTTGATGTGCTAAGGCTGCATTCATACCGATCTCGAAGTCCGGGAACAGTTCCAGCAAAGTGCTCGAACTGAGCGCTGTGCTGGAACTGTTCTTGGACTTTGGGATCAGTATGAACGCAGCCTAATATGCAGAATACGGTGTCTACTAATTTTTCACGGTCGAATTGGATCACATATGCCACTAATTGATATAGTCAATCTTAAATTACTACGTTATCTCTCACTCCTCCTCCGCTCCGCTCTCCATTCTCCGCCTCATCGTTTTACCCTATATACGCCATTTGCTATTATCCCTGCTCTATTCACTCACACGCTTACCCTATGATGGTTTCATTTTTCTATGTATGTCAAGATTATTGTTTGAGTATCATCTGCACGACATTCTTAATTTTTGAGCTCCTCATTTTTGCAAGGTGCGGGTCAGCTGAATTTCCAAAAGTTCACTTCTCAGTGTTCTTCCATAAATAGTTAAAGACTCAGAGACGCTACGCTCTTCATTTCTAATGACTTCGAACTTTCCTTCTCTCAGCAAAGCATCAGGTAAAATAAATAGGTAATCACTTTGAATTTGTGAAATATCCTAAACTGTGATTAAATGATAGATTCAAGTCGTCTAGTGTAGTACAATTATTGCTCGCTGTAGCTTATGCAAGCAACGGTGTTCGTAGTACACTGTTGTAAAAAGTTGACTCACCATACTGGGAATCCTCTTTCGTCATCAGCAATTTAATTCTGTTCAGGAGTTGCCAGCTATCGTCCAAATGGCAGTAATTATAGAAGCTCCCACACAGCTGTAAAGCTCCTTAGCACCTCCATTTTGAAAATTCACTCTTGATCCAGTGTCTTTTCATTTATTCTGAGGGCGGACTCGCAAATGCTGTGCACATATGTGTTAACAGGTTAATATAGTATGCGCGCATTACATGCAGCGAGAGGTCGCGACTGCGGACGCTGTCGGCGTGTCCTCGATTGAGCGCATCTTTATTTCCTTTTGCTGTCGGCTTCCGCTTCCGCAAGCGAACTGTTTCACGGTGCTTACTATTCATTCTCTGAATATGAAACACGGGCACGCTTCGCATACGTTTGATTAACAAGTTCGTGAGTGAGTAATAACGCATTTTAATTGATTCATCATCAGCTTTTTGAAAGAACAAGATCGGGCTTGTTGAACAAAGCAAGTTCGAACGTGTTCTTCACGAATTCCTAATAGTTTATCAAAACGCGCTCATAAACTGGTTAATCAAACGTACGCAAAGCGTGCTCGTGTCTCTTGGTCAAAGAATGAACGATAGATGACTTGTTTACCCATACATCACTTCATTCCGCACTCTCAAAATTTCAGATAAAAGAAAGAAATTTGTGTAACTTATGCAAAGCATTCACCAAGCCTACAAATTTTAGAATGACTATGTACGTATGTACATACTAGAAGCGATCCGATTTTTTTGCTGAAAGAGCAAAGGAATTTTTAGTGCGCTTTAGAACGCCCTAAAAATTTTTTACGAAGATGACTTGAATTTTCAAAATATTCGAAAACTATTTCATTATTTGTAAGAGAGACTAAATCCTTTGCACAACTTCTATAATTCACCTAGTCTGCTTCTACATGAACTTCATAAATGGGTTTTTGACCACATTTTTCTTTTTTGTTAGTTACTATAGTATATAGGGAGACTATGCGAATTTCATAGTACCATGGCTATTTTATGGTCTAAGCCAATCGAAAGCGCTACACTCGATGTCAATCACGTGCTCCCTTCTCCGTAAGCGCAATCGCTACGCTAAAGCCTCCCGCCATGTTCGCACGCGCATTTCGCGCATTCAAATTGGCCTCATCGATTGGAGGCGCACGCAAAGCTCCCGCGTTGCGCATGCGTAAATCCTATGCAAAAGGGAGTACGTAATTGACACTGACTGTACGTGGGAATGCTCAAAATCTTATTTTTTTTTGCCCACTTATGTGTGTAATAACATGTAAATTTGTTAAAGGCAGTGTCCGGGCAAAAACTCGATTTTGAGATTTCGTGCTTGCCCGGGCCTATTTGCTATGCTGAATCCAAAAACCCACATTGGAGAGCGCGAAAACGACCAAAAAGGGCACCAACACTGGAGGGAAATCAGCAAGTGGGCGGGGTCTTCCCCACTGTGAATTTACGCTCCCAGCTTCGGGGGCGATCTTTTTGATTCCAGTTTCAAGTCATTCGTTTGCACTTGATCGGTAGTGATGTCAGGGCGGCTAACGGATTCGAGAAAATTGCTCTGGAAGCTGAAAGCGTGAATTCACAGTGGGGAAGACCCCGCCCACTTGCTGATTTCCCTTCAGTGTTAGAGCCCTTTTTTGCCGTTTTCGCGCTCTCCAATGTGGATTTTCGGATTCAGCATAGCGAATAGGCCCGGGTAAGCACAAAATCTCAAAATCGAGTTCATGCCCGGACACTGCCTTTAAAGCACGTGTTGAGACTTGTCAAACATAGGCGCCACATGGGTTCTACGATTTTCGCAGCACACAAAAGCCGCATTCACTAATGACCAGGGTTGAGCAAGAGGTCAGGCACAAGTCTTTCCAAAACGACCCCCCCCCAGTGAAAGCCCCTAAACGACCCCTCTGCTTCACCTCCAGGACCTCAGGCTGTGATAATTCGAGGAGATCAGCCGTTTTTTGGGAGGTTCTTGTTTTTTGGAGGTCTGTAGGTCGACTTTCTGCGATTGCACAGCACACGCAACTTGACGGCAAGTTTTGGATTTTGGATAGCCCTACTTTTAGAGCTATAATTCCCACAGGGGTGTATCGTTTGGCTCCAAATTTGCAGTATTGCAAGAAGAGGCTTTGAGTTCAATACTCATAGCAGAAATGGAGCGATTTTTGGATTTTGAAAACAAGTTAATCGGGTCAGGCGCAACCCCTCAAAAGCTCAGGCGGCCTGACCTTTTATGGGGTTGCGCCTGACCCGATTAAAGTTTATCATTGAAGAAGCTTTTTTATTCAGGTTTTATGTGAATCGCTAGCACAACCCTCGAAGATTCCACAGTAAGTGTTTGGACTTGATTCGACTTGTTTCGGCCTTGTGGTAATCCGTGGAGTTGAAGCAGTCATGGAGAAAAACGCGCCGGTCGGAATTTTGGCATTATTTCTTACTCCACTATTTGCAAGCGATACAAAGCGCGATTTTTAGCCTAGACTAGTAGGGAACAATACTTTGTTACGAGTACAAAAAAATTGACTTTTTTCACTTTTGAAAACAAGTTAATCATGTTTGAAAATCGCGCTTTTTAGTCGTTAAGAAACACTAGATAAAGCAGTAAATAATGTTTTGTAGGGCTCATAGAGGTAATTTGACGTGCTCGGAAATGACACCCATTTCACACAGCAAGCTTCCTTGATGAATTTATAATATGTCAAGGTAGAAGATGAAGATTTGAGTTTTGGCCGAAATTTCGATTGTGGAATCAATCAGTATGCTGTTTAAGACCGTTCACTCCTTCAGTACTGGTGAGGTCGCGATATCCACTAAACTAGCGCTTTTCTTCTTCATCTTAATCGTAGTATCTCCTCAATCGAACGAATTCGATTCCTAATCACGACCCCCCCCCTCTGTCTTACCGCAGTACGACCCCCCAGGTCGGGCGCGCCTGACCCCACGCTCAACCCTGCTAATGACTGTGCTGAAAAGTTTATCTTTCGCTTCGCCTGAATTCTTATGATGAAAATATAAGCATATGCTCAATTGCATGATCTTCTCACTCCATGCGAACAGACGTCATCACATTAACGCATTCTAATCCGAGACAAAAACGAGTAGCCGCGGTCAACCGTTGTAAACTTTGCCATTGTTTGCTCAGTACACACAGCAGTCAACCGACACTACCTTGAGTATGTTTGTCTTTTAGCTTGTTTACTGCTAAGAAAACTTAGCACAAACAACACTTATCGTGGTATTTAGGTTGATGCAAAAGTTCTGTCGCATCATTTTTGAAAAATCTTAACTTCTTGCTCTCTCAAGGGATTTGCACGGACTTAATTTTGCTGGATAGTGGAACCCTTTTGGTGATGGTGCCTTTGCTGCTTTTCAAAAAGAAGTAGCTCTTCGGAAGCAGGAGAAAAATTACTTCTACTTTGGTCATTTTTAGTTAGGCTGCTGTTAAAAATCTGAAACTCGCGATGAAATTCCCAGCAAGCAGATAATAGCCTTTTGATCCACAATTTCCAACAGTGCAGAGGAGTTTCTGTTGAAAGAGCATCTCTTTGAAGAGTTATGATTTTTAGGCAAGCAATACAAAACAACAGATTTGATTTCTGGCGTTTTTTCTTTGGAAATCATGACTCTTCACAGAGATGCTCATTCGACACAAACTCTGCACTGTAAGAAAGTGTGGATCGCTATTGAAATTACTATACTGCTTGCGCGGAATATCGCAAATCTCAGATTCTAGCAGCCTAAGACCTCAGGCAGAGTCCACGCGATTTCATCGCCTCGCATTTCTCGAGCAAGATAACAGTTATAAGAGTCCATTGCATGCCGTTCTCATGCATTTCGGTTGTGATAGTTTTCCGATACGCTAATCTGACTGACTATCACAACGGAAATGCGAGATGATCGGTATGCAATGGACTCGTAACTGTTGTCTTGTTTGAAACGCGAGGCTATGAAATTGCGTGAACTCTGTCCGAGGCCTAACTTGAAATGACCGTAGTCGAAGAAATTTTATTTTCCTCTTGCATCAGAAAAGCTACCCCATATGAGAGAGCAGCAAAGGCCATCCCAAAGAGAAAGGTATCCTTTATCTAGCAAAATGAAGTCTTTGCAAATCTGTTGAGAGGGCAAGAAATTATGATTTCTCAAAAATGATGCTTCAGAACTTTTCATCAACCTAATATTTAGGAATCGCCACTCAAGTCCCAGACGGTAATAATCGCATCTATGGAATATTCGCTCTGATAGTGCGTTATCGAGCGCTGTAATCACTCATTAGTTCACTGATCGTATCTCAGTAAATGCTGCCGCTAGCAAGCTTCGCTTTTTTAGCAGTGTAATGACATATTGCTGTAATAGCAGCTCTTTATTCGCATTTCATAGAGACAGTCCAAGGGACTCTTTCGCACTTTTCTGCAAGAATAACACGTTTTTAAATGATTGTGTAGTCGCAGATAATTCATTAAATCCGCCTAATACCGTATCGAGTGAGATTGTCTCTCAGAATTATCAAGCACAACACATTTTGCAGAGGTGTGCAATTCTATTACGTTTTCAACAAAGTTTTCGTTTGTCTGTGATATTTCTTCTATCAATTTCTTAGTGAACAAGTTTTCTTTCTTATAATGTTAGTATCTGATTGCAGGTTTTTTTACAGTAATATGGAAATTGCCTATCAGTATAAAAACTTACATGGGATTGAATGAAATTGTAACTGCAGCTACCAAAAACTTTTTTGTTTCCTGTAAGTGCTCATTCACTTTCTACTGCTCTCTCTGCTGCTTATACAGTTCTATCAGTTACAAATTTTTTATATCATGGAAACAATAAAATCGCGAAGCATGTGGCTTACAAAACTCATCAGACGTTCCAAATACATTTGCTTGCCATGGTTGGGCACCATTCTGCGTGATTTTCAAAGATAACACTAAAGCGCCTTGTCGAAAGTCTGGCAAGGTCGATAGGGTGGGTGGTCGAACCAGTTTTTTTGTGTATTTTTTCCTTCGACGTTACTTTCTGTCACTTCCTTGATGTGCAATCACTTCTTTCCTTCGCTCCTTCACTTTAGAGGCAGTACCAGGTAGATCTACTGATCTAATCATCTATCTGGACTTACTATGCTGATATGGTCTTGTAGACCTTAACCAAGTCGTTGCTCAAAAACTCGTGTAATCTCGTGACAGAGAAATTCTAATCAAAACTCTCGCCCAAACCGTCCAGAGCGCGCTCTTCGGGCGGAGCAACATGCCTCGGGTAGTGTGCAGGAAGGCTTGGACGAGAGCCAAGAGTTCAGTTTTTCACCTACGAAGAAGTTATGATAACGGCTGCCTGCAATTAGACTTTGTTGAGATACTCAGTTGGATTTCAACCCATATATCAAAATTGCTTGAACATTACCTTCAGTCTTTCTAATATCATCTCGATGAAAATTGTATGTAGATTTCGACGACTTATGTTATTCTTTCAATAAAGATTTCTTCTCTAAGCGTTTATATTTAGTTTTGGCTGAGTTGCATCAAAGGGTTTTCCGATCCGTCAAATGCCACATGCATTCATGTTTGCAATGAAACTTCACATCTTTTTGAAACGAGCATTTTTGCAACTTATGCAGTAATGAACGTGACTATGCTATTTTACTCATTTGCACGAAGTCCGTGACGGAAGCATTTGCGTGCAATATCAATTGGATTTCAAATTACTTACTGCTGTGCTCCGTCGTGCACTTCGCGTTCTCTTTGCACGGTTTACCATATGAAAGTTTCTCTCCGAGATCGTACTGAATTTCTGTGCTTCTTCCATTCAAAATTTCTTTTTTCAGAAAACATGGGTCAAACCGTGACCAAGGCTGATTTTGTGTGGTCATATGATGAAGAACCACATGCAAGCAGGTATATCTTTGCTCTTAATAATGACTGTTGGGGAGGATGAAGTGAAGGCAGATTTTCCGAAGTCGAGATCATTGTCAGAGTTTAATTAAGCCTGCGGGACAGAGATGAATATAGCAACAATGTTTGTTCGGAGCTTCTTTTGTCAGTCCTCGAATAGGCTGAACCATCTGTGCAAGTTTGAGGAAACTAGTTCTGCAAAACGTCAACATGTATAATTGTAATCAAAGAACAGATGCGCTAAAACATCCTAGGAATGCACCTATCCTAAGTGCAGACATTTGCCTAGAGGTCGTAACGCCACCGTAACGTAAACATTACCGTGGTAGAATGTACTTTGTTTAGGAGAAGGGAAATGCTAGAGAAATATCCGGAAATTAAACAATTGTTCGGGCAAGACCCTGCTTTCAAAGTTGTCGTCATATTCATGGTGATCGCGCAGATAGTATTTGCCTGGCTGTTAAGAGGTTTGTTGAGCACTGACTATCATTTATTCTTTCAATCATTTTTATTCCGGCTTCAAACTTCTTTCTTATCTACGGTTTTGATTTATTGTTGTTTGGATTGGAGTCCGCAATGCCACCTTAACTTATCTAAGGTAGGTGCCAGAGTAAGCGAATATTTTGTTCAAGTTGGGGTCCCGGGCAGAACTGGCGTTACTAATCATTGTGGCACAACGCCAAGTTGGCATTATGCCACAATGATTAGTGATGCCAGTTCTGCGCGGGACCCCAACTTGAACAAAATATTCGCTTACTCTGGCACCTACCTAAGCTTTGTACTGTTTTTTTTTTCACGCACTAAGTGAATGTTAGTGGTGTCGACGCTCAAGGAGTAGATAGAATTCACCTTATCACTAAGATAAGATGCAGCTTTACTATGTATCTCGATGGTTTATACATGTCATGTAAGCTCTAACTTTTGAAAAAAAGTTGAATATTACGAAATTACCAAAAAATGTCACTCTTATCACATGCTGCAAATATCTCAGAACTTGCGTTGCCTAGGTAACCTAATTTAATGTTCCTCAACACAATGGGTATTATAGGTTACCGTATCATAGCAAAAAACCACTGCCTGCCTGAGAACTTTTTTTGGGAGCGCTACAGAAATTTTCTGAATGAAGGGGGCGGTAGTCAGCTCTTCTAAAATTGTTCGGAATGTTCAATTTTTTTTTCTTATAGCCTTTATTTTAGAGGAACATATTTTTTGCTTATCTATATGTTTCAAAAAATACAACGAAGGTATTTTGATTACTTACCAGTAGAAACGAGTCACACAAATTGGACTACTTTAGAAATTTCGCTTTACAGATTTGCTAATAAGATGTCTTAGGAAGCACGCCTTTGGTAAAAGGCGGTAGCCGTAATATAAATCGGTACAAGCAGTGTGTACCGTTTGGAGTGTTAGTTTTTTTGTATGTAAGTAGGAAAACGTGAAGGGCACACTTCAAAGGTAGTGAAAAAGTGTTTGACGCGCGAGTGCGTCGCGTGTCTTGCAGGCAGACAAAGATTTGTTTACAAAATGCTGTCATCGACAATGCAAATAGAAGTTTTGTGACTGACCGTTCACATCTCCGCTAAGTCAATCGGTTGTGCACAGGCGCAAATTGGCTGGCAAATGGTATTTGTTGAAAGATTGAAAGGTTTCTTTCGTTTCTTTATTTGTTGTTCCTTCATTATGCTCTGATCTCGTGTTTCATTCAGACTTCTGCTTCATTAAGCTTGTGTATTCGAGCTTTATCTAAGAGCGAAACAGTACGTAGTACATTGCAGCATATTCATATAAAAAGTCATCTACATCGTTTCATACTCAATATAGTTTATATATTGTGCTTGAGATGTGATAATGATTAGTAAGCTGCGTGAGGTGCAGTTCATTCGCTACTTCGCTTTTTTCCTGGCCATTACATTCCTTTTTATCTGGTTCATTGCTTGTAAATTTTCAATATGACAAAGCTATCGGGTTTAGATTCGGATTGGGCTCTGATTATCCTTCAAGCGTATTTTGTATCTGGCACATTCAACCACTCGCTGACTCTGGCAGTACATGAAATCAGCCATAATCAAGCATATGGCACGGCACGACCACTTGCTGTAAGTTTTTTCTTATCATTGAGGTTGTTGAGTGTATGCTTTTATTCCAGAATCGTCTCTTTGGCTTTATTGCCAATCTTCCCATGTGTTTTCCAATGTCCGTGTCTTTCAAGAAATATCACATTGAGCACCATAGGAACCTAGGTAGGGATATTGAATGCTACATTATGCTAGTGGGAAAGTAGCTTCATTTATTATGGGTTTCCTAGCAACGAAACGTTTTTATTATTAGCGGTGAATAGAGCATCTAAGCTGTGTGCTGTGAACTGAGATTTCTTTGAGGGATGTATGGAAAATATCTTTTATATAGGAGAAGATAAGATTGACACGGATGTGCCAACAGAATGGGAAGCGCGAACATTCTGTACAACATTCGGCAAAGTGGTGTGGATGATTTTACAGCCGCTTTTCTATGGAATTCGCCCCCTGATTATCTATCCAAAGGTGATGATTGTCATTTTTTATCGCTGTTCACAAGATTATGGCTGCGCACAACGCATCTCTTTTAATCACTCTATCTTCAGTCTTTTACTGACTTGGAACTCGCTAACGTCATCCTGCAACTAGCATTTGACTACTTCATCTATTCGTATTTTGGCGTGAAATCTTTTGCATTTCTGTTCGGCGGCTTTGTTGTTGGCATGGGTTTGCATCCTCTTGCTGGTCATTACGTCTCAGAGCATTACGTATTCAAACCTGGCCAGGAAACTTACAGGTGGGTTTAGTTTTGTTGTACGGACAGCCAAAGAAAGAATCCTCTGCAGTTACTATGGACCGATTAATCTAGTGACATTCAATGTTGGTTATCATGTGGAACATCATGACTTCCCATTTGTTTCCGGTGCGAATCTGCCCAAGGTGAGTGAATCAATTGCGCTAATTCTATTACTTTTATTTGATGCCTAATGCCGTGATAACATGAGGTTGAGTTAACTTGTATATATCATGTCCTCAGGCAGTATGAATTTTTGTGTGCATAATTGGTTCAAGGAAGAGTGTCGTCGGTTGTAGGAAAAATCAGCATACAAGGCGATGTTTCTAATCAAAGGGTGTATGCAATTTTGTCTGCTGTCGTTTGGCGCCCACGCCCGTTTTTCACTACTTTGGTGCTGTGTTGGGAGAGACATCTTTCTGCAGAAATTGTCAACACATGACGTCCGTAAGGTTCATGTCGTGATTCACACGCGGACACCATTTTGAGCTTGAACTGAATCTAGGCGCCCTTGGAACCGGTTTGCTACTTTTGTCTTGCTGCCTGCAAAAGCCATAACAGAAAAGTTCATTTCTATGCAAAACAAGGTTTACCTTGTTTGGGGATTCCTACTCGGAATAATCATGTTTGACTCAATCTCATCGTTTTAGAAGTTGTCATCCTCATATGTAAAGGCTGTATATCAAGATTTTAATCAGGTTCGTTGCAGATCCGTTATATCGCACCGGAGTATTATAATGATCTGAAATCGCATGGCAGCTGGATTCTTATGATGTACGATTTTGCGACGAATCCTTCCATGTCGTTACGTTCTCGCATCAAGCGCAAGTACGCCAAGCCAGAAGAGTTCCATTTCTACGGTGTCGGCCCGTATGAAACCAGCAAAGTGTATGATGCTGTTAAAAAGGTACTAATTTAAGCGCTCACTAGTTCTTAGCCTTTCTCCCTCATACCGTTTGTAACTCCATTCAATTGATTCAAATCATATATACCCACTTTAGGCTGCTGAAGTTCGCATTTGAAACTGATCTGACTCATTAGATCTGTTTGACAACCGCTGAAGTGAAGTTGCATTTGAAAACTGGACTGTCAATGAATCCAATTTTTTAGGCCATCCAGCTAACGACGGGTTTCGGCCATGCTTCTGTCAAGGCTGAATGAAATCTTTTTTCGCCCCAAAGATGGCGCATTTTTTTCTATCTGCTTACTATCGTAGACTGTAGACTTTTACTGTCTTTATTCAGTTCTAGATTTTAGCGCTTGAATGGATTTAGCTTTTTTGATTTCAGTAACAATTTTCTACTTCCTTTTGTGTGCTTCTCAACTGTGTGATGAGCAATAATACATGATCCCAATGTATTAGTCGTAGTATTTTTGACATTCGTATGTGATACGTGTGAAATTGTAAAGTGTTTGTCATATTCTTACTCTTCATGATGAACAGTATTATTAGTCTTGCCCTTGTGGTGTTGTTGACTTGCCGAGGTACGAATCTGAGATTCTTTTAGCTTGCCCCTATTGTTAAGGTTTACAATTGTTCAACGTGGTGTCTTCGCTGTTTTTATTTAATTATTTTATGCACTCAGGTGTTGTGTTGGCTTCGAGCACATTTCATTCGCTGTCTTTTGCCCACGATATGGTCTTTTACAAAAATAAAATATTGCTCAGAGTTGTTAACTATATTACTATGCTAATATTATCTGAATTGATAGTTCATAAAATTCATGGCCATAAAAGCCAGGTCTGCGTGACTGCGGCTAACAGATATCGTTTTCCCATAAGTTCCGTCCGTTTTGACGTTTGATCGCAGTAAGTCATACACTATTTACTTCTGAATAGGTACCGTTTGATAGAGCAAAGCAAGCCCCACGAGACGGCTTTCTTGCTTTCGCACCAGTTCCGTCTCAAGTTTGAAACCAGAAATGAAGAGGATCCAACCGCCTGATAGAGAAAAATCGTAACTCCGTCCAGAAAAAAAATCCTAGAAAATTCCTATTTTGCTCACAGACAGCTATCCACATCAGACATTTATATATGCTTTTGCTGTATTTTTTTCCTTGAATAGATGCCAAAAAACGAGATTTTTCATGTAATCGCCAAAGTGATGCTGTGCTGTTTTCACAGTTAAGAAGATTCATTGAGATGCAGAAACTTTTTCAGCATCTACTTCGATCCACTTTCCGGTAAAATTGCTGAGCTTGACCAAGATTGGTAATTTCATTTTCATCTTCATTTGTACACGCAAGGCATTCCGTAACAAAAAAAAACACATCGAGAAGTTAGTAATACAGCGGAATGAACAAGAAACGTAAACGAATGCAGACATCACCATGTTAATCCGAGTCTAAAGCTTGCATTGAATATATTGATAGGCTAATGGATATCTATGTATACAAATGTAGGCATTGATAGGCATTGACACTCATAACTCCACAACTTATAACTCCAAGGAGATGGGACCCATGCCCCCTCGTTGCCAGCAGAACGATCTTTACTTACTCTCAAAAGCAAACCGACAGCTTATAAGGCGAGTCTACTGGTCCAAGTATAATAACCATAACCCCGCCTAGCCGGAATGCTGGGGAGGCCCAATGACCCCAAAGGTAAAAAGATTCACATTCACTCCATCTGCTTGAATCAGCAAGCTGTACGATTTAATACTAAATAGCTGAGCGAAAAAGACTCGGATCAAGATGCTGATGAGAGACGGTTAGTAACTAGAAGAAAACGAGTACACTACACCGAAATTACAAGTATGACGCAACGTGGGGAGATACACGAGAGACGTCAAAGCCATAATTTATAGCCATAACTGAAAAGCAAACCATAACAAGGCCAAAGAGCACCTGAAATGGCGGTCTTCAAAGATGAACTTGGAAGAAAATGTGATAGAAAACAAAGCCTATATCGAAGATCCATACGCAACCCAGCCGTATAGCACATTTCAAGCAAATAAATACAAGCTAGAAAATGGCTTTGACTGTCAGGCAACGCTAATCAATTGCAGCGATACTTGACAAGTCAAGTCTTCTTAGTCTACTCCTGAAAATATGGCTATTAACTGCACTAGTGGTATCAACAGGGAGACGCGAAAGCCACTTAGCTCCCCTACAAAATACGTTATTGAACATCAGTAGGTATTTTCTGCGTCGGATCCTTGGATATTGCAGGTTAAAGAACCAGACCTTTCACTGGTAAGAACAAAAACTTATTACTTGCTAACTTTTACTTTGTTTTCTTTCATCAGAACTGGAAAGCAGAATACAAGATCCGAAAATATCTGCCGATATGTTAAAGACTCCATATGAAGCTTCTTAAGGCGGGCTTGGTATTCAGAAGGGGTCATTCTGGGTGATAATCGTCTATACAACAGCCTCGTAAAAAGCTGTTGAACCTTTTCTACTTTACGCATATCTTTTTTGCGGAAGGGAGACCAGATCTGAAAACAGTATTCTCGGTGAGGGAGAACAAATGCTTTATAGAGCGATACAAATATCCTTGGGGAGCTGGTGCTAGTATTGCGAAAAAGCATGAAAAGCGAAGAATATGCTTCATGATAACTTTATTGGATGACGTCGACGTTTCGACGATCTACGCCTTCTTCGGAGCGTGGAAAGACGAAGCCATAAGTGTCTATACATTTACACGTCAAGTGCCAGAAACAAAACAAACCCGAGAAGATTAGTTAAAGACATTATCAGAGCCAAAGAACACATACTCACCCTTAGACGCAGCACAATAGGTAGCTGGAGAAGACCCCTTATGCAAAACTGTGCCTCCAACCTCCATTTGACATCTTGGTGCATTATTTGTCTGCACACCCTCGCAAAACCAAAAATTATATCATTACAAATATGTTCAAAACAGCAGCTCGAGTCTCATATGGGAGCCAGGGGCGTGCCGTATCTTTGGACATGGCTTCCCAGATCACCAAATCGAGTAGCTACTCCGATGGCTGCTCTACCCGACAGCGCGGCTCTCTGAGCAGTAGGATCAATCCAGCTTCCATAGCGGATAAGATCCCTTTCTGCTTCTTTGTTTCGGATGAGCTTAGAGGACAGTGCGGCGGTGCGTACAACACGAGGGTTTGCAAGAGGCCGTTAGAGTGGTCACCACCCCCAGATTAGAAGCGCCGACTGGTTCGCAACCGTACCTATGACCGTAATTGTCTGACTTCAGATTGCGTAATATGCCCATATAGCAAAGAGGGTGATTGTATGGTGTCAGGTGTGATTAACAGGATCACATGTTTATCATGTGGAGACACCTACATCGGAGAGATCGGGCGCCCTCTTTGTGTTCGCATCAAGAAACATCTAGAAGAGCTAAATAAATCAAGGCCCTCCACACCACTGGGGCAATATCGAATAAGCCGTCATCAAAATGCTGAAGTTCAGACTGCAGTGAAGATTTTATCGTTTCAGCCCGAACTCCTGGCACGCAAAACGTTAGAAGCTTTTTGGAGTGCTGCGAAAAATCCTAAAATGAACAGAAAAGAAGAGTGTCTTGCTATCACCAACGAACTCGCGGCTTATCAGGCCCACTGTGGGTTTGACTGAGGTCAGGTCACTCAGGCGTATAAATAAAGTTTGGGGGCACAATTTTGCATAAGGTGGTCTGTTCTCCAGCTACCTATTGTGCTGCGTCTAAGGGTGAGTATGTGTTCTTGTAGCTCTGATAATGTCTTTAGCTAATCTCCTCGGGTTTGTTTTGTTCCTGGCACTTGACGTCTGAGTGGATAAACACTTATGACTTCGTCTTTCAGGTTCCGAAGAAGGCTTAGATCGCCAAACGTCCACGTCAGCCTATGAAGTTATCATACCAATCTTGGTCAAGCTCAGCAATCTTACCGGAAAGTGTCTACAACAATGCCAAGATTCAAGGAAAACCGAACCTTCACCATGCTTCGATTCACTTATAGCGACCACAAGGTGGCTAGTAATTGTATCCTACGGATCAGTAAAAGTGCGGACTTGAATTTTCAGCTCTCAGCTCTCTATAGGCTTTAGTTTTCGAGAATTATTCGTGTCAATGTGAGACACTCGACTGAGAGAGGTGAATTCGAAATTCGAATTTCTTCTCGAAATCCTAGCATGAAAGCGGAAATAAGTATCCATGTGTCGATAACAATCGAACTCTTGCCTACCTCACTTGCAGGGTCCATGTAGAATCTCACTTCTGGGCTTTGGACACTTTTTACTGTTCTCTGCCGCTGACTGATCTGCTCCTCAAGCTATCCGAAAATCATGCTATCCAAAAATCGCAAAAACTTTCTTTCAAGAGTCCTCTTGGAAGAGCAAGAACGAGACGCGCTCTACTGCAGCTGTAGAAAACCGCTAGATGGGCGGAATTCCACCCACTGGAGGTAAGATTAGAGTATCGCCCCTCTTTGTAGATTGAAAACTCGTCCAAAGCAATTTTCTCGCTTCAGAATCCACCTTTGGAGACGAGCCTTGGAATGTGAGTTTGACAGAAGCTACCTTTCGTGCTACGTCAAGATCACACCACCTTTAGCGGACCTATTGCTAGAATGCCTTAAAGGCACCGTCCACCTAGATTTTCGACTTCCACGTTTTTGTCGTTTTAAGGCCTTCTCATGACCCTGATTCCGAATATGGAGTCGAGAATGCGCGAAAACTCCGACAATTCCCGTTTCGGAGAACCCAAAGGCCGGCATTCCGGAACGGTGATTGGATGGGCGCGCACAAATGGGCGGGCATGGATGGGGGTCCTCGTGCATCTTCGCTATTCCGAAGCGATTTTCTCGCTTCCAAAGAAGCGTTTTGCGCCGCGACTTGGGCATTGGATTGATAAGAGCCCCTACTTTTGTCGTTTCAGGGCCCTCTCATGTCCCTGATTTCGAATTTGAAGTCGAGAATGCGCGAACACCCCGACAATCTCCGTTCCGGAGGATCCACACGCCGGCTTTCCAGAACGGTGATTGGATGGGCGTGCACAAATGGGCGGGCATGGATGGGGGCCCTCGTGCATCTTCGCTATTTCGAAGCGGTTTTCTCGCTTCCGAAGCGCCATTTTGCACCGCAACTTGGGCATTGGATTGATAGGGGGCCCTACTATTATATGCTGCCAAAAGCTCAATACCCTCAACTTAGGGCGGACGGTGCCTTTGAGGATCTGTGAGGGATAGCCTGCACAAGTGTCGATTGTTGACATAATTCAGTGTTATCTGTCTCTTCGGTATGGCCAAGTACTGACTCTACTGACTCTCACCAACACCACGGTGGATAAAGGTTCGTGTTCATCGACATGCCTGTACGTTGAGGTGGGACGCGGTCTAGACTCAGAAGGGCAGGATGGTCAGTCGAAGTGGACTTTTGTGATGATTTAATACCATGTTGAAGGGCATAAAATGCTAATTTCAAATCCTTATCTGCGGAGCTTTCCCGTACGAGGAGTTATGAGCGTTAAAAAGAGCAAAAAAATGTTTTTCCGGGATAAAAACATTGCAAAAATCTTCTCAACGCTTGAATGAGACAGCCAGAGTGCGGATATATTTCTTTTAAGAGTATTTTATAGAGTGCTGGAAAGAGTATTACTGTTCCATTTAGACGCTAGGAAAAATGTTACTACTGTTTTTATATCATTCGCACATTCACTTATTTTCTCCAATAAACGCTCATAACTTCTCGTCCAGGAACGCGCCGCAGATAATGAAGACAGATTTGGAATCAGCGTTTCATGCCCTCCAACATGGTGTACAATCCATCTTAGAAGGCAGCTTCGACCAACCCTCTTTGCCTTGTCAGCAGTGCGGGAAGGCATTTGGCGCTCTGATCCCATAGATAACACTGCAATCTACTTTAAGGTCTCCGACGAAGGCAATTTTGTCGAAATGTAGAGTCAATGAAGTATTCCACCATACAAATCTGGCATCGGCATAATATCTGTAATAATATCACCAACGTCATTCCCTAATGCCTGGGTTCATAGAAGAGAAAACGTTCAACTTAGTACCTTTATTTTTCAACCCAGAAAATATCCGGCCGGCCTCGTAAGCTATCTGTGCCGATCCCTAATTCTTGCCTCAATTCGAAAAACCATTTTATTTTTTTAGAAGTTAGACTTCTCACTTGGAGTTGCCTCTCAAACTAACGGGGACAGTTTGCTTTAGAGCCAGTTCCCTGCTCCCATCTTGTTTCCGTCAGCATCCCACCTCCGCATTCATGTCCCCGTCCCTGCATGCAATTCCCAGCCCAGACTTTGCTGAAAACGATGCAATCATGCATGTCGGCTAACAAGGAAAGGATACTCGGTCACCTGGCCATTTGGAATGCGATGTATACTTTAAGATGCATCTCGAAACGCTGATTCCAAATCTGTGCTCGATATCTGCAAAACGATCTTCTGAAGGAAGTTATGAAGTTTTTTTCGCAGAAAATTTGCAAACTTTTGTGTAGTTAAAATCACCATATTTGTTCTAAGTTACCATTTGAAGCTATTGAAAGAATCTTAAAAGGAATACTGTTGTTTTATACCTATCTAAATCATATTCAGCATTTGAAATGGAAAGAAAATTTTTATCGATGGTTTTGACCCCCTACAGTAACGCAGTTTATCTTATATATAAAGCTGAATGTCTGTTTGTCTGTATGTATGTCTGTCTGTCTGTCTGTACGTATGTTCCGAATAGAAAATTCCATTTCTGAACCGATCGGGACCAAACTTAGCACACATACACTTCGGGCTCCGGCGGGTGTCATAGGCTACTTTTCGTCATCGATCGATATCGATTTTATCGATTTTTTGCAAAATTTGAGCTAGGGGCTGGAATTTGGCAGGGGGAGTAATCGAGCATTCTGATCACCCCCACGGGGGGCCTTGTCAAATTTTGCAAAAAATCGATAAAATCGACATCGATCGATAACGAAAAGTGGACTGTGACACCCGCCGGGGCCCGAAGTGTATGTGTGCCAAGTTTGATCCGGATCGGTTAAGAAATGGAATTTTCTATTCGGAACATACGGCGGAGCCGGGTAAGCCAGCTAGTGGAAAAATAATCATAACTCCATCCAGATTATCGTTTCGCAGATATGGAAGACAGTATCCGAATCAGCATCAAGGCGCATTTTTTAATATACAAATCTTTATAAATGGCCGCGGTGACCAAGTATCCTTCCTTCGTAAGTATTGTACCGTCTTCCGGTATTAGCAGTATTTCCCTATTATACCGGCACCTTCTTTGTTGTATGATACCTGATGCCAAACTACTGTAAAGGTGATGCGTAAGCATGGCCTCTTGATATGAGTATGTTTATTGACCAGATGCTTATCAGCATACATCGCCACGCCTATCATAGTCAGCATTCTACCATTGCACCCACAAATGCACGTCGTCTGTTCACAAAGCTTATTAGCTAATGTGTTAATTAACACACTCCAAAAGGCGCTATTTCGCCTCAGGCTACTCTAAAGCTTTGAACTATCGATACACCAATGGCCTTAAACTCTAGAGTTAGTTTTGGAAGCAAAAGAAAAGTGGTATTTGTACAGGGTTTCTCAATTTTAGTGTCAGTAGTGCCAAGGTTCGTATGTATAATTCTTGATTTATCTTTATCGAACAATAAAACCAAAGTCAAGGAACAAGCACAGATTTCAGATCTTAATGGTCTTCAGGCTCCTAGAGTTACTTCTGGAAGCAAAAGAAAAATGGTAATTTGTACAAAGTATCTCAATTGCAGTGTCGGGTGCACGAGAGTCATTTGCACATTTTGATAACTCATGTAAGTAACTTTCAAAAATTTCGCGTCCCTTTCCCGCCCCACCCTCTGTACGCCACTGGGCTCAGGGTATCGTAGAAGGTTTGCGCTCTAAATCTTTGTAGCTTTCTATGAGCTAGACACGAGAACGAAGCTGCTAAGTTACCTCACCGTGGCCTCCCATTAATGCTATAAAATTGCGGTGGGCTTCTAGCTAGCCCTAAAGACTCTGTAAAATTTTTTTTACATAGCGGTAGTTTTACCTTACCGTGGCAATCACTACTCTCGCGCGAAAACGCAAAAACAAAAAAGTTTGCCACGTCACTTCAAGGGAAAATCCCCTTATTGCTGCACTTTTTCAAAAGCACTGTTTGGCTCTAAAAACAACGTCGCCGTCTTCTAGGTGAGCATTAGGTCACCTTGGTCTTTAACGGCATTTGTGTGAACGTACTGCACCAATAAGGGGATCCTTTTGTGATGAAATTTTTGTTCGACTCTTTTTTGCATTTTTATGCAAGACTTAAGTCTGCCACTCCTAGCTATCGACTACTGCTAAGCAAGAAATTTTACAGACTTTGGGGCTGGCTAGTGACCTTCCGCATTTCTAGCATCAAATTCAAAAAAGCAACTTTCGAAAAGTATTTTTGGAAACTCTGTCCTCGTTTATTTGCTCACGGAAAATTACGCTTCAACTGTCATGTTGCGCAGACCATCTATCAGACCTTCAACTATTTTTGGAAAACACACTGAAAATTCTAGCGCTTAAAATGTTATTGGATTATGCTTGAATTGCACAGCAAGATACGTAAGAATAGCATAGCTTCGATTTTGTATTATAAAAGAAACTTTCTTGATTGTTGAGCGCAAATACAGCAACGACACAAATGGGTGTCTGATGTGGAGTGTATAAGTGTGATCGTGTGAGAATCCGTAGGGTTGTGAACAAAGATATGAATTCATTTCATCCGGGAATATAGAAATTCTCAGGATTTGGCTTCAAACTTCGGTGGGTCGTAGCTGATGCGCGCTTTTACATATCATTCTGTAGAGCTTTACTCTATAGAGTGATACCTTTGAGCCTCATTGAAGATAAGCAGTGTACGACTTATTGCTGTTAGAAATTAGAGTAAGACCTATGCAACAATCTGACATTATTCATTGTAATTTTTGCTGTACAAGGGATAACAACAACTTAACAACTAAATGCAACTTTTCATTGGCTAGCCTTCAAAAAATAACTTCCGAATTATTTGAGTTAGTACCTCAGGTTAGGTTAAGCACTAGGATCGCCCGTTGACCCAAAAATCTGGCAATATTTCTGACATATCAGAGTAAATGTTACGGCGTCTGGCTTCAATCTCGCATGCAGATGCAAACGAACTTTGTAAAATGTCATTTCACAGAAATATACAGCAGAACTACAGTTTGATGCCCGAAAAATTCACAGCACTCTACATAAGGAACATGTTTGATTTTCATTGTTCTCGAGCAGCAGCATTCATTACAATAAACTCTTAGAGGCAAGAATGCGTTGGTGAATAGCATGCGAATAGCATGAAGTGTACTGCATTCCTTCAAACAAAGCCAAAATAAAGCGGCACTTTTGGACTGAACTTGCAGCGAAGATAACTGAACCTACTACCTCTATCTCGAAAGAGTGTTGTCTTGTTAAGGGTGATTTTTCGATTCATATGACCATTGTCGTGAATAATTCTTAATTTTCAGAAAAGGCGTGTCACTACTACAGGTAGCAACAAAGATGCTCGAAGGGGAGTGTGTCGAAGTTGTAGACATCTACAGAGCGGACGCTAGATAATTTGTGCATCGCATTTATGGTTTTTTGGGTTTGTCCCATGTCCCTGTGTGATAGGCAAATGTAGAGTGCTCACTTTTAAAGTATGCATTCGCTGCTTTTTGTACAGTTTGCTTGTACAGTCCACTTAAAAGTAAGATGGTGGTATTTTCCAATAAACTTTGTTATTTCATGAATAGAAGAAAGATAGACGTGAGGCAGGAGACCAATGACAAAGTAAGGAAAGAAAGAGGGGTGAGAGAAGGCCCAGAGGTTGCAAAAAACCGTTAATAAGAACATATTAGAGCGCGATTGGGCCGTTATGGTGTCACCCGCAGGATTTTCCGATTTTGACAGAAATCCGGGGCACCTGATTTTTCGGCGCACTTTTGTCCCGAAACGAAACCAGGGCCGGTAGTAATCCCCCCGACCTGGCGGCAGGTCTCGTCGGCAGGTTGCTGGCACCTTTCCGCGAGGTGGCCAGAAACTAAGAACCGAAATTTAGGCCGTCCCAGGCCTTTTTTCAAAAAATTTTCTCGATAAAGTTGCCGCCTCGACTCTGTAGAAAACTTCATAAAAATCTGCGGCTCCAGAACTCCTCCTTTAGTAAAATATCTGGAATTCCAGGAGGAGCTGCCGGCAACTTCGCGATGTCAGTTGCCGGCAACCTGCCGGCAGGTTGCCGGAATCCGCGAGATGGCAGCTGCCGGCAGGTCAGAGAGCACGGGAAATAGCGTGCTCTTTTGAGAGAGCGAGCCGCCGGCATCTCGACGTGCCCCTACCACGTCGAGGTGGTGGCAACTTTGCCGACGGCGTCTGCGAGTTTGCGAATTGCGGCGATATCAGACAATTTACGTCAGGCGAAAAAATCAAAAATTCTACCTTTCATCAAAAAACTATCATTTTTCTCACTACATGAGTTTTTCTTTTTTAAAACGACGATTTTCTTACAGAGAAAAAATCTAGTAATGCCTTAGAACCATAGGGAACACCATCTTTTTTTTTGCAATCCTTTCTAAATCTTATTTGCACCGATTTCGCCCCTCTCTCGCTCATATCAATCAGCTGTTCTTTCAGGTCAAAGTCTCTCGCGCAATGTATCGATCCTTCTTACAGGCGGCCATTTACCAGTGCGTTGCTCACATTGCTGATGCAAACGTAAGAACTGACCGAATGGTCGAGTGGGTAACGTGGCAGCACTTGAAGTTAGCACACTTAGGTTCGACCGCGCGCGAGACAGCAGTTTTGCGGCTGTCTACGTTATCAAAATTTGATGAGAGAAAAAACCGCGTACTGAGATTATACAAGATTATCAAAACCTACAATCACTCCGCGAGCTGCCGGCGAAGTTGGCATCTTTCCGCGATGTGTGCCAACTTGCCCGCATCTATGATGCCACCAGGTAGGGTAGATTACTACCGGCCCAGGTGTCGTGATTTTATCTTGACACCGCTTTCGTAAGTCGCGCAGGCATTCTGTGAATACCATACCTTCGATAGTCAAGAGACAAGAGCTAGAAAGTGATAGTTGTTTGAGTTCTTGCCCCCTATAAAAAGTGAAGGTTGTTTCAGAAAAATAGACGAAAATTTAGAGATACAAATTAAATTAGAAAACTTAGAAAATTCATATAAAGCAGAGGTTAGCACATCACCAAATCTGAAACCTTAACTTGGTGGTTTCCTACGCAGAGTTTCGTCTCCAGGATTGCCGGTAAAATTGGGTGGCAACAACAACAAAGTTCTTTTCCAGTCAAAAAAGCGCTGTTTAGCTGTGGCGTTAGTTGGGAGACCGAAAGAAGAAGAACTTGTCAACAACTGAATTGAACATGTTAAACATGTCTGTAAAGTTGTGTTGCACATCGACGCCAATCTGATTTTTGATGCGTCCTTTGAAATTTCACCCCCGCATAGTCGTTTCGTACGCTGCGACGTTGTCTGGATTCTTCCGCTCAGCATTCTGAGCAAGTGTCGTCCAAGCTGGAAAAAATTCGCTGCAAAAGCACAGAAAGAGAACAAGGTAAAGAAAAACGCACTTTTTTGTATTTTTCACAAAAAAACCGGCATAAGCAAAGAAGTAAGCTCGGCGACGTTGTCTACATCATAGATAGAAACAAGACCTATCGAATGCACAAAAAAAAACGAGTGAAAAAAGTTAAACTGAAGAAAAAACAAGAGGCTTTCGAAAACGCCGTTCTTCGAGGATTTCTCGTTTAAATCCTAAAAAGAAGTTCCGCGACGTTGTCAGCGTGAAAATAGAGATCAAGAGCTTAGATATGATATATAGATTATCGAAATTGGGCTCCGAACAACGAAGAAAAGGGTACCAGAGCCAAATGCCCCGCGCCCCGCATTTGAGGTAGCGAGGTAGCGCGCAGCGCGCGGAGACGCAGACGAGCAGCGGAGACAGACCAGAGCCGACGGGGCATTTGGCTCTGGTCGTGGATCTCCGCAGGGTCTCAACGAAACCCTGCAAAATTATATATCGTTGTGATCCTCATGAGACGGCCAGGAGCTCTGACAACGTCGCGGGTCTTGAAAATTACTCCATAACGAGATAGACCAGCATTCATATGGCGACTCTTTGCGCAAGATTTGAGCGCAGTTCTTCGTTTTTATTGAGCTCCGGCTTTAATGAACTTCCAACATTCAACCGCAGTTCAGAGAAAGGTTAATTGAGAAATTTTGCCCTAGTTTTTGATAGAATTTTTAAATAAAAACCTTCTTCTCAACAAAAAAGGCCATAAAAACGCAATCCTTCGGTTTTCTGAACTTCTTTTGAATGTCACTGCTATATTTGCCTCATTTAAATTCATCCCTATACGGTTATGTCATTAATTATGTCATAATTTCCGGGGATTCGCCCCGGATGACTTCTGTACTTCTCCCCAGGTGAAGGTTGTGTCCTATAATGACGCTCAAAGTGAAAGTTACCAGAGTACATGGCTCTATGTATCGAAGGTATGGTGAATACACTGCGAATGTCTGAAGTCGGCTGTTCTTTTAAGTCGGTATTCCAGACCGCAACAAAATTGATTTGAACCTATACTTGGCAGAATTTGCTATTATGGGCATCGATCTCGCCTCATGCTAGTAAACCTAATCAGTCATTCACCAAAAGTGATTGTAAACAATAAATTATGGGACATAGCCTAATCCACTTTTCTCATTTCCTGCTTTGGCACGTTACTAGAGCTACTCACTACTTTACCCATATATCAACCACATATTCTTAATTGCCCTATATTGCCAGTGAAGTGGAAGACCGCTTGAGGGCGTAAAGGATTCAAATTCAATGTGATTGATAAATGCTTCATAGCAGACTGCATGAGCGAGACAAACATCCCGAGGCAATTTCTTCATCCGCTCATATTGCTTGGTCATCACCTCGTCACTACTCTAGCAGAAGACGATAGCGGGTTTATTCAGTCCAGTCTAGCAACATATTCGTGCTGGGATTCCTCATTACAGTATACGAAAAGATATATACCGTGTTCAATCTTACGCTGGGAAATCTTTTCAAAAACAAATCTAAAAAGTCTCCAGATTTAGAGCTTCGTAGTTGTTTTTTACCATGCTGGCTTGCCCCTATTGTCGGCCTACCTTTTTGGAGCCCAATATTTGCTGACCTTTTCCGTTGTCGCCTTTCATCTTCTACAGTATATTTTCTTACATACGCTTTTTTATAGCTTCAAAATCCCGACAAACAATTTAGAGCAATTTGTGTTTTTCTTTCCAGGTACTTATATTTCGCTTGGTTGCCTTCAAAGCGCAAACTATTAGCACTCAATGGAGCGAACACATGTTCGAGTAGTGCGATATTATTCTTGAGTTTGGGTAAAATTTCATCACAGTTTCACTAGTCATACCATCTTGCCATTTGTTGAAAAATTTGTTTGACCCTTTTTCCTGTTAGAGGATTGACAGCTTTGAACTCAACTATTGTCGCTTTACAAGGATAAATTATTTTGAAAGTAGTAAAATAGCAATTATTCTGAGAGCATTTCTCATATTTTTTCCGTTAAATCAAATCTAGGAACTTCTAGTTTTGTGCAATCATAGCTCGAGAAATATTGGTGATCTTCCCATATTCTGGCTACACCTTCACTCATTTGAGGGTTTTCTTACCGAAAAAGATATTTTTTTCACCAAAGCTTGGTTTTCCAAATTTCAACCTCCTATCAAGAGCACGTAGGCCAATCGGAAGTTCATCTGAGAGTGTGAAATCTGAGCCGTGATCTTGAATATGCGCTTGGACTAAACGAAGCAGAAATCTGGCGTAGAAGGATTTGAGAATTTTTTGAATATAATTTTCACCTTTAGATCCAAATCTGTTTAAAGAGCTGTTCATTGGAGCCTGAAACGTCCATTAAAGGACTATGATTTCAAATAAAATATAATACTAAATTTCTTACAAACACTTGTAAATTTCAAATTTACAAGTGTTTGTGAGAAATGAAGACGTTACCAAGTTCTTAAGTGAAATCAAGGAAATCCCTCGAACCCAGGAATTCCTTGAAGTAGTTGAAATACTCGAGGCTCACTGAGCTATGAATATTTGCCTTAATTACTCTTCCTTACCCTCCCCCGCAAAATAAATGCAAAGGTTATCTCAAGTCTGCACGATATAACGTCATTCTGAGGTAACCTTGCGTCTAGATAGCAAAAATAATTTTTTAGAGTAAGTAATCTCTTCCTCAATGGAGCAAACTTGTCATGGCTTTCCTTCTAATCCTTTTCACCTTGCCCGTAAGTGAATCACAAAGCTATCATGAGGAAAAAAACATTTCTAGCTTCAGCTGCTTGGGACTGAAGCGAGTTCAGCTTCTTTTTTTGCGTCATGATAAGGAATAATCCCGCTTCTAATACCCTACTCTCAGAAGAAAATTCTGTAAGCCATTGCCTCGGTTTGCAACCTTATCCTCTAATATCTCTGGAAGAATCTCGTATAACTTCTTTACAAGAAAGCTTTCATGGTAATATGATTACTGCGCCATCAAAGAACGACATTTTCGAGAGCAACCCGCCTAGCTACCGATGAAATGAAGTTTACAATTCTTGTAAATAAAGCGGGGTCATACTCGCGCCAAAAAATCCCCCCTCTTTCTTTTCTTTTTTTCTTTTTTTCTGACTGGAATACTCACGTTGCTGCTATGTCATGCCCTTGGAAGCCCACTGCATGGGTATTTTGTCGTTTCGAGAAGCCAAAAGGGTAGAGAAAAATCGGGGAAAATGGGAATATCTTATTTTACTTTGTTTTTTCGTCTAATAAGTTTTGCGGGGAAATCAAATCTGTAACATGTGCGGATAGTTTTTACGCTAACAATCACCGCCAACAGTGCTTTATAAATTGCTTAGAGAAGCTGCTGGGAACTTCAGCAAATTGGGCTACCTAAACTGAAAACTGAACACGAATACCAAATTGATGCGGTACCCGAAGATTCGCCTTGATGAGTTGAGCACAGTGCATCTTTTGTATTTAGAATATAATCATTTCGAAGCGAACTATGACGCTGCGTAGTTTGCGTGATTCGCGTGATTTCGCAAGAATCTCAATTTCTACGAAATGTTGCGCTATTGCCTCGATGTCGCGAGATTTCCGAATTTACACGTTCTGTGAGCGGTATTATACTCTAATCCCCTTAAAACCTTTCTCCCAAAAAATGCTCAACAGAACTTCTTTCTGCCACCGGGAAATTCTTTGCATCCGTCATTCGAATGTGCTTTGCGCAAAAGTACCTAAGAAAATCCTATTCAAAGAAAATCTGCACTTGAGCAATCCGACACGTATAGTTTCTCTCGCATTTCGTGAGTTCAGAGCTCTTCTCCAGGTCTTCGATGTCTTCAATAGCTCTTTTTGCTTCATAGCGTTCGAGGATTTGATGGCAAGACGAGCAAAACAAAACGATTGGCTTCGAAGCCCTGAGGCTATCCACCTCCGTTTTGACTTTTTTCGGCGTCTACAATGAATTTTTCCTGGTTTAAAGGCTTGTCTTGAATCCCACTATTTATGAGCTCAACTTTCAAGCCATATGATATAAACTACTCTTTATGGCGTAGGAAAAGGAATCCATTTAGCACTTCTTGCACTTTTGCTAAAAGTATTTACCCTGGGTAATAGCCGCAGAAATTACGATAGCTGGCTTATTTGAACGTCATGTGGGCAAAACTTCACTTTGACTATAGGGGTTCAGATTAAACTCCTCCCAGTAAAGCATTCTTTCGACTCAATATTATTTCCAGAGACTGCGATGTACTCTCATTTCATGTATGGGATACTAGGCAACTCGGATTCTACTAGGTTGTTCCGAAAGTTCTGTTCGATTTCTGCATGCCTTGTTTCAACGCAGTTAGTTTCTTGGAGTTTTGTACTTGTTGCAAAGATATGAATATCATCTAAAAGTTCTTTTCTTGCTCTTTCTAGTGATTACCAAAGCTTGACAAATATCTTCTCAGGATAAAAGTTCAAGCCTCGAAGTCAAACTATCAAAATGCAGTCATGCTCAAGAAAAAGTTTCTTTGAAGAGAGTTCCCGCAGTATTAAAATATATAAAATTTCATAATGGATCGGGGTGTAATGGGCTAACATACGCACACTTTACCTCCAACAAAGCGAACGTCTTACTTTTTCAGATTTTTCTCGAGGATAGAAGACTAACTCAGTTATTCGAAAAACAACAACAATCTAGGTATAGCGAACGGTGGTGATGAAAAATGATATCATATGATTGCTGTTAGTGTAAAGAGAGAGCAAGCAGGGACCATCAGCCAGTAGCTTCCCTCGTTCGCGACAGCAACAAAAAAAATCAAATATTAGAAAGTCAACCTATTTGCGCGCGGAGAGGATGGCTCAAATAATAGATTTTTTTCATTTGTTAGTAAAAATTTCTGAGCAGCAAAGATGGCTCGAATTCTCTTTAGTCATGAAAGGTTCTCTGAAGTATAGCCTACATACTCAATGGTGGCAGCCAAATACGTCCGCGTATCCTTATGTGGAAGCATTTGTACGTCAAAGTGGATTGTTTTGAAGGAAATTCTACAAAATTCTCCAAATTTTCTCTTCTCTCTCGCTTGCCTCCTTTACATGGCATACTGTGCTTTTGATAGTTGTAACCTCGCTCCACCCAACAAAATTCAATTTATGCACAAATGTTGATGAGAGAGTTCTAACATTTTTGATTACAAAATCTGCAAATCGGACAGAACTTTCGAAGCAACCGTAATAATAAATTATTTCTAACAAACTTGGTTACCGTATGAAAACATTCCTGAAATAGTAAAAAAACAACTTTTCGAATGTAAACAACCTTTACCTCTTGTTAATGTTGTAGATTCAAGTCCATGCTACTTACATTCTTAGCAGTGTACATCTTTTCAGAACTTAAAAGTGCAAATTTTTGATCTCCAGATTATTCATCGTGTTGTTCTAGTCATAGTTATTGAGCTACAAAGTTCTGAAAACATTGCGCGACTTGAATAGTTTATGCTAATTTTTAAGATGTCGTGCCCCAAAAGAAACTTTAATTCCTTCATAGTTTACTTAATTTGACTCCGTTCTTCTATGTCACTTGCTGCAGCAGCAAGATCCAAATTAAATGTCAGGAGTTCTTATTTGTGAAATAGTTTATAATTCCTTTCGCTCCATTCAGCTCTCTTTGGTCATAATCGCTAAATTATCAAGCAAATGTGCCTGGAAGTTCTACCGTAATCCTAGTGATTGCGGAACCTATGAGAACCTTCTGATTGTTGAGTTGAAAATGTTTGAAAAGATGGGTCCTATAAATGAGCATAGCAAAATTTTTATCAAATGCTTATTATCTGTAGAGTTTGAAGTTTGTTCATAGGGAGGTCATTGATTTTGATAATTTTAAAACAATTACGATATCACGTATAAATCTACCACATTCTTCCATCTTTCTTCGAAAATCACCTGAGAAAACCACTTCTATGTAAATCTAACCTACTCAGATCTTACATTTTCTCGTAAGCGTCATTTTTATTAGCATAAGCCCTCATTTCACAAGCTATTTTTTGTCCAAATTATTGAATTGCAGTTCTCAATCGTCGAATGAATCCAGTCTGTTGCGAAATTGTTTACTAGAAAGTTATGGATTAAGAGGTGACACTTGAATTCACCTGAACTTTTCCTTCGCACTATGAGAGCACTCAATCATGCTGTAACGATCCAATAATAGAATGAAGTATGTAGCGCAAAATAAATTTCGACTAGACAGACAGCTCGCGGCTATTTCATGAGTCTTAATCGTTTTACACTTCCAAGTATTTCCTTCATGCTTGCTATACGCACCTTTCTTGATATCTTCAAAACCTTTTCTGCAAAGTCTTTTTTATAACTAAAAAATAAGAAAGCTCTCTGTTTTGTATTTTAAAGTGCCAAGTGCGCGAGATTACGGTTGGTATTTGAAAAGACAAATATAAATTTGTAAAACTGAGAAAATAATAAAAGCTTTGACGTCCTGGATTTATTCAACAACTTGCTGACTTTTTTGCACTACCTTTTGGTTTTTATTGCCATGAGGAAGTAGATTTGTTTTTTATAACTAATAAAAATTCCATCCAACATAATTCACTCACAAGCTAACAGAGTTTAGTTTTTAGCATGAAATCATTATGTTGGACTTTAGCATCACATAGGAACGTCAACTACTAATCAGACGTATACGTGATAGTTCAAAAAATTAGACTTCTTGGGGGTCAGCAACAAAATTTACGAATCTAACTGTTACGAATCCATTTGGACTTGAGCATTTCATAAACGAGGTTCGTCCTTCATACTTTTCGTTGGTCGATGGACCATTATCCTTTTAGAGTTGGTCCATAATCTCTTCAAACTAATGGTCCGATTCTCGTAAAAAGTACTGGAATCTTCAGTAGTGGTGATTTCAAAAAAATTGCTCATTTTTTGGTGAGTTTCTATTAAATTTGTCTCTGCCTTTTAACAAAAAAAAAAACAAAAAAAAACTTATTTTTTGTGAAATGTTCTACAGTGTTCCATTGGTTTGAGACTATCCACATAAACTCTTTATCTGTCCCGTTCTTCTATGACAAAGAAAGTGGTAGAAAACAAAAGCACCTTTTCAAAGAGGAATGTCTGAATTGACATGCTGTGTTTTCTCTATCACCGCTAACATACAATAGGTCGGTCTGGAAGTTCTGTCTCCTCATTTTCAAGAATTTGAAGTTTGGACCATCTTAATAGATTTGCTTGTTTGTAATTTTGTTGGGGAGAATAAGTCTTTCGCTTTTGAATATTTTCTTCCTGCTTCTGTTTCTCACTGACTGCAGAGATAAAAATAGAAAAGGAAAACCATATGAACGATTATTTTAAGTTAGGTCACCAAAAATTTGGGACGCTGCAGAAAGATATAAAATTGTCAGCACACAAGTTTTTTGACCTAATTACTGCAACCAAAAAAGTTTGTGCTGTATTGACGTTTTTGCGAGAAGTTATGGTATTCGGGAGAAGTGACGAATTAATTAATTTTGACATTTCTCACAACAGAACTTTTGCCCATGTTATATAGCAATTGACATAACAAACCTTAAAATGGTCGTCGCAATTTTTCTCCGCTTAATCTAGCTGACTTTTTAGTGTATTAACTCGAGTAATGAAACATTTTTTGACCCATTGCCACATAAAATCACACCATTCATTACTTCACTGTAGCATGTGGACTATGGACATTGCACTGTAGAGCTCAATCAGCACAAATTAGCTAAATCATCAGTTTTTTGTTGTTGAGTAGCGGAGAAGTAAGCAATGATGCACATTCGTACAATTGAGTTCCATGAGATTTTCATTTAGATATGACTATATGAGCCCATTCGAAAAAAATTCTTATCTGAAGTGCAGGGCGTCATCGCTCCTAAGTCTGCTTCCGTATTGAAGCACCTATATCTTATTGTTAGATCCTTCAAATGCTGTTTGAATGACGCCATCATGATGTTGTCGAAACTCTAGAACTTCGCATCAAACCTCATTCTTTAGGCATCTTTTTCATTACCTATCACTAAATTTCCTGCTTCGTGACAAGCGGAATCAGGCCGCAGTGAAGATTCTTTACGAAAATGGCGAATGAAAGGCTACGTCCGGAGTTTGACATAGCGACAAAAACGACATAAGGGGAGGGAGGGGGGGGGGGGAGGAGGATATGCGGGGAAGGGTTGTTTTGAAAACTGTATCATAACCGTTCTAGAGCTTCTTTTTCTCTTACAAACCTTTCAATCCTTCCAAGCAGGCTGTGGCCCTAGGAAGAAAATGTCACTGGGTGGAGGGAGCAAAGAGATTGGGTCGCAAAGTCCTTGACAGTGGCCAGTGAATCAAAAATTGCCCAAGTAATCTGTTTTTATTTGTGAATGATCGAACTTGAGTTGAGGAGAAGTTAATTTGGCTTTGGAAAAAAAATTCTCTATGGAAAATTATTTTATCACCTGTGAGCCAGATTTAGTAACGAGAACCTTCCAGAATGAAGATATTTAGTGTAGATGACATGAGCGCTGATGGGGGGGGGGGGTGGACTAACACAGAACAAATTTGAGTCAAATTGCCTGATGATGGCGGCCCTCTAGTTCCGGATTACTTTTTTTGGAGCGTTCGTCATCGAAATAATTAGCTACGATAACTATCACACAATGCGATAAATCTAGGAGAACATTTTGATTGTGTAATTTTTTTCGTCCCCTATAGCTGAACGGAATTTTTTTACGGTAACACTCACACTAATTTTTAGCTTTTATACCCCTCATTTCTCCCTACCCCATCCCCCACAGAACCAGAATGTCGTCTACCCCAGAACATTTCTAGAAAGTCCTCGTATTGTCTGTTAAATGGCAATAGGCCAAAACAAGCTCTGGTCGCACAATCATAGTAAGTGTCAATTTGCTGGCTTGTTGTGGATGCGAATCGAGTTACGAACACATTACCAAATGACTCCAATGGTTACCGTAATTGTGTAATTGTGCGTTTACATGTACAAGTTCAGGTCATCCATTCAAGGGGCTTTCAATCGCATTTTTGGGGTTGTTTACCCTATCCAGATTGGTAATTATAGAAATGCTAATTAGGCGAGTACTACTGACAATGATTGATTTGAATGCAAATGTTTTGACACTAAATGGAGAATTTTTGGTTTTTCTCGGCGAAAGCTTATTGTGTATGAGATTCAATATTGATTTGTACGTAGTACCAATCCTACTGAAATTATGTTCTAGAATTTTGGAGTTGGTCTATGTTTTTTGAGTGTTTTTCTTTTTGTGATGCATCCTAAGTGTATGAAGTAAAAAGAAAGTCATATTACCTATATAATGAAGCAATGAAGAAATCTTACAAAAATTTTTCTTCGAGATTGTGCAAATCCGCTCAGAAAAAAATGTCTCGAGGCAGGATATTTTTTCTTCCTGAAATGAACGTGCTCTGAAAATTGCTGCTGCTCTGAAATTTGAAAAAATACGAAAAGAATTACTTTATGGCAGATAAGAGTGCAGCTAATGCAACAATTATTACCCTCCTCCCCCCCCCCCCTCTTCCACCCACTCTCTTTTACCTCCCGCTGTGCTTATACTAATCAGCCTAAGTTAATGATCTCTGTGAAATTCGTAGAAATGATGATCCAAAAATTATTTCTTGATTGATTTTTACCGTTCCATTCGGTTTAGCGTAATTAAGTGACGAATCCTCATTCTATTGAAGGTGTTTGATGATAAAATAGTTTAAGATAAACTTTGGAAATTTCAAGTTTTTGTCATTTGAACCCAGCTGAAGCAGCGTACTTTACTTACTTTACGTACTTCAAGTCTACTTTACATCTTGCTTGTGCCTGGAAATCAATTCTGTATTCTAAGAATTTGGTCGAAGCAGGTAAAAAAAATTGTTCAAAGCTGACTTGATGGCGTCTAGACGAGAATTGAAGGTACCAAAGTGTTTGAGAGTATAGGAAATGTTGCTGTATTGTTCTTGTTAAAATATTAGGTCGTCCCGAAAGTATTTTCGCTTTTTTCAACGGTCCGCAGAACAAACATCCTTAGAGGATCTTGGAAGCATTCGATGCAGTTTTTTATGCTCTTTCAAATGGTTCATCTTTACATTGCAGTTTAACAAAAGAGCTTATAGAAAATAACCAAAAACTGCGACCCACGCTTTTTACCAAGGTCAAGTTTCGTTATTTTTCTAAATTCTTGTACTGATTCTCCGAAGAAGCCCAAGTAACCTGCGGATAGAGCAAACCAAGTAGGATATAAAACAATTTCTATCTCCTTCCCAGAGCTCTCCATAATTTTTTGACGAAATTCCAAACAACACTATCGAATTTTAGCAGACCCATACCAGACGAAGACTCGTAAAACTCTAAGAAATTCTCAGTTTTTGATACTCTTAAAGATAGATTAAGATTCATTACTAATTTTACAAGACAAATGAGCGTTTCCAGGTTCGAAATATGAGATTTTAAATTTTTCGGGTACATCATGGGGCGCCATCAAAAAAGTGAATTTTGTCGATTTTGTCCTCTAAAAGTTTACGAATCAGAAACAAAAAACATGTATCTGAAAGAGGAGAAGGTGCTGCATCGAATAACACCCGAGTTGCTTCCCGAGTGATGCTCTATAAGGTTTAAGTTGACGAAATATAGAATTTGATAGCATCAAACAAATATCTCTAAAAATTTTGTAAATTAAGATTTGGAAGAGGCGGAAATTGTATTGTATCCTACTTGGTTTGCTCTATCCGCAGGTTACTTGGGCTTCTTCGGAGAATCAGTACAAGAATTTAGAAAAATAACGAAACTTGACCTTGGTAAAAAGCGTGGGTCGCAGTTTTTGGTTATTTTCTAAAAGCTCGTTTGTTAAACTGCAATGTAAAGATGACCATTTGAAAGAGCATAAAAAACCGCATCCAATGATTCCAAGATCCTCTAAAGATGCTTGTTCTGCGGACCGTGGCGATTGTTTGAAAAAAGCGAAAATACTTTCGGGACGACCTAATACTTTTCCAGTCATGTAACCGCTGGGATCAGGAACATACCATTGCTTCTCAAAGCAGATTTTGTTGACTATTTGCTCTTATAATTGACATAATATGATTTTTCTACGGCAGTAATATGATAACTTACATTTCTTTTCGTTTGTTTTTTCCTGTTATGCGATACGGTATCCAGCAACCTTGGTTATCTTAGGTGGCTTGCTAGTGATTTGTAAAGCAACTACTCACAATCAGACTGATGCTCAACCGGTCATATAATATAGTTAGTGAAACAGGAATTTCGAGTAAGAAATAATGTTGCTTGCAAAAATGTTACAAAAGGACTTCAGCCATAGCTGCAAATAAGTACATTTTTCTGGGTTTTTATAAGTTCGCCAAAAAAATTTTGGTCAAAAATGCGTTTGGGAATCCAAATATGAATCGTATTCCATTATTAAGAGGAATTCAATTTTTTAGTGCTCCCCTATGCATGTAAATTCGTATAAAATCTGGGAATAATTTTTTATTTATCACTATGGAACTATGGAAAACTGACCGCCTTTCCATTTTGCGAGATATTTTTTCAGCTAAATGTCAAAAAAAATCATTACTGACGTCATTTCATTAGGTCATTTCTATAAATAATTTCATTCAGCTAATCCAAAAAGAATGATTTGCGTTGCCTCCAATCAATCCAATCAATCCAATTTAGTCTTCGTTCATAAAGCCTTTTTTATTTCTGAAATTCACTATATATATTATTTTTCCGTGAAAATTTTTAGAATTCGCATCTTAAAAGATCTAGACCTTCTAGGGTATTGCGGAAGCTTTCTGCATGAATTTCGCATTTTTGTTTACACTTTTTTCTCGGGATCGGAAATTCTATTCCATAGTCATCAAAATCATTGGTAATGGTGATAGGTTTATTGAATCAAGCCGTCTGTCACGGTTCGGGCAACTCAGGTCCACTTTGAAGTAAATATCAGGTTCCTGGGTAATTTTTGCTATCTAAATATTTCGTGATTAATATTTTTTGTTGATAATTTCAAAGTGAATTTACCATTTTCTGTGAGGTTGTGGTTTTACTCACTTCCTACAATAATTACTATTTCTAACAAAAATGAGTATAAGGGCTATCAAAAATGAGTATTTGACAAACCAAGGAAAAATCATAACCCTACCATTGAGTATTTTTTTGAAGGAAACAATATTATTTCGCTTCAGTGTTGCACAGAATAGGATATTTTCCAGTATACTACAGTAAGCTTATTCATTTTGATTTTAGATGAATTTTGCTGCATACAAATCATTAAGATTTTCATTTAGTGCATTTGCAGTGAAATATGAAATATTCTGGTACTTTACTTCCACCGGGCGAAATGTCACTTGATGATGAATGTTCGCATTTCATTTTTATTTACGACAGCATCATCGGTCAGCAAATATACTTCTTTCAAGTGCCTGCAAAGTTCAATCGTTTGCAGAAAATGTTAATTATAAATGTTTCAGACAAAGTGGGTGGTACGATTCGTCATTAATTGCACATTGGTTTTCTCTAGGTGATCTTGCAAAAACTGGAGGTCATTGGGCTCACCAATTTGGGAAGAAATTCTTTTTTATCTCTTTTTTTCTGTTCTAAGATTAAAAGCGAGATTTTTTAGATTCTCTTACTGACCGCGCCAAAATTGGCTTTCCATTTATGGGTATTAATTTGTTTACGTAGATAAGCAAACTATTCTTTCCTTTGCAATCAAGCTAAGTAATTTCAATCACCAAAGTTCATTGAAGAAATTCACGAAAAAAGTCTTCTAAAAACATACTGAGTTGATAGATCGAAAGAACAATCTTATTATAAGCATACCCTACTCTATTGGATACAAATCAGCATGGATTATGGTCATGTTTTGAACCAAGAACATCTCATCGAGCGCAGTCTAACTCTGCTAGTCTCAAAAATATATTTTCTATGGAACATTGTTGCTAAATCTCATAAACTCGCAGGTTTCGCAAATCTCGCGAATTCTAGAGTACCCCGGCGAATCCTGCAAAACTCGCCAGAATGATTATATTTAATTGTCATATCTGTAAAAGTGCTATAACACCCAGCCACTCGAATGATATCATTGTTATATAATGTGTAGTTTTCCTTGTATAATTTCATTCCATCGACGATATGCAATTACATAGTAAATCCAATTCGAAATTGAACGATAGCGCTTATTGAACTTGTAATCATGGAGTTGTAAGCATTAATTTTGAGATCTTTGTACACGACTGAGAGCAAAACGTGATTGCAAGTCATCACTATGCTAAAAATAAATTTCACTCTTGCTTTATATAGAGACCCAGTTTCCAGTTACATTCTCCTCCAAAAGATGCGCAAAATTGTGGTGGTTAGAAGCTATAAAGACAGATCAACTGCGTTTGCTCACCGAACTACGGTACATGCCTAATTTTTATTTTTACAAAAGTCAGCTTCTACGCAAGATTTTTTACTCAGAGATTATGTTGTTTGTGCAAAATTGTAAAAACTTCTTAGACGGTGCTGATTAATCTTAGAGGGCTCTTGTTGGTCTTGTAAAAATCCTTGGTCAAGTCTTATTCTCAGCGCAATTTTTCGGTTTTGACATCAGCCTTAGCACTTCAAAGCTCTCTGGAGAGGCCCTATTCTTTAGCCCTTTCTGCAGCAGGATTCTATTTTCTGAAAATTTATTTGAGAGAGCTTCATAAAAGCTTACTACCTGGTGCACAGCAATTCTATATTCTTATAGTATAAGAATTCAAATGATTTTGGAAACAATCTGCAGGCACACTTATCTTCACCACGTTTAAAGTACTTTGAAATGAAAAGTGAAATTATCTTAAAACTCTAAAAAATTCTTTGGACCAACCTCGTCATTCCCATGTAGTGTATGAGGCACATACTTCCACATTTTACATACTGTAGATTCAAAAAGGTCGTAACCATCACAAAATTAGACTATATTATTAGCCAGAGGTATTATAGAAATGAGGTATTATAGAAATCACGTTTTTTAGGGATTGCAACAGCTCTAAGAAAATATACATTTCCACATGACCTGGCGAATGATGTGAAAAACAGAATAAGTAAACCTATGAAACAAGAGGTAAAGCTTATGCTGCTTAATGACGCGATTGTTCAAATAACTCCATTCATTAAAGAAATTACTACGTGGGCGGGGGATATTGTGCTAAATAGCGGTGGTCATTAAAGCACTCGGTAACCATAGTACAAGCTTCAGACCTTCAGGATTTACAGCCCATTTTTGCATAGATGCTTTAATGGACTAATTGCCATCTAATCATTTTGACCTTTTCTGTTTCTAATGTATAAGGAAAAGATATTTGCTGATAGGTTGATTTATTACAGTTTTTGTTCGATTTATGGTTCAAGGTGGATTTATACTTACTGGCATTTGAATTTCTCAAGTCTTATTTGTCTCTTTACAAAACCAGGACAAGCCTTGTATGACTCTTATGAGTTATATGCGCAAACAAGCGAATTATAAACCTTTAGAGGTGTACTGAACATAGCAATCTATTTTATTAGAAAGATGAAAATTTGCTAATGTCAGTACACAGAAACACATATATACTAATCGATCAGCTTCATCTCTTTGTTCAAAGGCAGAAGCTCTAAGAATTCTAAAAGCGAAGTTCAATGTTAATTGTTTTGATAATGCTCTTTACTCTCAAAGCTTTCTGAGATATAGCCCGAATGCAGACTTTTACACAGAATGGTAGGTGTTCTTCCAGAAAAGTGCACAAAATATTCGTCATTTTTGCTTCATTTTCGAAGAGATGCTATTTGCATTTTATTGCTTCATCATGAGTAAATTCACAGTTTGTTAGCCTTATTTCGATACAAACTTTGTGGAAATGGAGAAAAAGTAGAAAAGTGATAGAAAATCTTTCCCGTAAACACATTGTGATGCGTTTTATCTGATAATTCGTAAGCGTTTGACAAGTTCAGCATTTATTGTTTTTTGTGCTCTACAAATGATTTACTTTGAACAGCCAACGTTTGTCCTCGATATGGTTACAGATGTCTTTGAGTAACATGGTATCATTGCTGATTTTTGCCTGAAAAATAGAGATTTTTGATAGACCTCTTCATCGTGAATGAACATTATTTTTGCCCCTTTCTTGGCAAAGGTGCCACTTATTTCTAAATCTGATGTCGTTTATCCAATACCAGGGCTTGTTATCCACATTTCATAGGAACATGCCTTCCTAACGCGTTTCTTGAAAGAAATAGTAATTCAATGATCAATTCTTTCCTTTGATTACAGGTTTTCAAATTGAATGAAGTTTATTACTCCTATTGATCACCGACGATATAAGCATGACGTGTTTCATATTGACTAGTATAAGTACTTTTGTAGTATCTTTTATAGGCTCTTTACTTTCTTCATTTATTTTTTTACTAAAACATTGCTCGGAGAAATAGAAAAATTGAGTTTCAAACTTGGATATGGTAGCAGAAGTCGACATTGATGGGCTGAATCAAAAACCAGAATTCCATTACGAAGCTCAGAATTTTTGTTAGTAAAGTGAAGGACACTATCATACCGAATGAACACCACTCACAACGTCATTAATAGAATTTTCCGCTCAGACGATTACCTTATTTCTTTTGAACGTTGCGACTGATTCTCTTTTACGCCTATTCGCCTTCGCTGCTTGATTTGTGATTGTCAAGTCTAGATTTGCTTTGAAATTGTCTTTACGAATGTTGAGTCAAAATTCTGGGTTTATGGTTGTGGTTTCGCAATTCTTTTTGCTTTGAATTTTTGTTTGGAAATTCAGAAAAGTTTCTTATTCAAAACAAAACTTTTTTTTGGAGAATATAAGTGGGAACACACATAGCATCAGGAGCTATCATATTCTTTTTAAGTTTTTCTTCTCCTCTAACACAAAATGGAATTAGGCTCTGGATTCCATTTACTTTTCGCAGATTGTTTTGATAGGAAGGAAGACAAAAACGAAAACTAGATCTTATTGATAAAATTTGTGAGTTTATAAAATTTTCCCCAAAGTTTATTGACTTTTCTTTCTACTTGATGAGAATAAATGAAAAGACTTACTTCAGATAATACTGAAATGGATAATAAGTTTTGTTACACTTGCAGCAAAAAAATCTACATAATTTTATAGGAAAATTTTTTGCCATTTTATTATGTGGGTGGTTGTTCTTACTTTTAAAGCAAGTCGCACATGAAAAATTCGATAAAAGTTTAGGATCTCTGGATTATTTTTGTTAAACTCTAGCTTTTGTTACTGGAGAGCTTGTTAGTCTTCCAAGCTAACTCTCTTCGTATCGTCCCTAAATTCCAGGAAGATTCTAATAAGATGAGAAAAAAGGATGGTATAGCTGTTATTGAATTGCGCTTAAATCTGTAATTTTTCTATACGGAGTGAAAAAGATTCCGATAATTAGCTTGTCCCTTTTTCATACGTTTCAAGTATGAAATTTTACTAAATTCTAGAACTCTCGGAGGAAGGAGAGGTGTAAAGACTTACTTTTCAGCTTGAGGTCTCCTTGCAACTTAAAACTGCTCTTTGCTACACACGTATTTGGCTAAAAAATAAGTTCGGTGGTTTTTGACGGTTTGTAGAAATTTTACAAAAAAAATTGCCGTCAAATAACTACTACTCTAATTGTTATAGAATTTGGAATTTGCATGTCAAACCGAACTTTTTTGTTAGCAAACCTAATGTAATTTCTTTAGAGATCAAGTTACCCTGTTTGTTCAAGTCAAGGAAAAAACTACCGTACACCCACAATATTTTCCAACATCCATACTACTGCAGTAAACACCTTAGGTAGATTGGTAGTGGGCGTAATGGCATGCGTAGAGGATCCGAAATTCGAGAGTAATTGGCGTATTGTTTGCTGATGATTCTGGTCGAGATCACCATTTCCGGAATTTATGGGGAGGAGCTTGAACGAGACTAATCGCAATCGTACTACTCGTCCGTCGCGTCATTCTGGTCCCTTTTCTCCCACGTCTTGCATTTTACCCATAAGTATTTACCGCCGTGCAAAATCTCATTATTTGTATCTAGTAGGTAATAGTGTTAGTTCCTTGATGTATATAATAGAATAGGTAAAGTAGATTTTCCTCCTATTTGTGCAGTTGCACACTTTCTAGGAAGGAATCAGTTAAATGCTCAGATTATGTTATTCTTGCATTTTTTCTTAGTTTTCTTTATTTTTAATTTTTTATGCAGTTGTGTTCAAAGACGCATGTAATGCACTTCTAACCTGAAACTTGCGTTCAATTGTCAACATCATGTAAATTGTGCAATTGTACACATTAGCAAAGAAATCTTCATAACTTAGAGCTGCTTTCTGCTTGTGTCTTTTCGCTTTGGGATTACGTCATCTGCCTCATAGACTAATTTTGGATTAAGCAACGCTTGATTTCACGAATTTGGAGTGCGGCTTATGATGTGAAGTACTTTGAAGTAGTGCAAGAAAATTTGGTGCCTCAAGTGGGAAGTCGTCAAAGCCCTGAAAATGACGAATTTGACAGCTGTTCCTTAAATCTTTACTACTGAATTTATTGCAACTAGTATTTAATCACATCATGCTATGTGCCATTTGATATTTTCAAGTCATGCAGACGTCCTCAATCTACTTTATAAAAGCATAATTATTATTTCAGTCATAAAAGTTTTTTCTTTGACTAAGAGGAAACAAAAAGTTTTTTCTCTTAAAAAAAACCCCAAAAAACTGCCTTAGTAGTGTTTCTATCCATCTTATCCATATTGTTCCTTGCTTCAGAGGTTGTGAAGTCATCCCAATTGTTTCAGGACAACTTTGGACCGATAGGGCCCATCCCCTGAGAAGGGTCGCGAAATTTTTGAATGTTACTCACACGAGTTTGAAATGTGCAAGTGACATGTTCATACTTTTTAATAATTGTAATAAATTTTAAAATGCTTAGAAATTTGATTTAGCCTTATAATTTTTTTGGGGCATGACTGGGGCTACCCGCTTTTTCGGAGATTTCAAGGTTATGGGTCCACGAAAACTTTGAGAAGTATACCCAAAAATTTTTCGAAGTGCGTGGCTAACGCTGCACCTTTCATCAGAAAATATTTTTTGTCCCGAACGAAAATCCTGGGTACGCCACTGCTAATTGAAGTTAAATATCACCTTATTATGAGAAAGAAGGCTCTGAATACTATGAGCTTTTTTTTGGTAGCACAAATTTCTCTTTGATATCCTGACTTCAGTGACTTGACGTCAAATGGAATATGCTCTTTGGTTACGGGTAATTTTTAGCGCATAAACTCTTAATGGAATACTTCAGTTCTCAATGACACTTGAACAATTACATTTAAGGTCGGCCTTACGACTATGTTGTACAAAAGGAATAGACTGAATTGTGCTATTTATGGTTATTCTTGTTTTCTGGCTAACACTGGTGCTCTCTCAGACAATAATTGAAATTCGCAGCGGTTCCGCAGAATTTAAAAATAAAGAATACACAGAATACAAAAGTAGAAACGTTGAGATAGGAACTTTCGCGGGATCTTCACGTTGGAGTGGTTTAAAACAGGAATTTCCGCAGGATGTTGCAGAACGCTGCCAAAATTCTGAAAAATGCCAGCGGTTCCGTAGCACTTTAACCTGCCAGTGCTTCCGTAGGGTTTTGAATGTGTTGTCTATTACGATTCTATTATTATTGTTTGAAACCGTAGTCCATAGAGCAAGGTGGAATGTCGCTTAGGTGTTCTTTTTTGCTAGTGTGGCTCTCTTTCTTCGGAACTTCCGCAGCACATTTACGGAGCTTTGTGATCCGCCGGAACTTTTCCGAATTTTTTGCGGAGGTGCCGATCAGTTGTCTAAGCTATTCAACGTATTCAAAAAGCCATGATTCAAGTTATCCTACAAGCCGGCTCATTCCTTCATCTCGTTTTTTCAAAAACACCCTCGGGAGTCGGTTTGGAAAATTATGAAATCAAGAAGACCATTTGACCATTCTCTACCAATACGACTATTCTGGTCTTTTATCGAGACTAAGCAGTTCTTTATGAAGTAGGTTACGGTAAATTGGCTATAGAATACTGCGCGATTTTTTTGCAAAAAATGTGAACGGCCTATTTTGTGTGATAGGTATGAATATTGCAGCTATCAGCATTCATGATATCTTTTTTAATTGATTGAAAAGGATATTTTCAATACTGTAGTCATAAAGATCTTTCCATGTATATTTATAACTAGTATTTATAAATCCAAACGTGGTTTTCATGCTTCTACTACAAAAGACAAATTGAATAATCCACCGGCATCTCTCAACACGGTGAAAGTACATCAATTTTTCAAGGGTCCACCAAACAACAGATCCGTCATCTTTTTTTTCATTTGCCTTCGTAAAGCAGCTCATCTGCTCTGCTAAGACTATGTGTCTCACGGCTTAAACATCTTTGTAATGGTAATGGATGATGTACTGAAATGGGATTACACGAACGGCTGGAGGAGATCGCTGAGGCTGACGCTAAGGCTGGATTTTGTTCGGGTGAACATCAGAGTTCTGAAAAACAAACTTCAGTATTTTTTGCAAGATTTTTCGATATTTTTCGTGGAAAATATAACTTGCTTTGCTCCAAGTCTACAGGATGGTCCACATTGATGAGAGAGTAACAGTACGCCAGATTTTTGCATGTTCTGCCCCCCCCCCCCCCTCCCCCAACATGTTCCCTTCTACTTTTCTTGCAAGGCGATTTCGAAAATTTACTATCTTTTTGCCCCCCCCCCCTCCCCATTGAACACAACTTTGATATTGAGCTCAAGCTATCTAATAATAAGTTATCCTTTGATTTATTAGAAAATTTGACTGTCAACGAAAAGCCGAAGCGTACTACCAATTCTGCCAAAGCGACAACTTTCTTTTCTGTTTTTCTTAATTCTTAAAATTTTATTACTTAGTGTTCGTTGTACTTCGGCGAACTTCTATATAAATAAAATCTGCACAAAGAGCAGCAGTTCCTGTTTGGATTAGTCACGAATTTATCAACTTACAAAATGCATTCCGCCGGAACGGGAACGAGGAAAGGTTCAAAATTCAAAATCAAAGAGTTGAGTACCTTAAAGAAGTCAGGATCAATATGCAGTAAAGTCTTGTACCTACCTTTATGATGAATAAATACTTTTAGATTTCGGCAAAGGTGAGCAATGAAATATCCAAAATGTAAATTCCAAAGACTCCCATCACTTTGACTAGTCAAATAGATAGTACGTATACAAACTATATTCACAAATACTTAGGTTATTGGTTGGGATTGCAAAATACACACTACAGAAGTGATTCTGTATAGTATGATTTTCTGATTGTAGGCGGAGCTTGCCTATTTTTTGTCTTGATTTGCTGCCACATCTTTTCAATCCTTTTTCCTCTTCTATTTTTTCTTTTTCTCCATTTCATTTTCATATCGAGGCATCGCGGAAACAATAGCCCAATTACCTTTAGTGCATACTTTTCGCATAGTACAGTCACATAAAGAAAGTAATAGTTGTACGCCCTGTCCATGAAATCAACTTAATTCTTAGACAATCAAAAAAGCGAAACTAAAATTCTGCATATATCGCCATACAGACCCTATCTAGACGAATAAAGAAGCCATATAGCAAATTTTCAATTACATCAATTGCACTTTTGATGAAAGGCTTATCGTTATGATGCGTTGACGAGCGGGTTCAGACGAAAGTTCAGAATTTATAGAACATTACCGTCATCGTAATAGGATAGTACTTGACTCTTAGAGATAATCTATCAGTTATCTGCGGACTTTTGATATGTTTAAATTATACACACTTTTTCAAAATTCCCTGCTATGAGAAACACTCAAGTCATCTGAGCTCAAAATGTAAATATAAAGTTACCTTAAGGATATTCAATTTTTCTACGAAATACCATTCATTTGCATACTTTGCCTCTGTATACTATCGTTTTTGAGACCGTTTTTTTTTCAGATTCGAAGCATACAAAATTTGTTAGAGTCAATTTTTCTGAAAGTCAAGTTTTTACGATTTATTAGGTTGTAAATAAGTTTTGTTACATTGGAGAAAAAATCTTTATAACTTTCTCTATACTCGGTACATGTGGAAAATCCAATTTCTGAAGTTTTAAAATCTTTCTGAATTATTTTTGGCAAATTTCCAACTTGCTTTGCAACAGCCTAGACTTCCAAACTCCTTTCATATAAGTACTAATGTCCCTAGGAATCCAAGAAAAATCTGATAACAAATGAGAATGAGAGGATTTTTAAAGGCAAAAGAAAAAATGGAGATTTGAGTGCCAACACAAAATTGCCTTTATATTAGGTTGAACCGAAAGTTCTGTCGCGCCATATTCAAAAAATCATAACTTCTTTCGGGCACGACGATTTTGCGCAACTCAAATTTTGTCTGAAAGCGTAAAGCATGTAGTTTCCAAAAGCTCCCTGAAGAGCTTCCGATATGCTCAGGTGTCAGAGATAAAAATGAAAGAACGAGATCATCCGAAATTCGGAATTTTTAAGCAAGAATTCTAGAAATTCAGAAACAGTGCGATAAAATCCAGAAAAGCCATTATCCTAATTTTTCTTACATTTGATTACTGACTGAGTCAAGTTTGTGCTGATCGAGCCCTTCTTTCAAATCTTATGATTTTTTGAAAAATAATGCCGAAAAATCAAATTTCCTAAGAATTCTTAAGAAATGGATTTTTTGGCATTTTTTTCAAAAATTCATAACTTCTAAAAGAAGACCTCGATCAACACAAACTTGACTCAGATAGTAATCAAATGTAAGAAAAGTTAGGATAATGGCTTTTCTGGATTTTATCGCACTGTTTCTGAATTTCTAGAATTCTTGCTTAAAAATTCCGAATTTCGGATGATCTCGTTCTTTCATTTTTATCTCTGACACCTGAGCATATCGGAAGCTCTTCAGGGAGCTTTTGGAAACTACATGCTTCACGCTTTCAGACAAAATTTGAGTTGCGCAAAATCGTCGTGCCCGAAAGAAGTTATGATTTTTTGAAAATGGTGCGACAGAACTTTCGGTTCAACCTAATATCTACTGTAACCCATATCTGTGAAGGTGGAAATGATGCCAATAGATACTCCTTTGTCCACTGCTCATATGTACTGAATAGACTTTGTAAAAGTTTCTAGAGTTTTTCAGAAGAAAATAAAGAAAGTGTCTCAAAACTTATGTTAAGACCTAATAGTTCTTGTCTACTGCTGCTGAAGCGGATACCTTTTCCTATCACAACACATTATTGGGCGGAAAATTCGCATAAAATACTTGTAAGAAAATGCGACGATCAAATTCAACATGCACTTTAACTTGGATGAATCAACTTTTTATTCGTGCAGAAAATTTCGAGTACTTCGCCTATCTTGCTTCTATTTGTTCGATCTACATTGACAGATGTATTCTCATGCAATCGAAGGAACAACACCTGTCCTCAGCTGGAAAGCGTTTTTGAAAAAGCAAGTTATCTCGTTAAACTTCGGTTGGATCTCTTTCACTTGTTTTTATCAAAGAAAATCCTGAGGGCATTGTACCAGGATGTGCCTTAGCCCGCTAATCCTAAGCTACTGCTTAAAGAAAGATAAGATACTGCATAACTGCACCAAGGTTCGTCGTTTTGTCGTCTGCTAAGCCATTTCGTATTTTCTAGAAAGACATAAGTTGCAAATTTATTGTATCTAATTCGTTTTATAACTGCTTGATATTTGAAAGACGAATTGGGCAATAAAATTCTAGAGGATGCCTTTTTCATATATTGCAAAGAGGAAATTTTCAAGCTCCATGAAAAGAAGCTCATGCGTGGAAAACTTTATGAATTAAGTAAAAAAGTTACGAGATTTTTTCTGCTGTCACGCGCCATTTTAGGAAGCTCAATCAGGCAGGGAAAACTGGCAAAATCGGCGCAGAAGCATTTTAAACTTCTCAATATTGACTCAGCCCTGCCAGAATTTGCGCGTAAATGATGGCAGTATCTCTCTATGGTCATTTTCACGCGCAAATGGCAAGCAAGATGTTGGCAAATTATAAAACAGTACTTATTTTCGTGCAGACATTGTCTTGACCGTAAAGAAACTATCCCGTTATATCTACAAGACATGGAGCGCTTCTCACTTCTTCCTCAGCCGCTGTCATTTATTGTGTCGTAAGGAAAATATCGGACTATGGTACTCAGGGATTATGGAGGGGGGGGGGGGGTGAGCTGGTATATCCTACACCATTATTTTTTTCGACAATGCTCCAAATGACAGTGCGGTAGTGGAACAGTCACACGTTGAACCAACAAATTTTTCAAATTTTTACCTTCAAGGAAACCTTACCAAAGTTTCTGGAGAATAGGCATAATCGGGGAGTCAAATACTGTTTCTTTTTAGTTTTGTTTTTTAGTAAAAAATTGAGCTAATCTCAAATCCGGTTACTGCCTTCAACACATTCGCTTTACTTCCTTCCTCCTTTTCACCATAGAAATCCGACAACAAGTTGCGCAAATTTGCACTTTTACTGCAAAAAAATGCAATCAAGGCCCTTTACGAAATTATGAATTGTGCTTGCGCATTTTATCTGAAAAGGCCATTTGAGTTACGTTTTGTGAATGGCCCACTTGAGGCGCCGTTGAAGAGTCACTCAAAACGCCCACTTATCCAATTATCCTTTCGTAGTGCATTCGTACTGATACTCACAAAGCATTAGGTTAGACTGGAGGGTATATCTTCGATCTTTTTTCAATCTTTCTAGCTGTGAAGCAATTTCATTTCCTGATAGGATTCGCAGTTGCAGAAATCTTTTATTTGATAGGAGGAAGGTGAGCAAACGGAAGAGATAAATCCACCAAACGGTGAGGCGCCTAGAGATTTAACTTTCGCTGATTCTTTGGAAAACTTTTGGAAATATCGCAGATTAACTCTCTATAAGGAAAAGTCCTTAAGGAAGGGGCCGAGAGCAGGGCCCGGCACGCGTTGGTTTGGAGCATTTTTGGAAACAAAGTCCTCTATGAAATCGCGAATATTTATGAAGTCCCTTTTGACGTAAAAGTCAGTGGCGAAACCCTTGTTCAATCAACATAACAAAACATAACGATAAAAAAATCGAGTTTTGGGGTACCTAATATAAAAAGCAAAAAAAAACATTCTGAGCGATTCAGTTTTTGAGTGAGGTACCATTTCAGTGTTCAGAACGTTGAAAATCTCCTAGGCCAACCAAATCTGTGACCTCAACAATCTGGCAATGCATTTCTCGCCACATAGTTCAAAGAACACCGCATGTGATTGGAGCGCGATATCTATCAATGTCTTATTTTAAACTATTTTTGGCTCAAAAAGGAGGAGAAGCAGCGGTTTGATTCGCTCTCTTCGCTATGTGATAGATTTTGGAGCGTTCTCTTCGTCCAAAGCAAAAAGATCCAAAACTTATGTGAACTCTCCGATATTTATGCTCCGAACCAACCCAGTTGGTTTGGTGTTGGTCTAGAAACCAACAAATTCGGGAACGGATGTTAGGACAATAAGTTTTTGAAACTTTTTACATAGCATAGTTTGGAGTAATATTGTATACACATAGCCCAAATTCGGCGTCATGTGATTGTTTGTGCGCTGTAAACAAGCCATCTGCTTGTTTGGGTCTTACGTTTGAAATTCGCGCGATTGCCGAAGAACACGTTCAACTCGTTAAACCTGACATGTTTGTCGTTTTTTTTTTCGGTGCTTCACCCAGGACCTTATGAAAACGATACCCCCGTTGCTTCTAACCTCAAAAACGAAGTCCAGTTTGACCCCGAACCATCTGTGCTGGGCCCTGGCCGAGAGACACGCTCTCCAATAGATTTGGAACCTTTCGAGAATTTTCTTCAAAAGCAGCGTCAGGGCAAAACCTATGCTCCCCCACTTAGTACCTATTCTAGAAGAAGGCCTTAAGAGTAGGACATCGGCGTTGCTCCGGTCCTTTTGTGGCCTATTAATGGAAAAACGAACTTGAAACCCTCGAAAGCGCTATAAAGCCACGCCCTCCTTATCAAGCTCCGCCCACCCAGGCACTGAAAGTCTTCTGCCTTCAGAATAGGGCTCACAGAAATCGGGTTTTTTCACATTTTGCACTTCACTTCTGTAGTCAGGGTCACGGAAAGGTCTCAAAATGACAAAAACATGGAAGACGAAAATCGTTGTTGATTTAGAACTGCATTAATTATTCACAATCAAACAAATTACTGGCGTAATTTTATAGATCATGCAACTCAATCTCGAAATTTCGCCACACTTTCTCCTAGTGTGAGAGCTAAAATGCTTTGCCTACATTGTACAACATTTAATCCGATATTATGAGTTTTCCTATGTTATTATTTTTATGAAATTCTGAGCCAAAACTGTTCAGTTACATGTATCTATCGCCTTTATACTGCTTCTGAAAAGGTCCCTTACCAAGATGAAAATAAAATGCTTTATTGTTCCATATAGTCTTGCAAAATATTAATTTTCTCCATCAAAATGGCATTCAAATGACAAAATGCAATGGAGCAATGACTCATAAAGCACTTGAGTCAGCTGAACGGTTTAAAATCGAAAAAACTGCACCATTTTGCCTCAACAGAATTAATGCGTTAATATCCTTCTCCCCCGGAAATTTCCAGAAAACTTATAGAAGCAGACACTGACTTGAACTTCCATGCACAGCAATATCCACAATGAATTGCATTTCGCATTATATTCTAGCACTTTCCAACTGCAAGATTACGGTACAAACGAGCTCCCATTGCATTTAAAGACAGAGTTTTTATGAGTGAGCATATTTTGGATCAAATGATTTCGAAATTTCTATAGTTTTACAAGTATGCTGATATATTCTTGAAGAAATTGCTTTATGAGCTTGTCCTGCTTTGCAAAACTTTCTGCTTGGCATTCGGAACTGAAAAATGTGAGTTTCGTTTTAATATAGCTCAATATCAATTCAAACTTTGCATTTTTGCATAATTTGTGGCCAAATGATTACTACACTATTGAGCTTGCAATGATTTGCAGTACACTTTGGAATGTAGTCTGACTTCTAATCGAAAAACCATGTACTTTGAAAAATCTACAAACTGGAAAAAATATCACATAGTCGAGCAAAAATCCTAATATCAATTCGGTACAACGACGGGAGGGCGTGAAACATCTTTTGTTTTGATTTTTTGACTTGAAGAGTGTTTTTCTCTTCTTGTGATCTTCAAAAAAAACTAACAGTTAAAATAAAATAAAAGAATTTTTAACATTTTTGAAAATTCAAATTATTATAAAAATTCTCTCCAAGGGTCTGGCTGCAGCCACCCCTTTGTAAATTTAGGGGTTATAGGTCCGAAAAATTCTGGGAAGCACATCAAAAATTTCAGAGTGTGTGGCTAATGCCACGCACCTTCATCTGAAAAGAAATTTTGGCTGCGCCTCCCCCCCCCCCCCTCTCACCTATTTAAACCGTACGAGCATTCCCTTATCGCTCGTATTGTCAGGTTTGGCTCCCGTCCTCGTTAGGCTTCCGCATATAAACGATAAACAATTTCTATAAACGATTAAGCAGTATGAGAATTTTGGAAGATTGAGTGAGCATGTAGGAAGTTTGGTAGAGATATGCGGTTTAACATCAGCAGAAGCGAAAAAAAGACGTCTTTGCCGTCTTTGGTGGCTTGCGATCGTATCCGCAAATGGATTTCTACCCCATCGGTAGCACTGGACGAAGTGGTATCTTATTTACGTAATGCGAATTAACGGTTTAATCTATCCAGGGTGGCGTCGTAGCCTTCGATCCGAATTGGATTCGGATCGGATCCTAAGCAGAGGTGCGATAGGGGGAGCCGGGTCCCCCAAAAGTGAAGGTGGTTTCAGCTACCACTGGCCGGCCAAAAGTGAAGGTGGTAGTGTCGGACACTCACCTCCCAAAAACGTCGACGGGGGGGGGGGGGAGGTGCGGGGGGAGGATAGAACGGACGAACGGAGCTATCTTTCTAGGTCTAACGTCGACCCAACGGCCCTCTTTAGGGCCACAGATACGATGAATATTAAAAATATCTATAAATTTTATTTATAAAAATTTAAAATAGACGTGTTTAGTAAATGGTGTATTTGGAAGTAGAAGTTTGTTGGACTGTACGGATTTTATTAAGCAAATTTTGTTATAACGTACAGCGAAGAAAGTAGATCGATCCAGGCAGTAACGGCCGAGAATCAGAATTTCGAATAAATAAATAGTGAAAAATCATGCAAAATTTCCACTGTTATAAATCTGTTGTTTGAAGATGTCAGCAGTTGCGACTTCATAGGTTTTGAAGAGTAGATGTTGCTCTATCAGCTAGTGAAGAAATCGGGTCGATTTAAGAGATAGTCGTTGAAAACCAGAGTTCTAAATACGCCATTTTTGCGTGTTTTTTGACTGTTGAGAGTTAAACTCTTATAAATCTTGAATGTGGAAGTGTATGATGTTGCGACTTCATAGGTTTTATAGAGTAAGGTTTGCCTTATCAGAATATGTCTTGTCCGTTCCGATCCATTGAAACACCTCCGAGATCCAGAGTCATGAAAAAGCAGGTAAAAGAGCTTTTTGAACTTCGACAGCTCATAACTTCTTCAGAACTGCATGAATCATGTTGCGACTTCATAGGTTAGATTCCTCTCATCAAGGGCTTTCAGATGATATATAATATGTGGGGGTTTAGAGCCTCCTGCGAATTATGACCGGGGGGGGGGAGACTTTTTAGGCCAAAGTCTCCCCCTCGCCCATTTTAATGTATTGGCTGGAGGCTGCCGGGGGAGACTTTGGCCTAAAAAGTCTCCCCCCCGGGCATATGCCGTAAGAGGCGCGAAACCCCCACATATTATATATCATCTGAAAGCTCTTGACGAGAAGAATCTAACCTATGAAGTCGCAACATGATTCGTGCAATCCTGAAGAAGTTATGAGCTGTTGAATTTCAAAAAGCTCTTTTTTACCTGCTTTTTCATGACTCTGGATCTCGGAGGTGTTTCAATGGATCGGAACGGACAAGACATATTCTGATAAGGCAAACCTTACTCTATAAAACCTATGAAGTCGCAACATCATACACTTCCACATTCAAGATTTATAAGAGTTTAACTCTCAACAGTCAAAAAACACGCAAAAATGGCGTAAAGATTTAGAACTCTGGTTTTCAACGACTATCTCTTAAATCGACCCGATTTCTTCACTAGCTGATAGAGCAACATCTACTCTTCAAAACCTATGAAGTCGCAACTGCTGACATCTTCAAACAACAGATTTATAACAGTGGAAATTTCGCATGATTTTTCACTATTTAAATATTCAAAATTCTGGTTCTCCGCCGTTACTGCCTGGATCGACCTACTTCCTTCGCTATACGTTATAACATAATTTGCTTAATAAAATCCGTACAGTTTTGCTAAGCTTTACTCTCAAATACACCATTTACTAAAAACCTTTATTTTAAATATATATGCCGCCGTATACATAAATATATGCTTTCAATAATCTTTTTTGCGTTTGTTTTGCTTATTTTCCTTCTTTGTCGTCCAGCGAAAAATTTTTTATTCCAAAAGTGAAGGTGGTCACCCCGTACCAGCTCAAAAGTGAAGGTAGGGGGAGACTTGGCTCCCCCTATCGCACCTCTGATCCTAAGAGATTCTGATCCAGTCAGGAGATGGGTTACAGGAGCGCGGCAAGCGCAGACGGTCGCGGAAGCAGGGCAGAGCATTATGATGATGATTACCAAGCAAGCTGTATATCGTTTTCAGGAGAGGCAGCAAAGGGGTTATCGTTTTTGCGGGAAAGCATACCGCCGTCGGCATGCTGCCGGAATGCTGGTGGCATGCTCTCCCAAAGACAAAAGGCTTGTTTACAGCAAGGAAAATGAGATGACACCAAAATGGATGTGTAGGGGCAATGGAAAGTTCGGACTATGTATTAGTCATCAAAAAAGTATGTGAACTGAAGGGATGCCCAAATTTTTAGAAGTTAGGTGGCTTATAAGCCACTTGGAAGTCACCTGTGGTGGCTTGGAAAAAAACCGTAGATTTTCCTTCCCCTCACATAATTTTTTACCTCCTTTACATTAATCTCAATTACTTCCGAAAACCTACAAATTAATTCCCAGACTGCCTTGAACCCCTCCTCCGTGCTTAGTTACAGCCCCTTGAAAATTTTGAATGGTGGCAGCAACGCTGAGAAGTTCCGTGGTTGCAATAATATGAAAGCTTTTTATTTGAGTCCGAAATTTTCACCTACAAAGATCGATTTTTTTTCAAGAACAAAAACTCAATCCCATTGTTGTAATCTGGATCGGGAACACTGCTTCACAATATTGGAATAACCTGCACTTTCATGACAACTGTATATCATATACAAGGAATTGATGACTTTCTATCAGCATGTGCAGATTGTCCTTTTCGTGATGGACTATTTCTATCCTTTTAGAAAAAAAAAATCACATCATCAGCTGTGTTGAACCTTCATGCTGTTAGAATAAAAAGCTACTGAGGTGACATGAAGTTCGCATTAGTAAAGTATAATAAAACAGAACTCTTGATTTTTAACAAACGACCTTTCAATCATCGCTTCCGCTTTGTTTTCTCTAAAATTGATAGCAGGGAAAGCATCCAAAAAAGTTATCAAAGAAGAAATTTGAAAACTCTCTCTCCACGGATGTTTGTTATGCTTTCATTGTCATTAGCATGAAAGCCATTATAATCTTTCTGTACTTTATCTTGAATGACATCGAGGCATAGTAAAATAGCAAGCACAAACGAAATGCTATGGCGCTGGAGCACCAAAGGATTAGCAAGAAAGAATGGCTTCGTTCCCATCGAGAGCTTCGGCTTGGATAGCAGCTCGGTTATACAGTTTAGCCTTGTCTGTAGCTATTTTTTGTGTGTAAATTTATAATTCCAAATTTTATTTTAGACAAAAATGATTAATGAATAAATAATACATCAATTTAGTGGAGGAAAAAAAAAGAAAATAACGTCTCTGATTATATTCCTTGGAGACAATAGCTGACGAGTTTTAATTTCGGGGTTACTTATTTGGAATATTATGAACGTATTGGCTAAAACACCATAGAAAAAGTCAATTTTTAGAATTATAAACTGATATAATTTTGTAGATAGAGGTTATCTTGTCGTGCTGTGCCGTTCCAGCGATTAAATTCCTATTTTTATGATCGCAAATTCTCTGAGGTCAACAACAATGGGAATTTCAAATTCCAATAATTCATGCTTTAATGTCATATCAAAAGGTTTTGCTTCAGTTCGTCTTGAATATAAGAATCTTAGAGTTCTTTTCAGATTTCTTGAGTCGCATAAAAGATGTGATTGTGATATTGTTCGATCTACATCATCCTTTATTTCTCTCTGTACACTTTGACTTTCACAAGCATCTTGGCAAATGTCCAACTCCAAGGATATTGTCAAACTGTCAAGTTCCTATTGTCGCCACAATAAAGGAAATTTTTCAAAATTTGTTTTGTTACCATAAATGGAATTCTCTGACTTAGGCTACTATGTTGTCCGATGTCTGCATTATCTTCCATTCGTTATCTGCGTCTATCATCAGTTTTGAAAGTCAAATATTTTATCAAAATTATAGCTAGAAACTCGGCCAAATGTTGCGGGCGTGTGTTCTGATGCTCACTGTGGGGATTGCGACAGCATTCGATTCATCCGAACTTCGAATGCTTGAGGATGAATGTTAGTTTATTCGTTTGAAAATAAACTATATTTTTCATAAGTTTTGAGTGGTCCCTTGCTTGCAGAGTAGAATTCCCCTGGTTATGCATGATTAGTCGTGTTGTTCACTAAGTTGATTCTATTCGGTTTTGTCTTTCAGTTTTAAGTGGAAAACGTGGACGTGGGATGTGGTTCTTTGGCATTGGTAAGGCACACTTTTGTTTTTCTCCACTTGTTGTCAAAAGGCATGTCTACTGTTTGTTGCTGTTTTGTTGTTTATTGTTTATCATTCATGTGGAATAGTTTATTGATCAAATAAAAATTTTTGATACACATTCTCTATAATGTTTCCATTTGCAGATCCCGGTGAGAAACGATCAAACTCATTGAGTCTTCCAAGAGAAGAGCGCTCGTTCGATGTAAGTTGGCTGGTTAATTAAATAGAAGATTTTGAAAATTTTACATTTTTGTAGGTGATAACCTTTTCAAATTTCGCTAGCCTCAAACTTATAAAAAGAGATAAATTTTGAAGAAATGTGCTCGAATCTGCACACAAATATGTATATGAAGATCAAAAGTACCAAAAAAAGACAACAAAGATCACTTTCGCCTAAATATCGTTGTCTGGAGTTAAGCCTTTTTTTTTTCGTTTTCAACATTTGGTTCACGGCAGAGGATTATTGTATAAAAAAGATTAACACTTGAAGACTAATAAATTCAAAGGTTGATATTATTGTCCGTGCAGTGCCTGCAATATCTGCAGGTCACAATTTGAGAATGTGCGCTCTATTGCTTTTACGCTCAAATGTTGTCAGCACCGCACAGTCACTAAATCGTAGCTAAATCTACATAACTGTAGGGATTAAAATAAGGTTATAGTGCATGATTTTTTTATAATAAATTTATGCGGTGAAAATCATTATCACTTGAAGTTGCAGTGGTTTAGGAAAACGCGGGTCCACTAATTCGCTTCGGCAAACGAGATCCAGGAGCACCTCTAATTAGGTAAATCATTATTTATAGATATTTGACAAAGAAGCCTTAGACGTTTTATTATTCCAATAGAAAACCGTATTTCTTGAAACAAGTTTTCTTCCGTAAAGATCGCAAATCGTGGCTTTTGACGCTTGATTTTCAGATTCGGCCGTGCACCCGATGCTCAGCCATTAATTCGCTTTGGTAAGCGAACTCCGGATGGTGCTCCTCTGATTCGGTAAATAGAACCTAGTCTAACATTTTTCAATATTTTGAGCAAACAGTGGGTGCTATATCTAATGAAAAAGATGGTCTATGAAAACTGCACCAATATGACTAAGAGCAAGCTTCTTCCAGATTTGGCAGAAATCCGAACGCCCAACCGTTGATTCGCTTCGGTAAACGATCTGCTGCGCCACTTATTAGGTGAGGATTTGGAAATTTTCTTTCAGTTTTGCACCTTGTTGATAAATATGCAACTAGGACATAGAGGTGCTGTCAGAAGTAAATGGATGTAGTCTTAGGCTGGAAACTAAGTTTTGCAACTACTCTCATAACTTTACTCTCTTCAAATGTGGCACACTCAAACTTTGGCAATATGTAGAGCGTAATGTTTGCTACAACCGCGCACAAACTGCTTGTATTTTGAACCAAGCATTAAATAAGTAGAATTTAAGAATTTCTGGATTGTAAGCCAAAAGGAGCCGTTAGCAGCTTTGACCATGCGCAATAATACGGAATCGTGTTCGCTTGTTGTTGCTAAAGATTGACTTAATCGGGCCAATAAGAAAGAATTAAAATATAGGGGCATGTCAAGATTTGGCGAATTCGACCGAGCCGCTGTACGCAAGACTGCTAGGGGTAACCGTCAATGAGCATGGAGTCAGAACCTCAAAATTCGCCGTGACTTCAGGTTATCTGACCTGCCAAACACAAATACCATAACAGTTTTTTTTATCAATGCCTCTTTCCTTGTTTAGAGTGAGACCCTATATCGTAACCCTACAGTAACCTTACAAAAAAGCTCTTATCACGCAACTTTACTACCGTTTTCCTGATCAGCACTTCAGATACCCCCCCCCCCCTATGCCAAGTTTTAGCCAGATCTGTCAGATTTTATAACTTTTTCCTTCATACCATATACCTACCGTAACCCTCACTGCGACGTCAAAATCTGGCAGAACAGCAGCTGCTTTCGTAGCTTACGTCGTAACAAACATAATGGCAAAATTTGAGTGCACCATGTTAGGAGAGAGGAAAGTTATTGAATGAGTTGCAAAACCTAGTTTCCCAACTTAATAACATACCAGTGCGTCACCTCTGCTTCGCAGAGGCTTGCACTGAATCCATAATCTGTGCCTTCCTCCTGCTTACCTAATGATGGCTGTGAAAGTCACCGCGCAATGCTGGCCAGTACGAATGAAGGGTAAACAGCTGCTCATTCCTAAAGCTTTTCCATGTAAGATCGGTGACTTTGAGAGGAGGAAGTTTCTGTGCCGAAAAATAAATGCAAATTTGAGTTGGTTAACAAACTTATAATGGCTTGATGGTTGCTATAATGGCAACGACAACTGAGAGCTAAATCTCTGAGCAAAATTCTTTTTAATTTCCTTCGTAAAACCTTTACAAATGACCATCTATGCTTCATTTTTTTGCCGCCGTTGTCGCAAGAGAATGCGAATTTTGATCAATTTTTCAAGCTACAGTCAATGGCTTGAAGGATACATGCCAAAGAACTCTATAATTTTGCAAAAAGACTTGGTTCAGATCCACTTTTGTAGGCGAAAAGCCGCATGGATCCATTCAGCGCACACTTTCCAAAGGTTCCGCTTATTAAATCGGCTTGTGCTTTTGCAAACTTGATCTATATGCTGACAGGGTGCTATGGTCAAAATTCTGGCTCGGGACCTTTCCTGGAACTTACTTTGTGAATTTCGTGACAGACAGACATTCGGACACACACACACAAAAACACGCAAACAACCCTCAGCCCGTTATCATAAGTTACCAGTGCTTCACCTCTGCTTCGCAGAGGCTCGCACTGGCTTTGCTGTCTAGGCTCTACTCATTCTCGCATAATGATGACATTGAAACTCACCAAGCAATGCCGAGTATCACGAACAAAATACAGGGTGTCCGTAAAGTATGCGTACACTGTTTGATCGTTAACATCTCTTTTCGCAAGAAGTCTTTTGCCTTGCTTCTACCATTTTGTAGAGCTGGCTTCAACTTAGATTTGCAGTATAGAACGAATCACCCGTCTCTCTTCATTACTGTAGGATTACGGTAGAAACTTGAAACATATGGTGTCAATGTGGAAAAAGCTGCTGTTTCAAAATTTTTCAAAAAAATGTGAAAACTTGTGTAATAGGGTTTTTATGGACGCTGAATTCAATACTCAACTATTCACAAGATTGCGAAGCTTTCTAAACGGTGCAACCGCACTTTTTAGGAACATTGAAAAAATGGCCGCTACCTTTTACCTGGCATAACTCTTCAATGAAGCATCAGAATAAGTTGGGAACTTTACAATTAGAATCAGCAACTCTAATTAGCTTAGTGTAAAAGTTTTCAGGCTGTTTTGTCTCCTTTCTGAGGCAAAATATGGCCTTTCATGGCCCAAAACCCTCTTTCAACCTTCTACCGTAATCCTACAGTAAAGGAGAAAGATGGACTATTCGCTCTATACTGTAAATCTAAGTTGAAACCAGCTCTACAAAACGGTACCTGAAGCAAGGCAAAAGACTTTTTGATAAAAGAGATATCAACGATCAAACAGTGTATACATACTTTACGGACACCCTGTATAAACAACTACTCATTCTGGAAGCATTTTCATGTGAAATCGGTCATTTCGCGTGGGATGAAACTTTTTGCAAGAGAAAAAACGCAAATTTTTCAAAGTTTTTGATTTTCCCATGGTCTTGACAGTTGCCAAAAGAACAGTACTCACCGTGAGCTAAATTTTTGTGCAAAAATCTCCTCAAATGCTCTGGTAAATCCTTGGCAGATTGACCATTTACGCAATCAGTACTGTTTGGCGTCGTTTTTTGTAAAGCAATAGATTTTTGATCACTTTTTTGGACCTACGTTCATGGCTTGCACATTTACTTGCCATAAACATCCACCACTCTGCAAAAAGTGGAATTACGGACCCAGTATGGGCCAAATGCAAAGTGGATCCGTTTGACGCGCAATTTTTAAGAGATCACACAAATCTGCTTGCGCTTTTGCATGTTGAACTTTCATGCCAGTAGCAAGTGCTATGCAAAATTTGAGCTCAGGACGTTGGCTGGAACACGCTCTACGAATTTCGTGACAGACAGACATTCAGACAGACACACACACAAAAACACGTAAACACTCTTAGCGCGTTGTTATAGTAGGATGATAAACCTCATTGTCGCGTCCCATAATCACAAGTTTTGGAGTATTTTTTGATGTTCAGCGAAACTTGTATTTCCTAAAACTAATCATTCTTATATCCTCGTGACTTTTATTTACTTGCTAGCTGGCAAATCAGGCTCTGCCCGGCTCGGTCAGTAAGGCTCCCGCCAGAGTGCCGAAGTTATGCCAGCGCACGCCAGCATTTCGATCGATACACGTGTATTTCGTTGGGGCGTAGCGCTGGCATGGCTTCGGCACTCTGGCGGGAGCCGAGAGGGAACCAAGCGGAGCAAAGGTGCGGTAGACAGAACAGTGTGCGAATGTTTTGAGCAGTTGACAAGGAAGCTTTGCGCCCTAGACCTTCTGTAACAATTGTTAAGGTGTGCTTTGCCTCAGTCATGTTCATAATGAGGGCGTTGTACATGGTGTATCACCAAGCACTGTGGGTAGCGCAGGGCCATGGTATCTGCAGTGTGGTAAAGGTGGAGAGGACAAGTCTTACACGAAGCTATTTTTTGCTACTTGCTCACCGATTGAATCTCTAACATAAAAACAAATTAATAAAGTTTTAGATTCGGACGTTCCGTTTCTGCACCACTTGTCAGATTTGGCCGATCTATGGACGCAGCGCCACTTCTCAGGTAGTTGTTGACTATATTTACTTGCGCATTTTTTGGAGTCGATCTGCATCATCTTAAGGAAAAGACGAGCTTATACACCACAATTCCCCAAAATGATGTTTCAGGTTCGGCCGTTCGCCAGAAGCTTCGCCACTTATCAGATTTGGCTAATAGTTAGATGCTCAGGTTAGTTATTCCCTTGATTCTTACATATATCGGCTTCGTTAACCTGTCCATTTATCGGATTGGAAATAGAGTACTACAACTTTTTTGTTTCTTGCTTTTTATAACATAGACGATCGCTTGACTCACATACTGCGTCATCAATGACTACCAAGTGGAACAGGACACACATGATGTGTCAAGGTCTAAGTTTAGCAATGTGGCGACTATCCTGGGACAAACTCACTTCAGGAGTTTTGTTTTGCGATGGAGCTAAAACTAAGTTTATTTTGCCAGTCTCACAGAGTTACTATTGATGTATTGTAAATGGCAGTATGCGTGATCTTATCTAAAAATGTTGAGTGATCCATGACAGCTCGTCACAAAAGACAGAAAACCAAAATTTGCAAGGTCGCCAGCGTGTTATATTTGGCGCACTCAAATTTTCGGCATTATGTGGAATGTCATGTGAGCTACAAATATGCATATCGTTGCGCTCTAGAGAGGTTCTCGTACCATCAACTTGTATCAATTTGCCACCTTTCGATTTGACATGTTAAGCTCGCGTAAGCGCTTTAAATCTGCTGAACTCACTGTGCTAAAAAAGCGAATGGAAGCAACTAAGTGCAAGCGGTTGTTGTTGTTTTTGATAGCTGCTTGTTTTTTGGTAATAAAGCAGCAAATACTAAGCAACTCTGAAGAATGGTGAATTCGCGGTTTTACGGTTCTAGAGCAAAAACGAAACCATGTAGACCTGAGTCAAGCAAATGGAGGCGGAATATGCATAAAGTATCACTAGAGGTTGCATTAGTAAGAACCAAATGAAAGTTTAGAGAGATCTGGCGCTCTAGGGAAGGTGTGGTAATGCGTCAAAAATGCCTGAAGCGTCAATGCTAGTGTCGGCATTATCAGAGTTTGCCGAGATTCTGGGGTAACTGAAAATAGAGTATCATTCTCGAATATGTCAAGTTATCATTAGACTTAATCTATCCTAATCTGAAAAGTCTGAGATAATTTGTATCTTGACTCTATATGGTCGTATTCTTTCTGCAGCGCTCACATGCGATAGCAGAATTTGGCAGACGATGGCTGCATTTGTAGCTCACAATCTCCTCCATATAATGCCAAATAATGAGTGCGGAATATTTAGGGAAGAAACTCAGAGAAAAAGTTGCAAATACTGTCATTCTAGGATGGATCCTTCTGAAAAGGGTTGTACGAAGAATATTTCATTTTGCAGAACAGTGCTTGTGCTCGATCTCACAAACGCTACTGATCTCCTTCCATCCTCCTGTCGCGCTCTTCACATCAATAGCGCATCTTCGACCTGTTCTTTACTAGCTATTCCATCGCCGAATGTTGTTTATGCAGAAAGTAAAATGTATTTGTGTACCAGCCAAAAAGTAATAATTCTAATTATCTATATTTTAATTTCATAAAATCTTATGATGTACCAAAAAGCAGGATACTGAGTTTTTTACTCGAAGTATACGCGAACATCGAATGCTGAAGCAGCATCATGCCTTAAGGTTTTTGCAGTTAGAAATTTGCTTTCATGAGCAGAATTGGAGGAAGCAAGTGATCAAAATGAACAAGGGAAATGGTTCCAAGTCAAGGTGCAAATAATCCTAGACGACCTTTGCGCTAATTTGTTCGAAGTGCAATGATAAGCGTAAGCAATATAGCGTGTACGTATATCAAAGTCTTATGTTGAATCCATCTACTCGACAGTAAAATGTAAAAATCGCCAGTGGTGCATTTACATGACTGGCGACATGAAAACATTTGTACAGGCCCCGTAAAATCCAATTGCCCACGCGTCCCTTTGGACACCAACGCGCGAAACGTTTGATCCCGAAGCACTACAGGCTTTTTACGAGCGACAATGATCGCGCACCTTTTCCAAACATATTTTTTTAAACTTTTGAAGGGAGCTTTTGTCAAGATATACCGTGCATTGACGAGAACAACATGAAAGTGAAAGAAGGTTTTCTTGGAATATAGTGAACGCCGACAGTCGTTCGCGACGACCGCTCGCTCACGCTGGTGTTCAAGGCACGGCGCGGGCAATTAGGTTTTACGGCGCCTATACTTTCAGTCAGAAAAGTAATCAAACAGAAGCCACACTCTATTGAAAAATATCTGGGCACAGTCAAAACAATTTACATGTGTTTTTCTGTGGAAATTGAAGGTGGAAAAGCAAAGAGCTGCACACGATGTTGATTCTATTGATATATTTAGTTTTGGACCTGTCAAAACACTTGTATATTATAGGCATACCAATAGCCTAATAACTTGAGAAACGTGTGAGCTCGATGCTATTGTGCATCTCCTCAGATGGAGAGAAGTCTAGACTAGTCTTTGATCTCCGAGCCCAGTTCAAGAATCGTTGACTGTAGCGACAGTGAAGAATTTCTGAAAAATTATCACATTTTCAAATTCCAGTGCATTATACATGAAATGATCTATTCAAGAAGGGAAGTGCAGTAAGTAATTAGCGATTTGCAGAGTTGCAGCACTTACCACTAGTACGTCAAAGAGATAAAATGATTAGAAATGATACTGCATATTAATACTCAAACTTTGTAAATAATATTGTGACAAACAGGTTGTTATGGTGGATGTTTACTGCTTATTGCTGTTTGGCACAATATCATCTACAAAGTCAACGTGATGTCCAGGCTTAAAGAAGAGAACACATGGAAATTTGCAGACTGTTTACCTCCGAGAAGAACTACGAATGAAAATAGAAGCAATGGTCCCGTCCAGTCAAAAAGAGCTTTGAGATGAGCCAATGTCAGCACATTGGGGTTTTCTTGAAAATGTTTGTTGACATATCGTTGGAAAGGTTCCCGATAGCGTCTACGTATCGCGGAAAACCTTAATTGTATGGGTTGAGCTCATTAAATGGATTTCAATAAACTTACCCGTCACGAGTGCGTGCTATAGCTCGATTTAGTTTCTCCAAAAGCAATGGCATTTTTCTGAATGTAATGCTGCATAATCTTGAGCGTGTATTGGCAACAATATCATCTTGGTGATTGTGAAAAAAAATTCTGCATTGGTTTACTGAAAAAGCCTGACGAAACGAAATATGACGAATATTGGAAGTGCATGTGATTGAGGCTGACTAGCGAATACTGCATTTAAATTAACAAGGAGCTACAGGGCATTCATGAAATCGCAATGACGGTTTCGACTGCGGTCTTTGTAAGCGCCCAAATTCCACAAGAGCATATGACAGTCATACGAAAGTGTTAGCTAGTCACTATAAATATCTAGTAGCTATCATTTGCATGCAAAAATGTTTTATGCGTGCCGAAATTGCACACGCGACGTGCATGGAACCATTGTCACGATTTCACGAGTGGAACTTTGTTGGAGCTATGAGAACAGTTTTATGTATTTGAGTTTTGGTTGATAAGTACAACCTTTTTTTGAAAACATCTTAGGAGCTCACTTGCGCACAGCATACGACCGATACAAAGGAGTTAAAAGCTGATCTCTCACAAAAAGTATACGCTTGGTACTATCGAGCAACGTCTTCTCGTGTGGAGCTATATCACTTTGTAATGATCCGAACCCAAATTGATGATCCACTTCGGCTGCTTCTTCTAATGACGTATTAGTGCTATATACCAGTACGAGCGACCTGAATTATGAAGCAGATCACAGTAAGAGCAAACTAGTATTGTTTGGTACACGACAGTTCTATAGCATCAAGCATGCAGTGCTACAGGTAGATGACAAGAATTCTCAATTTTGTCCCAAAATAAATTCAATAAATTCTCACGGCAAGAGCGGTGAGCACATTGCATATAATAAAGCTTAGGCCTTGATGTAGACAGAGGGTTTGATGTTGCAAGGCAGGCGTACAAGCAACTATCGTCGTTGGAGCGTGGGATACACAAGGATTATGACCATTACCTCTCTGTAGTAGGTGCAAAAGAGAAGGAAGATTTTGAAACATGAGAGGAGCAGTTTCTGTAGCAAACAGATGTCTGAACTTGGGGGTATAGAACAATGCTCCGTTTATTGCAAGACATTAGAAGCTTCTGCGACTGCTAATGCTTGCAGAATAAGCATTGTGAAGAGAAAATGGGGTATCTTTCGTTTGGATTCAGTTTTTTTATAATGTTCACATGAGCTACGTACTTTAGCCTAGAAAACATTTTCATAGTTTCTAAGAGGACTGTCCCTGTAATGTGTCAATAAAAATCAACCTATTAGGCTCAACTTGACGTCTTTTTTCAGATTCAAATACATTTGAACATACATTGGTAAGTAGCTAAACAAGCTCTTCGTAAAACCCGTTAAAGGCAGCGTCCCATCAAAATGAGGCTCCTGTTCGAAGCTACGTTATAGTAGTATAGACTTCTTACCTAGGTGATGGCCGAAATCTAGAGCGAAAAAGAGGGTTTTTAGGCCTAAAAGATGCCACGAGAGTGGCCCGAATCCTACGGTAGGCTAGAACGCTGCCCAGGCCAGAGCGCGTAAAGCGCACGCAGCCATGATTGCAGGGTCCCATAGCGACTCTGTGTCTTAACCTTGACGGCATCGCTTCCTCACGTTCTAATTCCATTTCATTCTATCAGGTTGTCCCATAGGTTCCGTCCGCTTTGATTTTGACCCACAATAATACATTTTTCACTTCTAGATAGGTTTCAAGGAAGCATTCGATAGAGCAAAGCAAGCTCTACAAGAAGACGCTACTGCTTGCACTAGCTTCAATTTACCGCGAGTTTGAACCCAGAAAGCAAGAAGCTCAACTGCTCGAAAAATCGAGAAAAATCTTAACTCCATCCAAAAAAATCTTACAAAAACCCTAGCTTGTTCACTCGTGCACTTTCCACATGAGACATTCATAAGTACCATTCTAGTATCTAAGAAAATTCGAAATTTCATGCGCTTGTCAAAGTGATGCTGTACTGTTTCCACATAAGTAATTGTACACTACAAGCCTTTAGAAGTATTAGGTTGGTGCAAAAGTAATGCGCATTTTTCTAGCCCTTGTTTCAAGATAGCATTTCTCCATCGAAGTTTCTCCTATGAAACTAAGCCAGCATATGTCAAGAAGCTTTTTTCATGCTCTATTCAATGGTTGTTGAAAGAAGCTTCTAGCCCATTCGTTAAAAATTTATAGAGCTTCACACGACCGCACTCAAAACCAGAATTTCACTGCACTTACTTTTTCGGCCAGAATAAGCGCAAGTAAAGGCATTGTTTTGAAAATTTAAATACTGTATGTAGTAGAAGTTTTCTACGTTATGCACGCTTTATCGTTTCTCTAGAAATTACTTAGACTGAGATCTCGGCGCCTCAACATGGGTGATGGTTTTGACCATTCTGTGGCCCATAGATTTTCTTTGAAGAGGGTAATCGCCGAGGTTTTGCTCATTTCTGTAAGCGTAAGGATGGACCTCTTGTTGACAGTTTTTGCAGAAATGTGGAAGCTGTTCAGTACACAGAAAATTATCTCCATATTTTGGGATTTTGAGGGCTACAAAAAATGTCGAAAAAAGCGGAAAATTTTGAATGTTGTTTTTTCCCTTTCGCAAATACTCTTTATTTGAGCCCTTTTGCACTTTTTTTGTACTACTGGCTTGCGGCTACAAGACAGTCAACTTATCATTTATACCGACAAATCTTGAAGGAAGTTATGATCAGTTAAAAACGAGGTTTCCGAAAAAAAATTTTTTTGCTTATCAATCCATATCCACCGATCTGCGAAGTTAACCTAAGGCAATGTGCGCTGTATAGGGAAAGGTTTGGTGCCTCTGATGAACTTTGCCGCACTGAAAAATATGAACCTTTTAGAAGGTTATAGCACGTCGAAGTGAGAACTCGCAAAACGCGCATTACTTTTGCACCAACCTAATACAAACGTAGATTTTCAGCTTTCCACAAGCTTTAGTTCTCGAGAAATATTAGAACAAGCTAAACTTGGTCAGGTCTCCCACGTTATATTACATATTTCTCGAGAACTAAAGCTTGCAGAAAGCTGGAAAATTTACGTTTGCTAAAGACCTGTATTATACAATTACTTAAAGGGAACAGTACAGCATCACTTTGGCAAAAGCATGAAAATTCGAGTTTTCTTAAGTTCTAGCCACGGAAAAAATGCAGTAATGGACATATAAATGTCTCATGTGGGTAGTGCATACGTGAACAAGCTAAGGTTTCTGAAGGATTTTTTGGAAGAAGTAACGATTTTTTCTTGATTTTTCGAGCAATTGAGCTTTTTGGTTTCTGCTTCGCGGTGGATTGAAGCTGGTGCAAGGGCAAGGGTGCCACCTTGTAGAGCTTGCTTTGCTCTATCGAACGGTACTCTAAAACTTATCTAGAAATGAGAAATGTGCGAGTTATAGCGGGTCAAAGTTAAAAGGAACGGAACTCATGGACAACCTGATAATTCCAGGGACTTGAGGAAAATCCCGATTTCGACATTGTCGAGCTCTGCAAGCTGCACAATCGAATCAGCGGGAGGAATAAGCCCAAGTAAGCGAAAATTGTTAAGTTCGGGTTATGCCGGGACCCCTGCCCTTAAAGCATCGTCCACCCGGATTCTCGACTTCCATGTTTTTGCCGATCCGAAGCCTTCTTATGTCCCTAAATGCAAATATAATATAAAGAATCCGCGAAACTATCGATAATTTCCGTTTAGGAGAACCTGCGGATTTGTCAGGGTGAATTGTGATTGGTGGGACAGGCAGGGATGAGTGGGTATACTGGAAGGGGCGGTGCCGACTTGGGTTCTCGTGCCCTCTTCGTTATTCCGGGGTGATTTTTTCTTTTCCGAAGCTACATTTTGAGCCGCGACTTGGACATTGACATTGGTACGACAGGAGGTCGTTTGATGTCAAAAGCTCAACACCCCTAGAGTGGACGGTGCCTTCAAACATGTAGACGACATGTCAATCTTTTGCCAATTGTCCATAGCTTCACAGGCAGGAGGTTGGTACTTCTTCGTGTAAAATTATGGCCAAATTTTGTATAAGGGAATAAACAATATGCTTCTTGAAAAATCGGTTCGGATGACGGAAAAGTGCCAAAAATGGAGTGCTTTTCGATGAGCATTCATAGGACACTAGCAAACGTCTTGCCTTTTCTGGAGCTCGTGAAGTCTCGTACACTGAGCACCATTACAGTGAAAGAGTGACCTTGAATTGTTGACTACCATCTTCCATCCCTAAATAAAAAAAGCAACTAACTGCAAATCATATAAAGACGATAACCACATGATATTCCATCGCGTCCATTGCTTTATCAAGATTATCAAAGAGAGCTCCACTATAATGTGTTAACAACAAAATACTGCTGAGTTTTGCCTGCAAAAGGAACTTAAGCGACGGTGCTATATCAACACAAAACTAAGGAACCTTCGCAAACATAACTAACCTTATAATATTCTGTCAGGGCGAAACTGAAGAGCAACCAGAGCAAAACGATTATACGTGAGGAGATTGGTTCCGGATTCAATTGTGAGTTTTTGAAGAATCCTGAACATCACTTTAGGCATATGCTTAGTCATGAAATAATGAATGTACAGTGTACATACAATACCTACCAGCAAAAGCGAAGCTTGTGAAGCTAAGTATTGATGATGGGTTCTTGGTGAGAAGTTTCGTGAAGAGATGTAAAAGACAGCTCACAGTTAAACCAGCTGTCACCACCAAGAGCAGTGCCTAACATGTAAAGTTATCCTCCTAGTTACTTTGCTGTAATTTTTTGCTATATTATGCACACGATAAATGAGTGCTTATAGATGTGTCAGTATATATCGTATTATGCCAAACCAGGTTTTTGGTGGATCTTTATTGGACCTGACGAACAGTCTCGTCTTCTTCGGAGGTCTGAACGAAGATCATAGGTTTTTTCGAATCTGGACAGTATACCGCCAAGAGCCTCCTCTCTCACCGTGCCTCTAGACCTACTCATAGGCTAGCAGCGTAAGATCATCGAGGTTTGGAAACGAGCCGACCTTGGATCCACCGCATTTCAGTAAGCCCGCACAAATAGTCAGTAGCGGACGTCACTGATTGTCACCCAGCTTGTCAAGGCTTTTATGTGCGGCTGTGAGATCACATAACGATAGATACGGTACGAGATCACTGCTGATTGACAGAAATTCATTCTTAAGATTCCTTTTCGGTTTTCTCGCACATATCCATGCTGCTTCAAGTACTTTTCTAGCGCGTATCTCAGTCTCGTACGATAAAATAGTGCATTTAATTTCATAATCATTTCCACTTTCTCAGCTTTATGTCGCCCCAACGGTGCTGTAAGTAATCCTCGTCTTTTCCCCGTCAGATGTTCCTTCAGCCTTATACCTAGCATTCTACCCGTCTCTCCTATGTAGCAATCTTGACAGTTTAAACACCAACTGGTATATTACCCCTGTCTTTGCACAATCTCCAGTCCTTTCGTAGGGGCATACAATACCGCTCATAATTCATCAAAAAAGTCGCCGGAGTGCGCTGCAGTGCGGCGGAGTGCGGCAGAGTGGCCACACTCCACTAGAGTCTGCCGGAGAGCAGCGGAGTGCGCCGCACATCACTAAAGTCCGTCGGAATCCGCGTCGCATCGCCACTCGCTTCAGAACGGAAGAATTCTGAATCCGAGGACACCAATCGATTCAGCTCGGCGAGATGCATCATCTTTTATATAAAGCTGAATGTCTGTTTGTATGTCTGTCTGTCTGTATGTATGTATTATGTCTGTCTGTACGTATGTTCCAAACAGGAAATTCCATTTCTGAACCGATTCGGACCAAACTTTGCACACACACACTTCGGGGCCGGGCGGGTGTCATAGGCTACTTTTCGTCATCGATTGACATCGATTTTATCGACTTTTCAAAAAGTTTGAGCTACGGGGCTGGGAGTTGGCACAGGGGGGTAAGTGAGCATGCTAATTACGAATTTATTATTGACAGGGCCGGGCGGAGCCGGGTTTGCCAGTAGTCTGGTATGTAGGAGTGCCACAATCTAGCAGGATATGATAGGTATACGGTAACTATTCAGTAATTTTTCGCTCACTTTGCAGATTTTTGTTTTGTTGGATTGTTCAGTTGGCTGACAACAGTATTGCCATTGGTTTGTCGCTAGTGACACATAGAAAGTATACCGGAGGAGTATGGTAGAGAGTCACACTGATCGAATTTGTTCTAAAACCTGCTCAAGATCACAATACCGCTCTCAGAATGTGCAAAATCTCCGTGAACTTCGCGGAATTCCGGGATTTAAGCTAAAGTCCGCGACATTCTGGGAACCCAGCGACACTCCAGGAATCCGTGAAATAACGGATTTCACGCAAAATACGCAGCACCATAACTTCCTTCGGAAAGAATATATTCTGAATCAGGAAACAGCATTGTGTTCAGACCGTCAAGACAAATCCTTTGATGTACTGCATGCCCTCGATATTCCGCTTCCAGTTTTCTCGAATTTTTCTGTGGAGGTCCTTCCGCAAGAATGTAACGCAGCGTCTGTGTATCATAAAAGATTCCAGTAAGCATTATTCGACAGCATTGCTCTTGTAGGTTATCGTGCGCTAAGTAGTAGCTGCAGACTGCTTTCCAAAAAAGATAGAAGCGCTGGTGAATTCTGGAATATTCAGGCACTTTTAAATTCTACTTGCCATAACTTCCTTCGGAATAAGTATGTTTTGAATCCGAGAACAGTACTGTGCTCAGCTCTTCAAGGCGAATCTTTCGATATACAGCATGTCCTTGATATTTCGATTTCAATATTCTTGAATCTTGCTGCGGACGTCTCTTCGCGAAGGTGTAAAGCAGCGATGTCCCGAGTAAATTCCAGCAAGGACCTTTCGATAGTGCTTGTTCTGTAGATTATGATGCACAAAACAGTAACCGCAGTTTTCTTTTCAAAGGAAATAGAAGGGCTGGTGAATTGTGGAAAAATCTTGTAATCCCAAATTCTACTCGCCATAGCCCTAGACTAGGAAGCTCTTTTGCTAAGCAGATGTGATTATCGTAATCAGCAGGTCGGACAACCTCTATGAGCACGTTTTCCAAGATGTTCGGGTGATTTCATTTTTCCCCGTTTTAGGCTCTGGAAGCTCGCCAGTGGATTTGGCTCAAAATGTTGATGCTCTTGAATTGTAAGGAAACTTCGCTTATAAAGGTTTTCGAACACGCTCTTTACGAAAATCGTGGTCTTTGAGGATCATAGGGTCTTTTTGGAGAGATACGAGGAGGTGACTGTAACTGCACGACGAAAGTGCGTAAGTTTGTCCGCACTTGCGTATTTGTCAGAAAAGTTGCCTGCTTGCTTTTCTGAGTCAAAGTTATTAGGAACTGTGCTATCAAATAGTTCATGATTCAGGCTCCAATCTTCGAAAATCGCGGAGTTACGAGCCTACGAAAACACGTCTTCATGCATTCTGCCCACAGTAAAGATTGCATACTTCGTCGAAAATCCACCGTGACTGGTTGTACAAAACGTTAATCAAATCTGTTCAATCGCTTGATGGATCTTCCTGTGCGGTGACAGTTAGATAGATCTGAGCTCTAGCCACGAAGCTGATTCAACAAAGCAGCTGAAGCACACTCAACCACCATATTCAATACAGTGGGAGTCATTAAGCGAAGCGAACAAAATATCCGCAATGCGAGTGTCATACAAGCACTCGCGGTGGATTGACGAAGTATGCGATCTTTACTGTGGGCAAAATGCATGAGGACGTGTTTTCGTAGGCTCGTAACTCGGCGAATTACACAGACTGGAGCCTGAGTCATGCACCATTTGATAGCACAATTTTTAGTAACTTTGACTGGGAAAAGCAAGCAGGCAAGGTTTCTGACAGATACGCGAGAAGTGCGGGCAAATTTACGCACTTTCATGATGCAGTTGCAGTCACCTCACCATATCTCTCCAAAAAGACCCTGTAATCCTCAAAGACCGCGATTTTCATAAAGAGCGTGTTCGAAAACCTCTATAAGCGAAGTTTCCTTACAATTCAGGAGCATCAACATTTTGACGAAAATCCATCGGCGAACTTTTGGAGCGTAAAGCGAGAAAAAATGGAATAACCCGAACAAATCGGAAAACTTGCTCATAAAGGTCGTCCGACCTGCTGATTTCGAAACTCACATCTGCTTAGCAAGATAGCTTCGTATCCTGCGGCTATGGCGAGTAGAATTTGGGACCACAAGATTTTTCCACAATTCACCAGCCCTTCTATTTCCTTTGAAAAGAAAACTGCGGCTACTGTTTTGTGCATCATAATCTACAGAACAAGTACTATCGAAAGGTCCTTGCTGGAATTTACTCGGGACATCGCTGCTTTACACCTTCGCGAAGAGACGTCCGCAGCAAGATTCAAGAATATTGAAATCGAAATATCAAGGGCATGCTGTATATCGAAGCACAGTACTGTTCTCGGATTCAAAACATACTTATTCCGAAGGAAGTTATGGCAAGTAGAATTTAAAAATGCCTGAATATTCCAGAATTCACCAGCGCTTCTATCTTTTTTGGAAAGCAGTCTGCAGCTACTACTTAGCGCACGATAACCTACAAGAGCAATGCTGTCGAATAATGCTTACTGGAATCTTTTATGATACACAGACGCTGCGTTACATTCTTGCGGAAGGACCTCCACAGAAAAATTCGAGAAAACTGGAAGCGGAATATCGAGGGCATGCAGTACATCAAAGGATTTGTCTTGACGGTCTGAGCACAATGCTGTTTCCTGATTCAGAATATATTCTTTCCGAAGGAAGTTATGGTGCTGCGTATTTTGCGTGAAATCCGTTATTTCACGGATTCCTGGAGTGTCGCTGGGTTCCCAGAATGTCGCGGACTTTAGCTTAAATCCCGGAATTCCGCGCACGGAGATTTTGCACATTCTGTGAGCGGTATTGTGATCTCGAACAGGTTTTAGAACAAATTCGACCAGTGTGACTCTCTACCATACTCTTCCGGTGTGAGCGAAAAATTACTGAATAGTTACCGTATACCTATCATATCCTGCTAGATTGTGGCACTCCTATATACTAGACTAGCTGGCAAACCCGGCTCCGCCCGGCCCTGTCAATACTAAATTCGTAATCAGCATGCTCACTTACCCCCTCTGCCAACTCCCAGCCCCGTAGCTCAAACTTTTTGAAAAGTCGATAAAATCGATGTCAATCGATGACGAAAAGTAGCCTATGACACCCGCCCGGCCCCGAAGTGTGTGTGTGTGCAAAGTTTGGTCCGAATCGGTTCAGAAATGAATTTTCTGTTTGGAACATACGTACAGACAGACATACAGACAGACAGACAGACAGACATACAAACAGACACTCAGCTTTATATATAAGATGATGCGTCTTGCCAAGCTGAATCGATTGGTGTCCTCGGATCCAGAATTCGTCCATTCTGAAGCGAGATATGGCGATGCGACGCGGATTCCGACAGACTCTGGTGATGTGCGGCGCACTCCGCTGCTCTCCGGCGGACTCTAGTGGAGTGTGGCGCACTCTGCCGCACTTCGGCGGAGTGCGCCGCAGTCCGGCGACTTCTTTGACGAATTATGAGCGGTATTGTACAATGCATTGTTCTAAGACGCATTCGCTATCGTACATCCTATTGCGAACTAACTGCTTCTTCAAGTTAACATTCGGGATATCGACAAGCATGATATCATTCTGCAGTTGAATTCGGTTTATGCATTGTTCAGTTGCCGCACTGACTCTATCTGATATGAACGGGAAGCAAAGAGGTAATTTATTTTTGCAGCTCTCGCGCGTATGTTTTTCAAAATGCGTGTAAGGTTTACGGTGTTGTTCTTTTTGTACATAGCCGTTAGTAGGCGCGATTTTCATTGCCAGTTTTCGCGATTCGAGCCGTTCGACGTTGCGCGTGCACACCGCTGTAGCAGTTTTGATCATGTTGTGGATAACTGCTCTTTTTGCTGCTGCGGGTTGAGCTGAGTCGGCGTGGATCAGAAGGTTTTTGGAGGTTTCCTTACGATACCGCTTAAGACGCAAAACACCGTCAGACAAATTAATCTGGGTATTGAGGTAAGGAAGCCATCCGTTACGTGGTGTTTCTCGGGTGAGTCTGATGTACTGGGACTGTTGGTTCAAGGTGTTGAAGCACTCGTCCATTTCTGCCTGAGTGGAGGTTATCACACAACAGTCGTCGATGTAACGACAGTACATCAAAGGTTGCGTTTAAGTGAGTATGAGTGCTTATAGGGTTGTTCCAAGGTTGTGTAGCAGCATTTTTGAAAATCGTAGATTATTCTTCTCATCTCCATGATCTCGCCTGCCACTTACAAAATAAGGGGGAAAACAAGTACTCAAAAATATCACGCAGGACCTTCCCGCAGATAGGTCCGGTTAAAGATATTCGGTGCAGAGACCGCTTTGGACTTATGTGACAAATTTTTAGGAATCAAAATCTAAAAAGGACTTGTCTGTAGGGCGGACGTATCTGAAGACGGACTTATCTGGATCAAAAAGCGGTCTTATCTGTAAAATTCAAGGTACTTAAGGCAGTGTGCCTACTCTCCAGCAGACACAGGGATAAAAAAACTAGAAAACGAGCTTGCTCATGTTTCAATGGCACTAGTAACCCAGTAGAAATAGCAAAAATAGTAGAGGTGCTAATGAGCCATTTTAACTTGTGGCAGCGAGATTGTTCAGCAGTATGAAAGGCTTGATGCTGTTCAACTAAAAAAGAACGCGTTGGAAACAAGTTTTACGAGGTAGTATTACAGAAACGATGATGTTAACTAGAAATTCAGGGAAACCGATGAGTCGTGATGAGCCATGCAATCTTATTATCAACAGTAGAGTAACGAAGATATATGACCCGAGATCGGGGAGAAACGATTTCGAAATGCTCCGTTTTTTTTATAGTTGAACTTTTATTGATGGAGTAAGGCTGCGTTCATACTGATCCCGAAGTCCGGGAACACTTCCAGCACAGCGCTCAACTCGAGCACTGTGCTGGAACTGTTCCCGGACTTCGGGATCAGTATGATCGCAGCCTAACCGAGGCAACCTAGGCAACGCCTATCACATGGGTTCCCGGCCAGTAGACAATGTTTTCAAACGACACTTAAGAATAGGTTCTATCTCCTCGTCAACTCACTTAACTTTTCGCTAGATTGTCTTCCCTATTCTCCCTTTTATACCTGAAAAATGAAATTCAAATAAAACACTTTTTTCTCGCCAACAACATTTTAAGAGTACAAAGTCTTCCATTATACTGCGTTTCGTCGCTTTCCCTAGAGGAGTAAATATAGTACAAGGTAAGGACGTTGTGAAGGAGAACAACAATACCCGGCTCCGTGCTTTTCTCAAAACAACTGTTTCCTGCTTTGATGTTTTTTTCAGAAAATGTACAATGATCAAGCAGAATATGCGGTGTGCATCGTTGCCCGCGCTGCTCAAAGACTTATATCAATAATGGAAGATCAGGAACGCTACCGTGTACGCTAAATAAACACGAGGGCAGGACATGTGAGGAGTTTCGACGACTATCAGTGGGCCACACCTATAACTGACTCATACCGCGGACGTTAGAATCGAACGGGAGAGGGCCAAGAAGAGGGTAGGCATGTTCACAAAGCCCTTTGATGAAGTCCTATAGAGCGTTCTTCGTCTCTCCGCTGCTGTACGAAACGTTGCTCCACAATCGCTAACAACAGAGAGGAATTGAGGCTCTTCGGATTTCGTGTCTTGCGACGATCAGTGGGGACACAGGTGATACAGGTGATGATGCGTATGCGATAGCTTTGTTCATTACGTTCATGCTCAAAAGGAAACCAGTTCAAAGAAAAGGGACAGTGCGAAGAAGACGAAGACAGGAAATAGGACGTAGTGAAGGAAAACAACAAACAACAAAGAATGAGTGGTAGTTATATTAAGTCCTTTCGTTAGCCTATAAAACCTCACTGCCTAAGCGGGATCGAGAACGTCAAAGTCTCTATATACAAAACAAAGATGGATTTTTTGCGTCCAATGTTACATGGACTTTCTGCGTGAACCAATAGGACTGCAACTTTCAATAATCATAACACAGAGAACTTTACTTCAAGGAAGTTTTTACGGCAATCTTCTGGGTCCTTCCACATTCATTGATTTTTGCTTACACCAGAAAAAGAAGCTTAACAATCTTCACCGATCCCTTTTAGTTTAGCAAGCAGTGAAGCTCATTTATTGGGCTGCTTCATAAGTTCTGTCCAATTTTTTTGCCTTATGTTTGAAACAACTGTTCTAACAAGGGAACGATCCCAACTTAAGTGGCGAATTGGAATGAACCGCATACCATTAGATGCGTCTTGATGAGCTGATTCCAAATCTGTCTTCCATATCTGCGACACCGTTATCTGCAAAAAGTTATGAGCGGTTGAAAATGTGAAGTTATCGGGTTTTAATGCATAATATGCTTTGAAATCCAACTTGGAAGTACACGACTAGCATGATATTGAGTGTACTGATTCCAGGGAATGCTCAGATATAAAGAAACACAAATAAGTGTTTTTGAACAACTAAATTTCGAGGTATGGCGCTGTACATTTGCCAAATTTGGACTTTTCATTGCTCATAGCTTTTACCAAAGAACTTTAGTTGCTTTTTAGCTGTTCGAAAACACTTATCTGTGTTTATTTAGAATGTGAGCATTCCCTGGAATGAGTGCACTTGATATCATGCTAGTCGTGCACTTCTAAGTTGGATTTCAAAGCACATTATGCATTAAAACCTCGATAACTTCACATTTTCAACCGCTCATAACTTTTTGCAGATAACGGTGTCGCAGATATGGAAGACAAATTTGAAATCAGCTCATTAAGACACATCTAATGGTATGCGGTTCATTCCAATTCGCCACCTTAAGTTGGGATCGTTCCCTTGTAAGAGAATTTCATATCTGATGCGATGCTGTTAGTATCATTAGAAAGTGCTTTTCTTGCTCTTTTAACGTATATCAAATTTCAATAAATTCCTTCGTGGAGATTTCAGACCTAAAATCTTTAAGTGGCCGAGGTACGTTCTAACCCTAGAAATATGTTATTGCGAGGAAATCTCCACAATGCGCCATTCAAGTCAAGTCCTTTCATTGATTGCCGAATAAGGGTGTAACAGGCTAGTATATGCACAAGCTCAATTTCATGAAGAAAGCATCATGCTAAACGTTAATTTTTGTATGAGTGTTCTACGAGCAATAACTTTCTGCGAATGCAAGCAATCAACGAGTCCAAAGTTGAAGGTGCTAGGGTAAAGCAAGAGCTAGCAGGGCCCATCCACCAATTCCTTTTCGGTGCTCATGTCAATTGTAAGATTTTCATAATTCGTGAATAGGCATGCACACATGCGCTAAAGCGAGCTCAAAAAGTGGCTTCTTTTTTGGTCGGTCAAAAAAATCTTTTGGCAACACAGATCCTAGGGATGATCCTTTTATGTTGCATGTTTATCCTTTGTTGTTATCATGATCCTTTTATGTTGCATATTAATCTACGAAAATTTCCATCTATCCACTGTTAAATAAGATGCCTATCAATTCTCATAAGGGATTGCCATGTCAAAAAAGACAAGATCGAAGAAAAACGCTGTGAAGTTTTTGAGTTCTTGCTTTCTCCTTAACAGGGATCTTCGCAAGTCTCAATATGTCTCTGATAGCCGAGGAACTGCTCAACACACGGAATCTAAGATCTTGGAAAAAAGTTGACTTCAAAAGAAGTTATGACATTTTGAATTCAAAAAATTCAAATCGGACAGAACTTATGCAGCAGCCTAATACTTCTAGCAGTAAGGAAGATGGGTAGAGGAGCAAGGTAGGAAAGCAAATCGAAGAGGGCTGCAATATCTAAGACTAAGATTAGAAAGGAGAATAGAGAGACCCGATGAAAAGAAAAGGAAGCGGAGAGAAGGTAATTACTTTATAACAGATCTCGTACGCTGAGCGGTATGATCGGGAGCAAAATGCAAGCTAGTATTAGGTAGGTTGTAGGGGAAGTTCCCGGGCACCTGTAACTTCAAGCAAATTGAATCTTTCTGAGAGCGGCAAGTTCCATTGTAAAGTTAATGTTTCTACAACATATACTTATTTTACTGGGTCTGCAGCACTTCATTTCGGGTCACCAACATGCGCAGTAGGGAAAAAGGTCGACTTGATTCGGTCTGTTGGTGCAGTAAAGACAGACGCGAAGAGAGCTGGAGAACCCATATCCTGTGGTTATGTGGGAGTCTACTTGGGCTGTTTGTAGCTTATGTCACATCTTTAAGGCACCGTCTGCAATAAAAGTTTTCTCTTAAAATTTGAAAAGTTGGCCATTTTCAAACTTTCAAAATGCCCTGTTTTTTGAGTTAACGAATTCAAAATCTTTCTTCTTTGCACCAAATAAATCAAATCTATGATTACGCAAATATTGCTGGGGTAATGTCTTGCACATCTTTTGATCCCGTTACCCAAGCGTGACGATCCCTACAAAATCGACGCCAACTGCGAAAACAGGTACAGTCAAAAGCAAGTTTGAGAGCTCGTGATTTTTGTGCGCTTATCGTAATATCCGTGAACAGCTGCGGTTTTCAAATGTACAGCCTCCTCATTCAGAGCGACCGACCTTTGATTGATTTTCTGTGTTCACTGCGAAAAAATGGCAGCAGAAAGACAACTTGTGAAATTTTCATCGTTGCACAGACTTTCCTTTTTGGTATCCAGTATACTTGGGTAATTCGAAAATTTTTCATCGAATGAATGAATATCGAATAAATTTGAAAACGAAAAATTTCGAATAAACGAATACCGAATAAATTCGAGGTTCAACAGTTTTCGAATGTATGAATTCCGAATAAATTCGGAAAATCAAAAATATCGAATAAATGAATATCGAATATCTTCGAACATTGGAAGTCGAATTTCGAATAAATATTCGAATGATTTATCGAATAACTAGAGCATCCATATCTCAAACTTGCCGACATATCTGGCTAAAGCCGATCCATTCATAATCAGCACCCTTATATCCCCTATACCAACTCCTAGCTCAAAATTTTCCAAAAATCGCTAAAATCGATAAAATAGACTTCGATTTTAATCAGCATCCTCATTTACCCCCCCTGTACCAACTCCCAACCTCGTAGCTCGAGATTTTCCAAAAATCGACAAAATCGATAAAAATCTTTATTCATAATCAGCGCCCTCACTTACCCCCCCCCCCCCTGTACCAACTCCCAGCCCCGCAGCTCAAACTTCTCCAGAAATCGATGAAGTTGGTCGGTTGGCAACTAGTCTATACATCAGCAAGAAGCATATTTTACCCATTATTGTACGACCTAAAAAAGCAGTCGATATAAATTTTGATCAAAACTTATTCTAGAAGTACAGAATGCAGGGCATTTATCTTTTTAGTAGATTGTGCACGCTAAACATTTGTGGTGTGCTGGTGTTATATATGAAGGACCCGGGGGGGGGGGGGGGCGTTAGATACCCAGCCGAGGTGCGGGCGTTAGGTACCCATCCATTAGTGGTATACACTAAGCCACGCCCCTTGGTTGCTTTGAGCAGGTGCTCAACGATACACCGAATCATAGCTGCTAGAACAGCTCACTTAGCTCGCTAAAGCGCTTGCGCTTGCAACCCGCAGAAAAGCAATAGTTCGAGGAATAAAAAGAAATTGCGCGAATGAAAGCGCATGTTTGTACACAATGTTCTTTCTATTGCTTCTTTTTTATCAATTCCAGAATCATAGAAAAAGCAGGTAAAGCTTTTATGAGCACTTCACATAATCTTACAAGAAAAAATAGAAAAGTTGACCTCGTATAGTCTATCTATGTGGCCCATAATTTATGGGAAGGGCATTAGCTTTGTCAATGAATATTTTGCATTATAGGACGATTTTGAAGTCCATTTTGATGAAGTGTGCCAATAGAATGAAACAGGAAAAAGCAGCAAACTCTACTGAGAGCTACTTTGACAATTTCTCGCTTTTTAGTGAGCTCAAAAAATTCATAGCTTTGAATGGATAAATTGGTCATATTTGGTGTTAAAAGAAGAATGAATATGAAACGATTGCAATATTAAAGTCCTCCAGGAAAAAGCATTACAGAGAACATAGACGTGATAAAATACAGTAGCTCAAAGAAATTATGGATGTGAAATTTCCGAAATAAAAAAATGAGCGCTTAATATAAATTCATAAATATGCAGGCCTCAGCAGTGACCGAAGTGATAGCCTTAATAATCTTGCATAATGTCTTCACAATCCCTGTGGCAATATTAACGCACCTTTAACCTCACACCTCAAAATGAGGCCGACGACAATATGTGGAAGGAATATTCCGTGCAACTTATCTGCCAGAAACATCTCCGAAAATGCGTTCCGCTTCAGTAAAATCATAAGATTTTGATTCATTGGAATTCTACAAAGCTTGTTTCTTTGAAATCTTCTTAAAATTTTTTCTTGCAAAGCTGAAGTGCTCATATAAGCTTTACCTCATCACTAAATTCTGTGATTCCAAGATTTATTTGTAACAGAAGCAGTTGCGTACAAACTTCTGCTTTCATTCGCGCAATTTCTTTTTTGCTTTCCACGAACTGTTTTTGTGTGGGTCGCAACATAGTTGCGATAGGGGGAGTGATGGATCTTACCCCCTTCACTTTGAGGCCAAACTCCCGATGACCCCCTTCACCTGGGCTGAGATTGGTATTGTACTCTGAGAATATGATAAAAATCGTTATTAAAAGGTTTTGCAGGCTAAGTACCTCAAACAACAAGTACACTCATAAATTTACTAAAGAAGCGGTATTTATGTTTATTTATATTATTTATTTATCCTCGTAGCATTTTGGAGAGCAGAAAGTGAGGACACAAAATCAGAATTTCAGAATTCAAAAAATCAGAATTCAAAATAAAAATTTTTGAAGCACATAAAATCCCTCATATCTCGCGGCACAGAAGACCTAGAAAAAAGTCGACGGTCTTCGTCGATTCTCCATGATCTCAGCTTTCGAATGATATACAGCATGTTAGGGCTTCTTTGCTGCCCGGCTCTAAAAATCATTTGCTTCGGTGACCCATAATAGCCAACACATTGTACAGGTCGTCCCGAAAGTTTTTGCGCACGATTTTCAAAAATTCATAACTTCTGATTTTTCCAACCGATTTGACTGCTTTCACTTTTATGTGAAAACGTAAGTCATGGTCTTTATAATGACATATCAGCTGCTTAGTAATGATCATCTGTTGCATAGATAGAAGCTCAAAACCAAAATCACTCAAAATTTGAATTTTTGTGTAGGGTCATAAAAAATCACAAACTTGCAACAAAAGTCGGAGCAGTCAGTATTGTAGGTTCTTTCACTAGCTCTTTCTAAAAGTGCAAAGTTTGCTCCGATTGAGCGTCTCCATGAAAAGTTATGATTTTCGAGCAAGCAATACAAGAAGGCGAATTTGATTTATTTTGGCATTTTTCAGGGAAATCATAACTTTTCATGTAGACGCTCAATCGGCGCAAACTTTGCACTGTTAGAAAGAGCTGGTGAAAGAACCTACAGTACTGACTGCTCCGATTTTTGTTGCAAGTCTCCGATTGCTTATGACCCTACACAGAAAATTAAAATTTTTACCATTTTTCTTCTATCGCTCCTATCTATGCAACAGATGACCATTACTAAGCAGCTGAGATGTCATTATAAAGAGCATGACTTACCCTTTTACATAAAAGTGAAAGCAGTCAAATCGGTTGGAAAAATCAGAAGTTATGAATTTTTGAAGATCGTGCGCAAAAACTTTCTGGACGACCTAATAAGAGCGAGGTGGAGCAAGTTAATAGTGAAAAATGTGCTGTGGATTGACATCGTTATCAGCACTAACGGGAACGTGAGCGAACGCGTCTATTTGAGCGTGCTTATCGTTGTTATATGTTTATGTTTTTTTGGTAAAAAATGCGCTTTTCATTGACATTATGCCATCATTATTAGCACACACTCAAAAAACTATGGGAGATTGGTGAATTTCCACACCTTCACACAAAAACCCGCCCATTTCTGGAATCTATACTCTGCAAACCTAGTGCTGAAGAAGGTCACTTTCGTAAAAACGCTGCTCTAGACTCACCTTAAATAATTTGTAGATAATGGTTGGTTTCAATGAATCAAAAACTCTAGGACATTCAGAAGAATAACATGTTATTAAAAAAACCCTCAATGTTTTTGGAAAGGTTGGCAGTTTGAAGAGGAAATGGCAGGCCGAATACTTTACAAAATCGCAGAACTCGCATGTGTTCCAGTTCAACGGCGAGGCAGCATGAGAACCTTAAGCCGACGAAAATGTTGTATTGATACAGAGTTGACAATTGAGCGAAACTCTCTGATTTCTTGCATAAGGAATCCAAGCAGATTGTCCTAGTAATGAGGAAATGTCCAGGAAGTCCATTGCTGATCTTCAGGTTGCTGAAGAAGTCAAGGCTGCTGTATTCACAAACATGGATATGAACAAAAGGAAGGTGTTAGTACAAAGCATAGTTACTGCACTTAGATCCCGGCTGGAGTGCGAACCCAACTCTGTGCTTTATGTTTTTGGAAGTTGTTCGCCTTTTGACATTATGACCTATGATATTGAAAAAAAAAACCAACGCGCAGCATAGTACCTCCTTTTTTTCGGCTATTCCGCAGATGCTGTTAAAGAAGAAGTTGAGCAGCTTTCTAATCAGCTAACAGGACCAGAGGAGGTGGAGCCAGATTTCGACAAGGCTCAAAAAAGTATGCACTATATCCTTCCCGTGTTGCGAAAGCATATGCGATCTGGCTCTTTTCCCATTACTTACCGCAAAAATCTGATGGACTTACTAGCAAAGCTAGTTTCCATTCCGACTAGCACGGCAGAGGTGGAGAAAGAAATTTTCTATCTACTCTGTTATCAGAACACAACGCAGAAGTCGTACAACAATAGAGCATCTAAGCAAATATAAGATTTGTCAACCTTCTACTAAACACATTGTTATCCAAAAACTTCATCTAAAGGATTGGTCTAAGTGGTCCAGACAGGCTGTTACCGTATGACTTTTTGGAATATCCTAAAAGATGGTATGAAGAAACTGGTCACCTACCTGCTGACTTCCTGGTGCTACCAGAGGGGCAAGAAAAAAATCACAAAAGCGCTTAGAAGAAGAAGAAAGTTTCAAATCCATTTTCGACTCACAAGGGAACGATCCCAACTTAAGGTGGCGAATTGGAATGAACCCCATATCATTACATGCGTCTTGATGAGATGATTGCAAATCCGCCTTCCATATCTGCGACAATGTTATCTGGAAGAAGCTATAAATGGTTAAAAAGGTGAAGTAACGAGGGTTTTCGTGCATAATTCGCTTCAAAATCCAACTTGGGAGTTTATGACTAGCATAATATTGAGTGTGCTGATTTCAAGGAATGCTCACACTCTAAAGAAACACAAATAAGTGTTTTTGAACAACTAATTTTCGAGGTATTGCGCTGTATATTTGCCAAATTTGGACTTTTCATTGCTCATAGCTTTTACCAGAGAACTTTAGTTGCTTTTTAGTTGTTCAAAAACATTTATTTGCATTTCCTTTGAATGTGAGCATTCCGTGAAATCAGTACACTTAATATGATGCTAGTCGTGCACTTCCAAGCTGGATTTCAAAGCAAATTATGCATCAAAACCCTCGTTACTTCACATGTTTAACCTTTCATAACTTCTTCCAGATAACGTTGTCGCAGATAGGGAAGGTAGATTTGGAATCAGCTCATCAAGACGCATTTAATGGTATGCGGTTCATTCCAATTCTCCACCTTAAGTTGGGATCGTTCCCTTGTCAGAACGCTTTTGCACGCAATTCTACAATACCGCTCTCAGAACGTGCAAAATTTCCGTGAATGTCGCGGAAATCCCGGAATTCCGCGAAGGACCGCGAAATTTTCGGAATTTCGCGAAATTCCCGGAATGTCGCGAAATTCCGGAAATGTCGCGATATTCCGAAAATTCCGCGAAATTCCCGGAATGTCGCGAAATTCCGGAAATGTCGCGAAATTCCGAAAATTTCGCGGTCCTTCGCGGAAATCCGGGATTTCCGCGACATTCACGGAAATTTTGCACGTTCTGAGAGCGGTATTGTACTTCTACTCCGATGACCATTTAGAGGAAGAAGAAGATTTTTCAGACAACGAACTTGTTGTCTCTGACGTTAGCGATAGTGATATTGTTGATGATAATGTGCAGGAAATGAAGTTGTTCCTAACTGTACATCTTTTGGGATAAACCTTATTGCTTTCGTTTTTTGTTGATGCAGTGAAACAGGAGCACAGATCTTCATAATCAAATTTTTCTCAAAATTTTTTAATTTCTTTTGAAAATTTTTGAATTTTTTTTAATTTGTGCCTAAATAAGGTACAAATTAGAGCTCTTCATACCACGCTTTTTTACCTTTTCTCTCTTCCTTCCCCCCTAGACTCACATACCCCCTTCACCCTGGAAGGTCGGGAACAGCCGAGACCCCCTTCACCTGGGGAGAGCCCGGCTCCCCCTATCGCACCTATGGGTCGCAAGCGCCAGCGTTTTAGCGAGCTAGGTGAGCTGTTCTAGCAGCTAGGGTTCGCTGTATCGTTGGGTATCCGCTGTTGAAGAACCAAGGCGTGGCTTAGTGTATACCACTAATGGCTGGGTACCTAACGCCCGCACCTCGGCTGGGTACCTAACGCCACGCACCCTATTTGGGGTAAGACATCTCGTAACTGGCAAATCGCGTACGGCGATCTAAACCGTCTAGTCCTCTACTACAACTGCGATTCCTTTACTTAAAATACACCAATTCGCAAAAATTCCTAAGGTAGCGAATAGAGGCAGTTTTGCAATATAACTTATGCGAGCAAGACTGCTCACTATGTGGACTTTGCGTACCACAGCATGAGCAATGCAAAGAAAGAAAAACAGGCATTTCAAAACACTTTCAATATATGAACTCGGAACATGAGTCTAAATTTCATAGCTTCTTTGCTGATTTGCTGCCAATTTGCTTTTACTGTCGCAAGCAGTCGAAAGAATGCGACTCTCCATACAGTTCAGAGGTCATAACGGTTGCAAAAGATGCATTACCGAGTTTTGCGGAAAAAAAAACGCGGACGAAGTGAGCTTGATACTCAGCTCTGACTACGGAGTTCATTCGAATACGAATTCGAATAAACATTCGAATAAACAATAAACAATAAAACATTGGAATAAAATCTATTCGAAACTCCGTTTTTTGATTATTCGAGTTTTCGAATAATATTCGAATCCTCGTTTTTTTGATTATTCGAGTTTTCGAATTTTATTCAAAACCCTGTTTTTTGATTATTCGAGTTTCGAATTTTATTCGAAACCCCGTTTTCTCAATTATTCGAGTTTCGAATATTATTCGAAAATGGAAGAATTCCGAGTATCGAATTTCGAATACGAATATATTCGAATGTTTTATTCGAATGATCGAATTTCTATTCGATTCGGACCCAAGTATAGTATCCAGGTCAAGTACGGCTTGAGAACCTTCTTCTTTCAAACCGTATACAATATTTGTCGTTATAATTAAACCGAGTGCGAAAAAATGAATTTGAAAATGAAATTTTGAAAACTGCCCAGGAACTTTCTTTACAACCTAATAGAAGTCACAATAATCATTAAGGTGCTTAAAGCTCCGTTTCGTTTTTCTTTGAACGGAGACTTGATTCGCAGGCTCTTTCTGGGATTTCGCTCAGAATAGACTTTCTGGTGAACTTGCCACAGGCCCTACAAATTAGGCCCTACAAATTAGTCCCTCTTCTTTCCATTACGACTACCTTGAACATCGGACTTATCTGTTGACGGACTTATCTGATGGGAGGACTTATCTGCAAGATTCTTGGCGGTGCGAGGGTGCATTTTCATCGATTTTTCTTGTCAAAAAAGCGGACTTATCTGCTAGACTATAGGGTAATGGTGTTTGAGATTAATTGAGATACCTGGTTTGAAAACAAATGCTCCTGAAGCGAAGTTGTATTGACTTGATTTAACTATGTTAGCTTGCTGGCTATGTTAGTTAAAAGCTCATGGACCCCACAAATAATTTTTTTGTTTGAAATGGCAGCGAAAGATAATGGGTAGGGTGAAATTTCTCATTGTGATTACTCTGAAAAATTAGCGACTTGTTCGATACTGCAAATATGTTTGGGCCGGTCTACACGCTTGATACACTAAAAAAAAGAGTGATCGACGTTAGCTAGAGTAAAATCCATAAAGCATCCCGTACGTGCCTTACCCTCCTCATTCCTAGATTTGTCAACATTCGGTTTCGTGCTGGATGCGGCATCTACGAACCTGTAGTGACTTTAACCACAGGATAAGTAGTAAGCTTAAGTTTGGGTTTCTCCATAAAATCAATGGATGTTTCTGCTCACGGTTTCAGAAAATGCATCGCCAAGGTAATCTCCAACTTCTACATGAGTGCTCTCTTTGACAAAGTATCCATAATAAAGATTACCAATAGGCATTGTGAAATCCACCTGTAAGAGCATTCCGGTTAAGGTATGTCACAATTTGTGATGAAGTGTATTACCTGCTTTTGTCGCGGGTGTTCCTGATTGATGGTTCTGAGCGTAATATCTGCGCTTCCATTTTCCAGCTGCAAAAATGAGTTCAGTCAAAAATCACAGAAGACCAGTATTCAAAAAGTTCCATTTTTAACATCGCTAAAGTATCCACTCTCGCCGGATTTATTGTCACTGTGGCATTGATTGATTGCAAACACTCCTTCAGGAACTCGACCTAAAATGCCACAGATAAGCAGAACGAGATTTTTCTGACGGGATTCGGTTCCAGATTGCAGATCTGGCAGCTTAGCCTCGCTATATTTGAAGATAATTTTATTGAAATTCACCTCTGCTCCAGGACTGATGCAGTCCAATCCCATGCAGTTGCCAAAAGTGAGATACGGGAAATGAGTCGAATCAATGCCAACAGCACGCAGATTGTACTCGTAGTGCATGCGCAAAAGGAAAGTAGAGCAACTATTAGGTTGTCCCAAAAGTAAACCGTATTTCTAAATGAATCAAACTGTTTTTGTTTTCTTGGCAACATTGGGATACCTTTCGATAGAGCGAAACAAGCTCTACAAAATGACCGCAAAAGGTCCGCCTATGTCGTGATCCATGTAAAGTTTCGAGCAGCAAACGAAAAAAATTATTACTTGAAAATTGATTTTTGCGAAGATAATCGTTCGGAACTCAAACTTGGTTATCATACAGTAGACACTTAGTATTATGAGAGACGGTCGAATGGTGCGTATTGATCGATCGTCACTAACCAGAAAAACCAGGAAAAAGTTCGAAACTGGTTTAGTACTTCCGGGATTCAACTAGTAATCCTCTGTTACTATTTCTCATATGATGACAAAACTTCAAGAGTTTGGAAACCTCGCTTGTAGAGGCAAATCTCTCCTGGCAATGACGACTGCCGAAGCGCGCCTTTCGACATACACCCTACGCAAATATGCCTTTACTGGATTTTTCCCAAACTTCGAAAACGAGAAAAAAGAGATAGTCTGAAAATGGCAAACTGCCCCCAGCCCCTCCCACACATGTCATTGTATACTACAGGCCTTAATAAGTATCGTCTTGAAACTTTACCCTTGTATGTGCTCTTATAATCGAGAAATACCAAGTTTTACATGAAAATCCGAAAAATATGGCATTTCGAACTCCGGAAAAAATCAACCAAAAACATTTGGGTACTATTTGCTTCGCTCTATCGAATGGTACCCCAATTCTGCAGATAACAAGTACAATTTGATTTCATTTAGAGATACGGTTTTATTTTGGGACAACCTAATAAAAATGACAGCTTCTTCACTTTTTTGGGGTTTCATAAAGAATACATAATAGCTCCATAATAAGTTTCTCGAGGAAACTTTGGTAGGGCAACGTTTGGCTTAAATTGCTTTTCTGCGCATGTAAGCGTTTTTTGTATGCAGGCATGCCACTGCCAGTGTGTCAACATAGGCAGAAAAAAATTAGCGTTTAAAAACACATTCCAGAGCGATTCTCTTACATTTTCAATACGGGGTAGAAAGAAGTACTGTCTTTCAATACTGGACATAAAAATGCTTCGACTCCTAAGTTTTTCTAGTAAACTTCACATGAGTCCCATAGTAAGAACTCATTCTGCCATATTAAAAAAAACTTGCTCTAAAAATCTGCAAGTTCAACCGACGACAAGTCTTTCTTCACTGCATCCCATATCAATTCATGGCACCCTCTCTTACAAGTACGAAGATCATAGAAAATTGATTTTGTCATCAATAATAATAGTAATTAGGAGTTTCCTCAAGCTAATGAGTCCTCAAGCACGCTGAAAAAAGAGTCGTGAATCTTACTTTGAAAAAGGTGCTACGTAGCAACAAGGAACAACCAAAAGAACATCATTAGATATATATGTATATATACTATTGACTCAAAACTGTCATGTAGCAAGGTTCGACGTTTTATTCATAGTCCTGTCACACTTTGCTGAGATTTAGGTTTTATGGTGAAGTTCGGTTGTGTTGTCCAAGTTCGACTATCGCTTGATCTCGGTATATTCTAGAAGCTTGTTTTTGTTTGTTTAGTTGCACACCGAGACTGGTATATCTTTTATTCGGCTAACGTTTCGGAAGTATTGCCTCCTTCAGAGTCTGAAAGTGTCGAATGCATAAGTAAACTATCCTATCAAAAACTGCCCTGAGACTTAAGAAGACGCTCAATGCGTTAGTGAATCAAGAACTCGAAAATAAATGCAGGATTAAACTGATGCTTACCTAATCAGATGCCGACAAAATGTTGCTGCACACCTCTATATTAGCTAACCAAGCTCTAGCTTTCTGATGTAAATCAGTGACCCATAGAGATCCATTGTGCGTCTTCCTAACAAGGGAATGGTCAGAAGTCGAAGTGGCCAAACCAAACAAGCTGCATACCATTTGATGCAGCATAAAATGCTGATTTCAAATCTGTCTTCCATATCTGCAGAACGCCTTTGTAGGCGAAGTTATGAGCAGCTTTACTGCGAAAAAACCGTATACAAAAATTGCAAAATTAGGCGCATTATTGCCCTTTCAGCTCAACTCTAAGTACGGGTCATATGATGTGACCTAGTTGCAAGTTTTGGTCCGACAGTGAGCTAAGAATGGCTTTGTACGGCCAAGTTTGCACTTTACATGCCCAATTTCTTAGCAAAATAATGGCCTTCAACGGCTTATAATTTCGTCCATAAAAGCGCTCTGCAGATAAGGAAGACAGATTTAGAGTCAGCGTTTTATGCTGCATCTAATGGCATGTAGCTTGTATGAATTGGCCACTTCGACTTCTGACCATTCCCTTGTAAGTCTTGAGGCGGTTTCTGATAGGATGGTTCACTTACGCACTCACCAATTTTCTCTGGAGAAGGCGATACTTTCAAAACCTTACTCGAATGTAGAGTATCATTGAAATCATTTCTGGTGATTTCGATTGCTAACATGCTTTACTACTGCGGCGAATTCACAAAGAACTCCTCGCACTTATCATTCTTGTAAATAAAGGAACGGACCATTTGAATGAACAGTATTTTGGTTTCATCTCCAAGGTCTTTCTCTAACGGAATCAAGATAAATATCTTCGGACTGTGATATGTTGGGAGGCAATTTGGAGGGACGGTATAAACTGCAACTACAACTAAATCACTTACGAATTCAAAGTCATAACAATATTATACAGCTTCTCGAATCCCACCGGGGCTAATGTTTACTGGGGGGATAAGTATTATTCCGCTGTGCTTTTTTAAACTTTCTCCAACATCCGGTACCAGCAAGCATCCCTTCCATTCAAGAACAGATTTGCCAATAGTTCTGCTTTTGGGGGACGAGTGGCGTACTTGTATGAGGCGCCGCTATGATCGGGTCGGACCCATATTCGATCTCCCACTGGGCCAATCAAGCCCTCTACCCTCCGGAGACGATAAATTGGTATAGAGTCTAGGGAGATAAAAAACACTGACCCGGTAATCGGCTGGCCACCGCAAGTCACTTTAACACGTTTCGGACCGGTGCTGCACATGGTGCAGCACCCTGCTTTGAAGGATCTTCTTGACGTTTACAGGAGGTTTTCTTTTAGTCCAAGATTATCAAGTCAAAGGCCTAAGCTTCTACTTTTTAAGTTATTCTGTAGAGTTGTGCCGCCATATCTGTTTAGGAGATATGAGCACAAATCGAACAACAGTTGAGACGAAATGCGGCAACGCGAACGAAGGGTGCGACGTCGCAACTTTCCTTTGCTTCAATATCAAAGAGAAAAGCCATGGTTTCAGTAATAATGTGTACTGTGTACAACATAGATACTTTTGGATACAATTAGAAACTGAGTTCTTGTTCCTATCTTTCAGAGAAGCACAGAAGTCCTTCTCAGGCGACAAAATTCAAACACTTCGAATTCACTCAGAACTTTGGGTATGGAGCTTATCCGACATGGTCATTACAGATGTAGCACATAGTCTTCAAAATAAGGTCCCTTTGTTGGCTGACGGTTGAAAAAATACTCTTTTTCGCCGCGCGGGATTTCGCGGTCCGAAACGTGTTAAAAAGACGAAGGGTATTGAAAACGCCCAATCTTCTATCCTTTCGACAGTTCTGACCTATTGAGTGCTTGCACTATACTGCATCCAATAAGGAGGTAAATTATGTAACGCTGCAATCATTTGACATACAGTAAGCTGCATAGAAATATACTCATTCACAGGTGCGATAGTGTGAGAATTTTCTCACCCCCTCTTCACCCCTGAGCCAGGACCAAGGTGACCCCCTTCACCAAAAGCCGAGAAAAAAATCAACAGTGAGGTAAGGTTAAGCAAAGGAGCTATTTGTACGTGAATTGTTTATGTGCAGGAATGGAGGAGTCTGTTGAAAAAAGTGCTTGGTAACGGCTGTGAGTAATGATTTCGGGACATTTTGGAGTTTTTAACATAAACAAATTCATAAATTTTGTAGATGAATATCTTTTACGGCGAGATGGTCACCACTGAAACCGTCTCGTCCTCCGCTTTCAGAAAGCTTATAGCATATCTGAGATCCGTTCAAGAAAGGGTGAAGGGTGTGCCAACTGATTTTTGGGAATTTTCGAGTTCTTAACGTAAAAAAAATTAATAAATTTCGTAGATGAACATCTTTCACGCCGAGATGGTTACCACTGGAACCGTCTTATCCTCCGTTTCAGAAAATATTTACTTTGCCTAGAGTCCATTAAAAAAAAGTGCCTGGGTGAGGGGTGTCCTAGTGATTTTTGGAGATTTTCGAGTTTTCAACATAAAAAAATTCATAAATTTCGTAGATGAACATATTGTACGCCGAGATGGTCACCGTTTAGAACCGTCTCGTCCTCTGCTTTCAGAAAATATATACTTTGCCTAGGGTCCGTTATAAAAAGTGCCGGGTGAAGGGTGGGTGAGACTCTTATAATGGGGGTGCTCAAGTTGACGTCTTTTTACAATGGTAAAAAAGCCTGTACTTGAGCACTTCCATTATAAAAGTTTCACCCACTCTTCACTCGCCACTTTTTATAACGGACCCTAGGACAAGGTAGTCTTAAAAACATTTCCCTTGCTGACGTTGCTGTTCATCTACAGAAATTATGAATTTCTTCTTGAAAAAAAATTCGTAAATGTTTACAAATTGTCTAACCCTTTCCGAAACAAAGGTTCTCGCACGCACATCTTCCATGGTAATTCCAAAAACAGGCAGGGTGATGTAAAAAAGGAAAAGGAAATGTTGGAAAAATGCAAGGTGCTTGTCAGAAATATAATTGCGTGCTAATCCAGCAGCACATCGGTTCACAATTCAGAAAAAAGATAACCAGTGATGGTAAGGAATAAATTATGAAACTTTGACTAGGAAAAATAATGAGAAAACACCATGCCCCCCCCCCGTCGACATTTTATAATTTTTCTACCAAGTGAAACACCCCTCACCTTGGATAGGCTGAGACCACTGTGACCCCCTTCACCCTAGAGGAGTCATTCTCACCTTATCGCACCTGTGTACTCATTTATCTTGGGGTAACTCATTCACATGTATGATCGCAAAGTGGATGGTATGCGGCACGCCTATAGAGTCAGTTTTGCTGTTTTGTTTTGTCGCCCATTCATCATCTCGCTGCCATTTTGGCGCCGCTTCCTTAGCATTATCACTGATATTACAATGAACACCGAACTATTTGTGATGAAATGAAAGCTCCGTAAGCAACGAGTCGAAGAAATGTTTCTCCAATAACAATATTTTCGCCTTAATCCATCTAACAATCTATCTAACAGCTACCTTACTTAGCTCGGGCTTTTAGCAAGGGACATATATATAATCTGAATTAGCTTCAAACGCTGTTTCCAAATAGGCTATCTTTAGATAGCCTATTTGGAAACAGCTGCACACCATCACGAATAATTGGCTTTTTCCGACGCAAAATTGGCATACTACTCTAAATATGGGAAGACTGTGTATAGATAAAATATGCAACAAAAAGGTGCTGAGAGGTCGAAATAACACAAATTCAATCTTTTCTTATTGAAAAGAAGAACAAAGGTGCATTAGTACTGATAATAATGCCGTGATGCCAGTGGGCAGCGAATGTGCTAATTTTGCCCAGAAAAAAGCCCATGACTCACTTCAAAATGGTGCGCAGCAGCTGGAAGTTGTCCCTTGCCAAAGGCCAAGCGAAGTTAGGTAGATCCGCTCTCCTTTACATGAGTATGGAAAATGCTTGATTGAACATGATAACCCTTCGATTCCTTAGGAAAATGTAAATAAATCAATAAATCGATAGAAGGACGCAACGAATCGCCGCAGAAAGTAGCCTATCATCTGCGCAAGGGTCGAAAACATATGTGTGCAAAGTTTCAGCTGAATCGGTTGAGTGGCGCGTCTCTATAACTCACATACCCTCCAAACTGACAATTTTTGAGTTTTATATATATACCAGTGCGTCACCTCTGCTTCGCAGAGGCTCGCACTGGCTCCACTATCTAGGCCCTGCTCAACTCTCGCACAATGATGGCATTGGAACTCACCGAGCAATGCCGACTATCACGAACAATATGTAAACAACTACTCATTTCGAAAGCTTTTTTATGTGAAATCGGTGATTTTGCTGGATGACACTTTCTGCAGGAAAACAAACGCAAATTTTTATAGGCTTTTGATTTTCCCGTGGTCTTGACATTTACAATAAGAACAGCAGTCACCGTGAGCTACATCTTTGTGCAAAAATCTTGTCAAATGCTCTGGTAAAAGGTTGGCAAATTGACCATTTAAGCAACCGATACTTTTTGGCGCCGTTTTTGTAAAGTAATGGACATTTGATCACTTTTTTGGGCCTAAGTTAATGGCTTGCACATTTGCTTGGCATAAACATTCACGACTCTACAAAAAGTGGAATTACGGACCCAGTTTTGCGGCCCAAATGCAAAGTGGATCCGTTTGACTCGCAGTTTCTAAGGGATCCACTAAACGAATCTGCTCGTGCTTTTGCATGTTGGACTTTCATGCCAGTAGCAAGTGCTATGCAAAATTTGAGCTCAGGACGTTGGCTGGAACACGCTCTACGAATTTCATGACAGACAGACATTCAGACAGACAACACACAAAAACACGTAAACACTCTTAGCGCGTTGTTATAGTAGGATGATAAACCTCATTGTCGCGTCCCATAATCACAAGTTTTGGAGTATTTTTTGATGTTCAGCGAAACTTGTATTTCCTAAAACTAATCATTCTTATATCCTCGTAAATTTTATTTACTTGCTAGCTGGCAAATCAGGCTCTGCCCGGCTCGGTCAGTAAGGCTCCCGCCAGAGTGCCGAAGTTATGCCAGCGCTACGCCAGCATTTCGATCGATACACGTGTATTTCGTTGGGGCGGGGCTAGCTGACGTCCCCAAGAAATTCACGTGTATCGATCGAAATGCTGGCGTAGCGCTGGCATAACTTCGGCACTCTGGCGGGAGCCTAATATATTCGTAATCAGCATGCTCGCGTACCCCCCCCCCTGTGCCAACTTCCACCCTCGAATGTAACTTTACAAAAAATTGATCAAATCGATACCGAACATTACGAAACGTAACCTACGACACACGCACATTCACAGCATGCCCTGTGCAAAATTTGAGCCCAGGAGGTTGGCTGGAACACGCTCTACGAATTTCGTAACAGACACACTCTCACACAGACACACAGACACACAAAGTCACGTAAACATCCTTAGCGCGTTATTATAAGTAATGATAGATAAGGACTGTGCGATGAACACATTGTTTGAGAACGGAGAGAGAAGAGACTCTGTTTGCAACGGAACTTGTGCATATACACAATAGTGCGAGTTTCTCGCCCACAAGCAGAATAAAAAATTCATGGCCAAATATATGCCTATGGGTGGCATATGCCTTCCAAAAACTATGAAAACTACGTCATCACCAAAATCTCGACCGCAGTGACCGTGCAATATTTTGTTACCACACTTTTTGCAAACGTTTGACAGGAAGGAACTTCAGGTCGCATTGAAAAATAGAATAAAGTGCATTTATTACCCTATTTTCAAGTGTATAAGCCGCGGGGATTTTTTCTGAAACTGACCAGCCAAAGGTCTTCGCGACCAAATGACCGTATGCCGTGATGGGTATTGGCTAAGAGAGAAGTGCGGTAACAATCGCTATCCGAAACACAGCGAAGCGGATGAGCAGCTCGCTTAAAAGTCAAAAAAAGTGCAATTACACTTAAAATTAGGTTAATGTGTTAGGTTGTCCCAAAAGTAAACCGTATCCTATATTAGGTTGGCTCGAAAGTTTTGCGTAATTTGGAAAAATTCAAAACTTTCCAAAATCTAAACCTAAATTCACAGTCTTGTTCTCTAAAAATATTAGAAGGCTTGCGCTCCATGGCGGGCGTTTAACCGCAAGATTCCATGGGCTAGACATCAAGAACGAAGCTCTCAAAAACGGAGCTTCAAATTTTGCGATTTGACTTTCGTGCCAGAAAGTCGCAGAGTGCCGCTAGCAGGCCGAAAAAAATCTGTAAAATTTACTTACAAGCAGAAGTCCATATGTTACCTTGGAAGGCTTTGATCTTGTAAGCAAAAACAAAAAATTTGTAAATTATGTCATTTTGCGGAAAAAATCCCATCATCACCGCAGTTCTTCCGCGAAAACATTTTTTTACACTCCAAAAAACGTCGCAAGGTTCTAAAGGCACTAGGTCCAATTTCTGGCTGCAAACTGTGTTTGTGTGGAAAAATTACAGCGATAAGGGGATTTATCCTGTAAAATGACAAATTCTACAAATTTTTTGTTTTCGCATTTCCATGCGAGATTAAAGCCTGCTAAAATAACGTATGGACTTCTGCTGTGTAGATAACTTCTACAGATTTTTTCGGCTTTCGCGGCCTTCTGCGATTTTCTGGTACTAAATTCAAATTCGCAAAATTTGAAGCCCCATATTTGAAAGCTTCGTTTTCGGTGGCTAGCTCATGGAACCTTGGGCTTAAATATGCATTATGGAGCGCAAGCCTTCTAATATTTTTAGGAAGCAAGATTGTGAATTTAGGCTTTGGCGTTGAAATGTTATTGAATTTTGTTTGAACTACGCAAGAACTTTCGAGCCAACCTGATATATAAAGCTGAATGTGTGTCTGTATGTATGTATGTACGTATGTGCGGAATAGAAATTTTTATTTCTAAACCGATTTGGACCAAACTTGGCACACATGCACTTCGGGGCCATAGTTTCTACAAAACCGTGCTTATTCATTAAAAAAACTGCATTGATAAGTTGAATCAGTCTACCTACCTCGATACAATAGGAAAAACAACTACCAACTTCGAAAACATCTTCACCCGAAAAGCTTTCCAATGGTTAGCTTCTGAATGTCAATACTCGAATTGTCAAAATAGGTGAAAATTTGGTTTTTTTCATCATCATAAACGCAACTAGGTACTTGACAAAATCTTATATATTAGGTCGTTTTGAAAGTAATTTCGCGTTTTTCAAGAGGCCACATGAGAAGGAACAAAGATTTCTAAGAGATCTTGGCAGCAGTCGATGCAGAATTTCATTCTCTTTCTAATGGTTATGAAACCGTCGCAGCATAGTTACTGAGCTGTCGAAAAATTACCAAAATTCGCGGCCCATGCTTTTTGAGATGGTCAAGTTCGCAATTTTTCAAAACTTTCTTATAAATACTCGGAGGGAGTTCAAGTAACGATTAGATAGAGCAAACCCTATAGAATATGAAACAATTTTTCTCTCCTTCACATGACTTCTCAAAATTTTTAAAGAAAATTTCAATTGATGCTACCAATTTCCATATTTGGTCAACTCAAACCTCGTAGAACATCAGGGGCGAAGCAGCTCAGGTGCTCTTTGATGCAGCTTTTTCCCCTCTTTCTAATAGTTGTTTTTTTTCCGATTCGTTCAATCTTCGGGGACAAAATCGTCATAACTCATATTTTTTAACGCGCCTAAGGCTGTCCCGAAGAAATCTAAATTTGATATTACAAATCCGTAAACTCTCGATTGCTTCGTAAAATCAATATTAAGTCATATACCACCTTGGAACTTTCAAACCCCGAAAATTCATAGGTGTTTGTCGCGATTGTGGCTGACGAAGGCCTGCAAAAACCCGATGGTTTTGGTAAAAAATCGTTTGAAAAATTACGGCGAGCTATGAAAAAGGGAAAAACCTTGTGCTGTTTCCTATGAGGTTTGCTCTATCTAACCGTTATTTGAGCTCCTTCTGAGGGTTGACATGAAAGTTTTAAAAAAATTGTGAAACTTGACCATCTCAAAAAGCATGGGTCGCAGATTTTGGTTATTTTCGAAAAGCACGTTGAGTGCGCCGCAAAGATTTCATTACTATTAGAAAGAGGATGAAATTCTGCATCGAATCCTGCTAAGATCTTTTAGATCTTTTAGATCGGGCGCCACATGTGTTGTTCCATCACATGTGGCGCCCGTTTGAAAAAAGTGAAGTTACTTTCGGAATGACCTAATATAAAGCTGATTGTCTGTTTGTCTGTATGTCTGTATGTCTGTCTGTCTGTCTGTCTGTGTGTACGTATGCTCCGAATAGAAAATTCCATTTCTGAACCGATTCGGACCAATTAGCCCACATACACTTCGGGACCGGGCGGGCGTCATAGGCTACTTTTCGTTATCGATCGATATCTATTTTGTCGATTTTATCGATTTTTTGCAAAGTCTGAGCTGCAGGGCTGGGAGTTGGCACAGGGGGTGGGGGTAAGTGAGCTTGGCGATTCCGAATACAATATTAGTTTTCAGAATTATATTACTTCTATAGATTTCAGATTTTTTTTGCAAAGTTTGAGCTACAGGGTTGGGAGTTGGCACAGGGGGGTAAGTGAACACGCTGATTTCGAAAACAACACAGGGAACGGGAAATGAAGTGTAGAAGTGGACACAGGGAAAGGCTGTACAGGGATAGGGAGGGATAGGGATGGGACCTATACTACGTGTTTTGACAGGGCCGAGCGGAGCCTGGCAAGCAAGCTAGTTTCTAAATAAATTAAACTGTTTTTGTTTCCCTGGCAGACTTGGGGCGCCACCATTCGATACAGCGAAGCAAGCTCTACAAAATGACCACCAAGGAATCGTCTAGTTCGCGATCCAGGTAAAATTTGGGTCCAAAAATCAAGTTTTTTCAGCTACCCTAAAAATCGGATCTCCTTCCAGAAAATTCCTACGGCTTCCAACTCGATCTTCATATGGTAGACACATAGTAGTATCCAAAAATGTATTTGGCGGATTTTTTCCGGTTCTCAAATTGAGAAAAAAGATGGTACGGAAAGTCCAAATACCACTTTTTTCGGTTTTTCAAATGTAAAACTTGGTATCTCTTGATCATAAGAGCACAGGGGTAAGGCTCCAGTACACAATGACATATATGGGATGGGCTGGGGCAGTTTGCCATTTTCAGACTATCTCTTTTTTCTCGCGTTCTAAGCTTCCTTCTTTCTAAGCTGGGAACAAAATCCGGTAAAGGCATATTTGGGTATTACTCTAGGTGTCTACTGTATGATGATCAAGTTTGAGTTCCGTACAATTATTCTTCGCAAAAATCCAATTTTCAGGTAATGAATTTTTTTTCGATTTTTGCTCTAAACTTTGCCTTACCTACCAAACATTACGACGAAGACGGATCTTTTGCAGTCATTTTGTAGAGCTTGCTTCACTCAATCGAATGGCACCCCAGGTCTGCCAGGAAAACAAAAACAGTTTGAATTATTTAGAAATACGGTTTATTTTTGGGATCCACCTTCTATATTTCCTGAAGGACTTTGAAAACAAATCATGAGTTTTAATGGGACCAAATTCAAACGTTCAGGTACTCAATTCAGAATTTAACTGCACAAAAACAGATTCTTGAGGTTTTGAGATTATTTTAAAATCTTGTAGTCAGTATCGTCAGCATCAAGTCAGTTACTCCCAAGCTGGATTTTCCAAACATATTAACAAGACCTTGGAAACTTACACATTTGAACGTTTATTACTCCCCTCGAAAAATGCAGAGGAACGTGCATCCGTATAAATGAAGCTAAATGTCTGTTTGTCTGTCTGTATATGTGTACGTATGTTCCAAATAGAAAATTCATTTTTGAAGCGGAACCAAACTTAGCACACACACACACACTCCGAGGCAGAGTGGGTGTTGTAAGCTACTTTTCGTTATCGATGGATATCAAATTTTCTAGCGACTCCATGGACTTTGCAGAGTAAGGTTTGCTCTATCAGAATATATCTTACCCGTACCGACACAATAAAAAAGCGCCAAGGTGCAGGGTCTCAAACAGGGTCATGTGTGGGGTGTGGCACGCCACACCTGGGGGGTCGTATTGAAGAGTCAGAAGGGGAGGGGGTCGTAGTTGGGTAGTGATAACATGGTAATGTGATAACATGATATTCGTGTCATATCCATAATTAGCATGTCAATTAACCCCTGTAGACAAAGTTTGAGCGAATTCTGAAGATTCAAAATACTAGGCTACCTAAGTGAAATGGCCATATTCCAACATGGTTAACCTTGTTTCAAAGGTGAATTAGTATCCGTTTTTGCACTCATGGACAAAGCACTATTCGTTCTTTGTCCATCTCAGAAATCCCGCTCTAAAAGACCTCCAAACTGTGGAATTAGAAGCCAACCAAAATCTCATTTCTCCCATTTTTCGTTTTTAATGGCTGTGCTTTCACCAAATATTACTCAGAGCTAAGAAGACGAATCAGGCTTAAAACATTCCTATGGAATCTACGAGGTTTAGGCTATCGAATCATATAATTAAAGTTGTGGCAGCCACAGCTTTTAAGGGGGTGTGCCACACCCCATTAACTATATCAAAAAAACATTTTTGGCGAACATTATTTATATGATTCTATAGCCTAAATCTCGTGGATTCCATAGGAATGTTTTGAGCCTGATTCGTCTTCTTAGCTCTGAGTAATATTTGGGGAAAGCACAGCCATTAAAAGCGAAAAAAGGGAAAAATGAGATTTTGGTTGGCTTCTAATTCCACAGTTTGGAAGTCTTTTGAAGCGAGATTTCTAAGATGGACAAAGAAGGAGTGAAGGAGTAGTGCTTTGTCTTGAGTGCAGAGACGGATAGCTAATTCACCTCTGAAACAAAGTTAATCATGTTGGAAAATGACCATTTCACTTAGGTAGCCTAGTATCTTGAACCTTCAGAATTCCCTCAAAGTTTGTCTACAGAAGTTAATTGACATGCTCATTATGGATATGACACGAATATCATGTTATCACTATTATCAGACTACCCAACTACGACCCGCTCCCCTTTTGACTCCTCAATACGACCCCCAGGTGTGGCGTGCAACACCCCACTCTTGACCCTGTTTGAGACCCTGCATCTCGGCGCTTTCTCAATGTGTTGGTACGGGTGAGATATACTCTGATAGGGCAAACCTTACTCTGCAAAGCCTATGGAGTCGCAACATTGCACACCTTCACATTCCGGATTTACATGAATTTAACTGTCAGCTGTTACTAAGCAACTTAAAATGGCCTATTTTTTTAAAATTCTGTCTCTCGGCGACCACTTCTCAAATCGAACTGATTCTTTCACTCTCTGATAGAGCACCATTTACTCTTCAAAAGCTATGAAGTCGCAATTGCTGACATCTTCAAACACCAGATTTATAACAGTGGAAATTTCGCATGATTTTTCGTTATTTTATCATTCGAAATTCTGGTTCTCGGCGGTTACTGCCTGGATCGACCTACTTTCTTCGCAGTACGTTATAACAAAATTTACTCAATAAAATCTGCAAAGTCTCGCTGAGTTTCACTTCAAGAATTTCACTTCAAAACACACCACTTACTAAACACGTTCATTTTAAATATATATGCCGCCGTATACAAAAATAATCACACTTCTGATTTAGACATGGGAAAAGAATGAGCTGGGAGTTGAGATTTTGGGTGGATGTTCTCTGCTTCTGTGGTCAGACCACAGTCAAGTCCGTCGTGACGGTTTTATAATCGACCTCTAGAATGTTTCCAATCAATACATTGAAAAGGAACCCTAACTTCCCATCGGCCTTTTCTAAGGAGCGTTTACACAAAAACAGAACCCCAACAGGAATGAGTTGCAAAGAAAAGTGTCAGGAAAAAAATCATGAACCATGTACTATCAAGCGTTCCAAAAGCAGTGGAAGACGCTGTGTGTGCGGAGGTACTATGGGAAGCTAGCGTGAACACAGACTATATGTAGACTTTTCAAGCAGACTGAAATGTTCGTGCTTTGCCCAGTCACCTCACCTTATATGCTTCATTCTTGATTGAAATTCAGTTGAGTTTTTAGGTAGACTATGCTCTTTACAAGCGTGCCAATCAAATCTTTAGATACGGTACTGGAGCGTGTAGGAGGAATAAACGGCCAGTATTTTAAAGCAATGAGAATGATTTGACAAATGATGTTGTTTTCAAAAAGGGATAGACCTCAACTTTCATTTTTATGCTTCAACTAGCTGGCTTACCCGGCTCCGCCGTATCCGGACCAAACTTGGCACACATACACTTCGGGCCCCGGCGGGTGTCACAGTCCACTTTTCGTTATCGATCGATGTCGATTTTACCGATTTTTATCGATTTTTTTTGCAGAGTTCACCTACAGGGCTAGGAGTTGGCACAGGGGGGGAAGTGAGCATGGGGATTCCGAATACAATATTAGTTTTTAGAATTATCGATTACTTTTATTGATTTTATCGATTTTTTGTAAATTCTGACATGCGAGGCTGGGATTTTGCGCAGGGGGGTAATCGAGCATGCTGATTACGAACACAAAATTAGTTTTCAGGATCGTCCATTACTTTTATCGATTTTATCGATTTTTTTTGTAAAGTTTGACCTGCGGGGCTGGGAGTTTGCACAGGGGTGTAATCGAGCATGCTGATCACCCCCCTTGGGGATGATCAGCATGCTCGATTACCCCCCTGTGCCAACTCCCAGTCCCCTAGCTCAAACTTTGCAAAAAAAATCGATAAAATCGATAAAAGTAATCGATAATCCCGAAAACCAATATTGTATTCGGAATCCCCATGCTCGATTACCCCCCTGTGCCAACTCCCAGCCCCGTAGCTCAAACTTTGCAAAAAAATCGATAAAATCGATAAAAGTAATCGATAATCCTGAAAACCAATATTGTATTCGGAATCCCCATGCTCGATTACCCCCCTGTGCCAACTCCCAGCCCCGTAGGTGAACTCAGCAAAAAAATTGATAAAAATCGATAAAATCGATATCGATCGATGACGAAAAGTAGCCTATGACACCCGCCGGGGCCCGTAGTGTATGTGTGCCAAGTTTGGTCCGGATCGGTTCAGAAATGGAATTTTCTATTCGGAACATACGTACACACAGACAGACAGACAGACAGACAGACAGACATACAAACAGACATTCAGCTTTATATATAAGATATGAACAAGTACTTGTTTGTGTTTTCTCAAACCAAATCTGTTGCGATTACTGCTCGATGTGCGGAAATATACGGTACGTTTTTCATCTTTTTGATGGTCATACACGCGTACCTGCACTGTATTTGTTTCGAGTGTGATTTTAAGGCGTTACGAATTATATGCCAAGAAACCGAGAAAGTGTGTTTTAAATTCAACGCAACGCTAGTTCAAGACACTACACTGATCAAAGCTAGCCCAATAATCAAAAAAAGATTTTCAATTTTTACCGCCTGAGTTTATTAAATTTTGGATTATGAGGCTTCCACACCACCTGGGCTTTTGATCAATATGAGGTAACGCAGACTGCGTTGCGGACGTGAGCGGCCTCAATTAGGGCACAAAGCCCCGCCTTCCAGACGCCAAGGCAGTTGAATCAAAGGTCATGTGTGGTTGGTGATGCCACACTTGCATGGTATAGCTGATAGTTTCATTCTTTCAAACGCGATACTCGCGTGAGTTCAATGTTATTTTGCGTTTCTTCGATCACATGGAACTCAAGACGCTCCGTTCTTCTGATCCAAGATAAGAAGCGTGGGCTGTAGCGAGAGTAGAGGAGCTCTGAAAAGCAAAACTATCAGGTTATGATAATGTGAAGCTTCAAGCATTTTTTTAGGATCAAGATCTCTTACATTTCCACAGTTTTTGAGCATCATAACGCTGTCCTAAGGGTGGAAAGTCAATGCGTATTTTTCTAGACCCTCTTTCCGGGCAATTTTTTCGTGCAAACCTCTTCTATGAAACAAAGCTTTTATGCTATTTAGAGAATCCTCTTATGATTGATGATGATTTGGCGGATTTCGATGAACATCATCAATGTATTTTGATCAATGAAATGTAGCCTTATCCAATAAAATTCTATAGAATTTCAAACATCTGCATTCAGAACGGAGATTTCATTGCTTTGGTTTTTGGCCACAATGAGCCGCAATGATTGCACTTTTCGATAAACTCACTCATTGTATGTGGTAAAATTCTCTAGAGTACCTCTAACCATCTTTTCAAAAGTTACCAGACTGAGACATAAGCCGTGTCAAAAAGTTGCTACGAGAGTCCCGAAAATTTCTTCTATAAAAAACAATCGCCAAAGCCTCGCTCATTACTGCAAGCGTAGGTGTTGACACCATTACAGGAACAACAGACTGTGCAGTACTAAAATATTGAAATTCTCATAATCCTATTAGGGCCTACAGAAAGCGGGCTCATAAATTTTGCCTTATTCTCCCAGATCCTCTCCGGTGAAGCGTTCCTTGTTCGGACTTGTCTACTCCTTGCGGTTACAGAATAGGCTGATTGCCAGCTATGTCTTGTCAAGCTGAGTCAAAAAAGAGGTTTTCTGATTTTGTCTGTGACTCTGTTATAAGCATTGATGAGAGTGCGCTAATTTACCAAGGGAGTGCTTTTGATAGTTTTTACAGAACATGAGTTTTGATAAAGTTACAGCTCATTAAGATGAGACCTTGCAAAACACATTTGCAAACAGCATTTATTGTACCAACATTTAGGGTGAACGGTAAAAAATGGGGCACCTAAAGAATAACTGTAGATTTCTCAAGAAAGAGAAGTAATTGAACTTTGCAATTTTGGCAGATAATAGAATGTATTGTTCTCTCTCAGACAACACCCATATAACGCCATCAACGTACTGGATAGTTTTTATACTTGCTGAATTGCAAAGTCAGCCACTTCGACAAATTATAAAATTCGAGCAATATCTGCGCACTGAAACATGTGAGACCATCCAAAAAAACATTGCTACAATGTGTGAAGGTACAGTCACCAAACCCACGATAGCTTGCTGGCCGTTAAAGTCAAGAGATATGGTCATAGCATTTTCCGGAACGAAGTGCCTGTTATTTACTTCTTTGCAAGTGAATGCATGTTATCTGGCTACCATCTAGTAGAGCTCTTTATGCTCTATCCATCCATATGCATTAACCTTAAATTTTATCTGTCCTCGGAAGATATACGATGAAACATGTTTTTTATTTTTATTGCGCCAAAAAATCGCGACTTTTTAAGTATTTTGCTTTTTTTATCCAGAAGTATTGAGGAATCCTACATGTTCAATATATTGTTTTAAAGTGCATGAAGAGCTCTTTTGAATGATATGTCAATAGCTTTATGACTCTACGGTATAGCAGCGCAAGTAAAAGAGTTGTTCGAAAAGCCCTGTTTAAGTTCTTCACGGCGCCACGCGCAGGGTTGTGGGAAAGGAGCGTTAACGCGTTACCAGAATAGGGCGAAGCTCGGTTATGTAAGCGACGTTAAAATTGCAGCCTGCTTGCTCTTGATCAAATCAAAAAATCTTAAAATGTAACAAAAATCAAGCTGCCCCATTTTTTACCGTTCGCCAGTAAGAATTTTGATGCATATGAGGAAAGTATGGAATTTTGCGACTTTGTAGCATGTCCTTGCCGCGATTTTTTAGCATTCCCACAAAAACACGCTGAGTATGTATACACGTCTACATGAGATTACCACTGATTGAAATTACATCATCTTTTAGAAACTCTATTCTGAAAATGATAAAAACCATATTATCGCATGGTGTCCGAGGTCAACTTTGGCTCCTAGACTATGTAGACTTAGCCAAAATCAACGACGTTAAGGATTTTTATGCTTTCAAACATCTGGAAAAAAACATCCGCAACAGTGCCCAGCATGAGGTGGTACTTGCGAATTTTGGAAACGGAGAGCCCCTTGACATTGCAGAAGATTATGAAGTACCGTTTATGGTTTTGTAGAAGTACGACCAATAATCTGCAGCGAACGTCGAGTGAATGGAAGTGAATTAAAGACAAGGAAGTTCAGAGATAAAACAACAAGCAAAAAATTCGTTTTTCTGATCACGAATAACCGCAGCAATGCAGAGGGAATAATACCAAGTCAAGGTGAGCACTCATAGGTAGTGTTTGATCTGAAGATCAGAAATATGTAAAATTTTGATGACTTTCTTTGGTCCCGTGCAGCCACAGGGTGCTGGGTAGGTAGAGGACAATAGATCACCAAAAGGGTAGGTCTCGCGCGACATTTGCAACAAACCAAGCACCTTCACCAGTGCCGCCTCATATTAGCTGTACGAGAGAGCGGAACCTATCAGTGACCTGGGATCGTAGTAATCTACCCTACCACGTGGCATCAAAGATGCCGGCAAGTTCGCGAACCTCGCGGCATGTTCGTGTTTCGGGCGCAAGCTAATTCTTGCTTTAGATTACCGCAATTTTATTTGTTTGGGAGACGGCCCTTCTGAACCGCTAGCGTTAGCAGCCTAATTAGTGCGCGGCCTCTGATTGGTCGGCGCTGCCGCGGCGCTTGGGTAGGCGAGAGCTATGCTGTCGTTAGAGATGTCTGAATTTCCTATGAAACTCAAAAATGTTATACGTGGGCGGCTAAGGTAGATTTTTCAGCTTACACGTGCAGACTTCATGGTATTTTGAAAAGTGGGAAGGGAGAAAAAATCACGAAAGGCCAGTAAAAAAACATGCAACTTTTCCAACTTTTTGCCTTCATAATTCAGACATCGTTACTATCGTTATTGTGTGCCTCGCTTGCTTTGGAATGCTCAGAGGTATTTGAGAACTTTGATAGGTTATAAGAAAGGCAGAGTAATTAGCTCCGCGTGGCAGAGTAATTAGCGCTAGGACGAAGCGGTTCAGAAGGGCATACACCCTATTTGTTTTTCTCCTTCGCACATGAAATCTTGATGCCGCTGATATCCGCAAAACAGCGACATCGCCCGAACCTGCGTGCGTCAACCTTGAGCGCCGCCGCACTAGTCATTCGACCACTCGTTCAATTCCTGCTGTCTGCGGCAGCAATCATAAAAACGCTGCCTAAGCAGTGAGCGCCTGTATATGAGCATGATCAATACAATGCGCGATGGACGTTGACCTGAAAAGACAGCTGATTGATAAGAGCGAACGAGAGACGAAAGCGTTGCAAATGAGGTTTGAAGGAATTGCAAAATGAAAATGGGGTTCTTTTTGGTACTATAATATCAGCAATCGTTTCTTGTGCATGCATATTAGCAATTTGGGGGAGAAAAACCCATGTGATGGCAAAAATGATAGTTTTCCGATGGAAAATATTTTTTTGGTTCTTTTGCTGTACGTAAATTGTGTGATATCGCCGCGCGACGCATTTTCACAGACGCGGTCGGCAAAGATGCCGGCATGTGGACGTGGTAGGGGCACGTCCACATGCCGGCAGGTCGCACTCCACAAACTACACACTATTTCCTGCACACTCTGACCTGCCGGCAGGCTGCGAGCTGGATGGCATCTCAAATTTCGACGAAAATAGATCGTGAACCTGCCGGCAGGTTCACAATTCGGGCCAAATAAATGGCCAACGAGGACATTTTTTGGATTTGCTTTCAATTCCCATTATTTCAACAGCAAAACTGGACCGTAACACAAAAAAATATGTGATCAGCCTGACTGGGGGTCCCCGGAGGCAGTTTAAGATTTTGGGGACCTCAAGTCCACATCAGGGCGACTTCAGGGCATGAGGTGCCGGCAGGTAGGGTAGATTACTACGGGCCCTGGTGTCCTCCACGCCACGGTGCTCCTAGGTTGCGCGGGAGCAACCTTGAGTAGAAGACGCCTACAATTCAATTTCCGGTAGTCACCCCTGAAAACTTGTGAAAGCGCCAACTTTAAGGAGCCTTGTCGCGCAAAACCTCCCTCCTATAGTCACCTAACATCAGATGTTAGGTATTATGTCTTCCTAAATTTTACCGTTCATTTTCGCCCTTATCTTGAAACATTTGCTGCATTTTGATTGTGGTAAAAGTTTCGAGTGCGAACTGCAAAAACTGATAACTGAGTGCTTTACCTCCAAAGAAGCAAATGACTGAGAGTAGAAGCAGATTTGTTGCCCAAAGCAGAAGATGGCTGACATGACCAAGGTTGAGTACGCTGGCATTTTTTTGAAACTGCTCGTTGACATATTCGCGGTATGGTTCTTGGTAACGTTTACGTATCGTGGCAAATCTTAACTCAATAAGGTCAAGCTCAATAAATTAATCCAAAGGAACTTACCCGTGATGAGCGCGTGCAATTGCCCGGTTTAGTTTCTCCAGCATTACTGACATATTTCTAAACAAAGCCTAAGCCAGACATGTTTCGATCGCAAAATGGTTTCGTTTTGGTACTTCTTAGTAGTCATTAGAAAATAGTTTTCGAACTAAATTTAAGCTTTTGATGTAGTTTGGTATAGACCTGATTCAAAATACATTGCTTCCATTCCACTTGTAGAGAAATCACGAGAGTATGGTTTCCACAAGAAAATGATAAGCTCACTGCGCTTGCAAAGGTCTTCGCTCGAATTCAGTCATTGTCAGGGTAGAGCAAGTGTGGCGCACAACCGCCGGGCACCTCCCCCCTCTCCCCCCCCACTCGGTTGAGTGTCGCAGGCGATACCGCTCCCTTAGCAATATCTTCTACCGCATAATGTAGAGACCCTACTAAGCATAATGAGTAACATATCTATGATTAGATAACCCCTGTGGACAAAGTTTCGGTAAACTCTGAAGTAAGCCACTCAACTAAGAATGGTCGTTCTCAAACACTAACTATGTTTGGGTGAACTAGCTATCTATTCTTGCACTCATTACAAAGCACTACTCTTCTGCCTACATGAGAAATTCCACTTCAAACAACCGCCAAAGTATAAAAATGGGGGCCAGCCAAAACCTCGTTTGTCCCACTTTCCGCTTCCAATGGTTGTCAGCAACTATTACACTGACTAAAAATGATGAGATAGCTCAAATCACTTTCGTGCTACGAGATCCAAGCTGTTGAATATATGAGAAAAAAATTCTGCAAAAATCTTTTTGAAAGAAAGTTAATGGGGCGTGGCACAACCCCAAAAGGGTGTTTCCAGGGTTTTTCACCTTTCCAGAGGTAGTGCCACAGCCCTTCCCTTACGTATTTCACATTTTTTTTACGATAACCCTTTTCTCTTCACACTAGAAGTTTTCCCGCAAACATTTTAGAGATACAGTCGTTTTTCCAATTCTGTCTTCAGAGCGAACATTGGCTTACGATAATATAATACATCTGTGTGCAAAATAAGGTGACAAAAATTATATATGCGGTATAGCTTAACTAATTGAAGGGTTTTGGGCCTTATCACTTCGATCTGAGTAATGATAACTGAAAGCACAACTGAAAGCGAAAATGAGACAACGAGATTTTGGCTGGCTTCTTACATCATGGCTCGTAGTAAACCCCCATCAGGGCATCTCTCTTGAGGCGGACCGGAGCTGATCTCATCGCGCCTCAGTGCATTGCCAGGGGAGCGATTGATTTGGAGCAGATCACTTACTGGAGGTTTGCGTTTTCAAAGGTGGAACGTTTCTGCCATTTGTGCATTATTAGTCAAATGGATAAGACTAATGCGCAAGCGGCGGGGCCGTGGTTCGAGTGCGGCTAGCGGCACCATTTTTGCTGCTTGGCCCAGCGACCTTTGATAGCGACCGCTATCGAAAAATTGATGATAGCCGCTATCAGAGATTTCACCTAGCAAACAACAAGATAAAACAAATACACATTTGGGCACACATACGAGAAAAAGATACACTTAACAAAAATAAATAGAAACGTAAATTCACATTCTTGTTATCTGAAGCGGTTTTTTGAGAAAAACAAGCAACAACTGCAAGAAAATGCAAAAAAAAAACTTGTTTCCGATTTGTCGCGCAATCAGCTGTTCATCGATCCTCACTCACTTAGGCGCCCGAAATTGTGCAATTTTGGGAGTTTTGCACCGCAAAAGAACGTCATCTGCGATGTTTCGTAAGTTACTCGGGAGCAACTTACGGGGATCTTCTCTGTGCTCTCCTCTTTAGCACAGTATTTACCTTGTGTCGTCGTCAGGCTCATCTCCGATGACTCCGGTAGGGAGGTGATCTCCCTACCGGGCTTCGTCTGAAGCTCATCTGTAGGGTGACCTTGCATATTTACACCACGGAAAGTGGGCAGTCCTCATCTCACCCGACAAAGCCTCATATGAAGGCCTCAGAGGAGATCATCTCCCGTGACCGAGCTTTACTACGGGCCCATGTTTGGTGATTATTTGCGTATTCTATATTATTAGGTCGTCCAAAAGTATTTTCGCTTTTTTAAACAAGCGCCACAGTCCGCAGAACAAATTATAGGAGGTTTTGGTAGCATTCAATGCACTTTTTCATGCTCTTTTAAGTGGTTATCATTATAATGCAGAACAGGCAACAAGCTCTCAGAAAATTGCTATAAACTGCGACCCATGCTTTTTACCAAGGTCAAGTTCAGCTATTTTTCTAAAATCTTGTACTGATCCCCCGAAGAAGTCCAAGTAACCTGTCGATAGAGCAAACAAAGTAGGATGCAATTTTTGTTCCTTCCATAGCTTACTTTGAAAATTTTTCAAAATTATTTTTTCGATGCTATCAAATTCCGTACTTGGTCAACTTAAACCTTATAGAACAACAGCCGGCGAGCAACCGGGTGTTATTCGACGCAGCATTTTCTCCTCATGTCAGACATGTTTTTTGTCCCTGATTCGAGAAGTCTTGGAGGATAAAATCGACAAAATTCATGTTTTTTAAAAAACCCTAGGCTGTACCCGACAAATCAAAAATTAGATATTCTGAACCCCGGAACGCTCACTTGTTTTGTAAAATTAGTGCTGAATCCTAATCCATTTTAAAAGTATCAAAAAACGAGAATTTTGTGGAGTTTGACGAGTATGCGGATGGTATGGGACTCCTAAAATTCGATGATTTTGTTCAAAACTCTGTCAAAAAATTATGGAGGGCCCTGGGGAGGAGATCGAAACTGTTTTGTATCCTACTTTGTTTGCTCTATCCGCAGGTTACTTGGACTTCTTCGGAAAGTCAGTGCAAGAATCTATAAAAACAGTGAAACTTGACCTTGGTAAAAAGCATGGGTCGCAGTTTATCGCAATTTTCTGATAGCTCATTGCGTCAACTGCTAAACAAGGATGATCTTTTGAAAGGGCATGAAAAACTGCATCGAATGCTACCAAGGGCTCCTATAAATCTTTGTTCTGCGGACTGTGGCGCTTTTTCGAAAAAAGCGAAAATACTTTTGGAAAGACCTAATATATTCTAATATTTCTCATATAGGCAAAGAAAGAGTTTTGTTTCGAGCGTAAAGTGATTGATTACCTTTAGAACAAAGCTAATCGTGTTTCGAAAATGACCATCTCACTTTTCGTGGATTTGGAAACCTCAGAAATCAATAAAATTTGATCCACAAGGTTTTTTTTTTCAAGCTTACCGTACGTTTACGGCGATAAATTGGTGCACAAAGCTTTACGAAAACGAAAGTATGCACAAAAAACCGAAAGCAGAGCTTTCAAACGACAGAAGTCTATGAAAATATCTATAAAAATGGTTTTCCCTTCTGTGGCCGTATTCATCATTAATACCTTGAGGTAAATTCTATCTCCAGGTAGTTTTATCACTCATTATCAGCAAGTACCCGTACTCACAATGTACCTTGCGGTAATCTCTCGATGTAATTTTGCTGATAATGAGTGATAAAACTTTCTGGAGGTAGAATTTACCTCAAGGTATCAATGATGAATACGGCCACTGAAGTCAGCGGTCCCAAAAGAGATGGGGTACGAAAAACGGGTAGAAGTTTGAAACAACCCAATAAATGTCACCATATTTTAGCATTCCGCCGCATGAGCACCTATTTTTGTCTTCCTACTTCCAAACGCAAACGTTACTGCAAATTTTTTGAAACTACATCTTCGTAAAACTACAGGCAATTTTTTGCAAAAGCAAGGAAGACTTTTCCTTCAACTTTTGGTGCTACGCGGTGTCTGCAGGGTCTTACTACTTGAAACTACACTTGTATTACTGTATGATGAGCAAACTGTTCGAAACAGGTTATTCTACGCTATAGAACATATATATGAGCTCACTTGCGCACAGCGTACGACCGATGTAAGGGAGTTATGATCTCATCTCTCACAAAAAGTATATTTTTGGCATCGTTGAGCAGCGTCCTTTTGTATGGAGCTATATCGTTTTGCAGCGCACCCCATCCAAAATGGTGATCTATTTCGGCTGCTTTGTCCAGCGGTATCTTCCTGCTGTACTCCAATATGAGCGATCTGAAGAGTCAAAAATTTATTTTGAAAGAGAAAGTCAGCGTTTTGATATAAGACTGAAATATTCAGAATTAAGTCCTTAAGTGAAATTCTACAATCTGATCAGCGGGACAGAATGTATTGCTGTATTTTTTGAAAATTACAGATTTGAGAAGACATCCACGTCTTGATTAGAAATATACAGGGTGTCCCAAAAAAAATTACCTACTGTTTGATTGTAGATAACTTTTTTGTAATGAAGTGTTTCGAGAAGCTTTAGGTATCATTTTGTAGAGCGAGCTTAAACTTAGATTTGTAGTATGGAGCGAATTATCTATCGGCTCTTCATTATTGCAGGATTACGGTACTAACGTCGACAAGGATTTTAGACCATTGGAGGCTATATTCTGCCTCGGAACAAAACAAAACAAGCCAAAAACTCTCATACTACGGCAATGAGAGCCGCTGATTTCGAATTTGAAATCTCCATTTTACTGTGATGCTTCTTTCCAAGGTTAGTCCAGGTAGACCGTAATAATAAAATTCCCAGTACTTGTCAGAAATGTGACTACACCCTCAAAAAAGCTGAAATCACTCGTAAAAAGTGTTGGGTGGAATCAGCATGCGCGAAACCCGTAGCACACAATTTCTCAGAATTTTTAAAAAAAATTTTGCTAGGTGGTATTTCATAGTGGTTCCATATGTGGAAGTTCTTACCATAATCCTACAGTAATGAAGACCGATAGATGATTTGCTCCATATTGTAATTCTAAGTTTAACCTCGCTCTACAAAATGGTACCTAATGCTTCTCGAAACACTTCATTACAAAAGAGTTATTCACAATCAAACAGTAGGTACATTTTTTTGGGACACCCTGTATATTAGGTTGTCCCGAAAATTTTGTCGGTTTTTTTTCTTCGCTCACAAAAACCAGTACACCAATCCATGGACAAGGGTGAGGTACCATTTGATTCAGATTTTTATCCTCTTTCTAAAAGCTCTCTGATCTACCCTGTTTTTGCAATGTTATCGCCGTGGGTGTTTGGGCAGCTCAGCAGTAACAAATCTTTCCTGAATTCTAAAATATTTCTGCCCTGATGTTTACAAAGATCGCTGATAATCGTTATATAGAGCAAATCTTTTACTACATTGTACGTATTTCAGATTAATGGGCCACGTTTACCAAGTCCGTTACAATTATTATTTATTTATTCAATAAAAATCGCGGCTTTTGAATACGTTTACCACGTAAAAGTGCAGAAAATTCCAAAAAACTGCTTTTTGAAGCAAATCAAGCTTGCTTACGTTGCGTAAACAATGTATTAGGTTGTCCCATAAGTCTTTTCATACCTGACTTTTCAACGACATAAATCAGTTCTTCTTGAACTCCTGATAAATTGCAGGGTACCATTCGACAGATCAAAGCAAGCTCTACAAGACGGCGTTCAAAAGTTCGCACCAAGTCCAATCCGCAACATGCTCCAAGCCAAAATAAAAAATTTTCCCAAATTTCCGAAAAAACGAAAATCATCATATCTCAGTTCAAAACAGCTCTGCAAATTTCCTATTTTTTCATGCATATACTCTCCTCATCGGATATTTATAAATGCACTTTCTGCGTTTTTCTGATGGCTAGAAACCAAGAAAAAAATAATGCGCTCAATTTTCAAACTTTGCCTATATCACTTCTGTATTCCCCGCAAGTAGGTTATTATATAGCTTATTCGCTCAGAATTACTGCCAAAAATTCGCAGCCTACTAGGTGCTGTAGATCCTGAGAAAAATCGAATTGAAGGTCCGAATATGAAAAAACTTATGGGACAACCTAGTATAATAAGAATTATATTTCGATTCGCTGGAGCTTCAAAAGCTTCAGTATATTTGCTGCAGTTGCGTGTTTAATGACTTTGCCAAAAATCGAGACCTTCGAAGAAATATTTTTTTGAAGCTAAAACCAGCAGATTAGAAAAATCTAAAAATTTCACCCCTGTGGTTCGAGAATTGCTCTATTTGATCCATACTTAAACCTTTCCGGAACTTCGGAAGGAAATTTTCAATTAGCCTAACTTTGAGCTGATAAAACTGACGGGTAGAGAATTTCGGCGATTATCAAAAAATGCATACAACATTGTGGTTAGAAAATGAAGCTCCATAAGAAAGAGAAGGAAAAGCTGCATCGAATGCATTCTGAAACTCATTCACGTCTTCATTGTGCGTGATTTTATAGTGATTGAAAAACGGACAAAACTTTCGGGAAAATTTAATAGATCATATGGCCATAATGTTGACAATGTTTGCAAACATTTAAAAATTTTGATTACCCAACTCCTGTTCGTGATACGCCAACATTGACTTTTGCTTCGAATCTTGTTAAAAACGTATGATTTTTTCCTTTCGAAAACACGATTCGAAGAAAATCGTACGATTTTCAATATTAGCAGGGTTCTGAACTACCCAATACGTAATTTTGATTATTATTGACATAAAATCATTCAAAAAACGTTAAAAAACTAAAGGTGAAAAGAGACACATCAAGAATAACTTCTAAAATATTGTACGCATTTTGGAAGTTTTAACTGGAATACGCTTTTCTCTCTCCAAAATGGCTTCGGTTTTGAGTAAGATGCAAAAGAAAAGGTTGGAGACGATTTGGACGGTAAGAGTGATTTCTGTAGTCCGCAACAAGTGTTCAAATCTGCACTAAAGCGACAACGTTCGCGGCATGCTCTAACGTTAATCAACATTCGCAATTTGTTGATTCTTCGCAGTATCCCGCGTGTTTTCGAAGTTGAATTCGCTATCCTTCTATATATATAAAACCGAATGGGATTTTGTCTGTACACTGGTGGCTTGTCTGTACGCTGGTGGATAAGCATGCTTGTTGATGCTGTCTGTAGGTCCTCGATGGTGTTTTCGTCTTTGTCACTTTCCAGCATGGAAGCTTGTTATTACTTCTACCAAATTTATCGATTATTTGTAAATTTTGAACTACGGGGCTGGGAGTTGGCACAGGGAGATAATCGAACATGCTGATTACGAATATGATAATCATTTTCAAAAATGCCCATTACTTTTATCATTTTATCGATTTTTTTGCAAAGTCAAGCTACGGAGCTAGGAGTTGGCACGGGAGGGTAAGCGAACATGCTGATTACGAAGACAGTATTAGTTTTTAGAATTATCAGTTATTTTTATCATTTTATCGATTTTTTGGCAAAGTTCAAGCTACGGGGCTGGGGTTTGGCACACGGGGGTAATCGAGCATGCTGATTACGAATATGATACTGGTTTTTAGAATTATCATTTACTTTCATCATTTATCGATTTCTTGGCAAATTTTAAGCTACGGCGCTGGGAGTTGGCAAGGGAGGGTAAGCGAACATGCTGATTACGAATACAATACTGGTTTTCAAAATTATCATTTACTTTTATCATTTATCGATTTTTGGCAAAGTTCAAGCTACGGGGCTGGGAGTTGGCACACGGGGTTAGTCGAGCATGCTGATAACGAATATGATATCCATTTTCAAAAATGCCCATTACTTTTATCATTTTATCGATTTTTGCAAATTTTGGACTGCGGGGTTGTGAGTTGGCACAGGAGGGTAAGCGTACATGCTGATTACGAATACAGTATTAGTTTTTGGAATTATCAGTTATTTTTATCATTTTATCGATTTTTTTGCAAAGTTCAAGCTACGGGGCTGGGAGTTGGCACACGGGGGTAATCGAGCATGCTGATTACGAATATGATAACCATTTTCAAAAATGTCCATTACTTTTATCATTTTATCGATTTTTGCAAATTTTGGACTGCGGGGTTGGGAGTTGGCACAGGAGGGTAAGCGTACATGCTGATTACGAATATGATAACCATTTTCAAAAATGCCCATTACTTTTATCATTTTATCGATTTTCGCAAATTTTGGACTGCAGGGTTGGGAGTTGGCACGGGAGGGTAAGCGAACATGCCGATTACGAATACAGTATTAGTTTTTAGAATTATCAGTTATATCATTTTATCGATTTTTTGGCAAAGTTCAAGCTACGGGGCTGGGCATACCTTCGATAGCCTAGAGACAGGGCGCCAAAAGTGAAGGTTGTTCGAACATCTGACGTCACAAATGGTGAAGGTTGTTCAAAGAAGATCAGAGAAGAGAATATGACGTAAAACAGACATAAAAGCAAAAGAAACGGCTGTAAACCGGATAAAAACGCCGCAATAAGATTTGAAATCTTTCATTTGGCGGCTTTACAGAGTGCAAGTTTTCGCTCCAGGACCAGCAATTCGCAACACGGGGTTTTGATTTTTGATGCGTCCTTTAAATTTTTACCCCCGCGCCGTCCCTCTTGTACCCTGCGACGTTGTCTGGATTCTTCCGCTCATCATTCTGAGCAAGTATCGTCCAAGCTGGAGAAAATTCGTTGCGAAACTACTGAAAAAGAATAAGGTAAAGAAAAACGCATTTTTTATTAATTTTCACAAAAAAAAGCGGCATTAGCAAAGAAATAAGCTCGGCGACGTTGTCTACATTATAGACAGAAACAAGACCTATCGACTGCACAAAAAAACTGCGTGAAAAGAGTCAAACTAGGAGAAAAACGAGAGATTTTCAAAAACAAGGTTTTTGCCGGATTTCTTGCTTAAATCATAAAAAGGAGTCCTGCGACGTTGTCAGCGTGAAAATAGAGATCAAGAGCTTCAAAATGATATATAGCTTGCTAAAATTGGATTCGAAACAGCGAAGAAAAGGGTACCAGAGCCAAATGCCCCGCGCCCCGCGCTCGGGGTAGCGAGGTAGCGCGCAGCGCGCGGAGACGCAGACGAGCAGCGGAGAGAGACCAGAGCCGGCGGGGCATTTGGCTCTGGTCATTGATCTCCGCGGGGTCATAACGAAACCCTATAACATTATACATCGTTGTGATCCTCATGACACGGCCAGGAGCACTGACAACGTCGCGGGTCTTGAATCTCACTCCATAACGAGATAGACCAGCATTTATGTGGCGACTCTCTGCGCAAGATTTCAGCGCAGTTTCTCGTTTTTGTTGAACTCCAGCGGCTTTCATGAACCTCCAACGCTCAATCGCAGTCTATAGAAAGGTTAACTGATAAGTTTTATCCTAATTTCTAACTGAATTTTTGAAGAAAAACCCTCTTTTCAAAAAAGGCCATGAAAACGCAATCTTTCGGTTTTTTGAGCTTTTCTTTGGATGTCACTACTATATTTGCGTCATCACATTCATCCTTACATAGTTAGTCATTAGTTATGTCATAATATCCGGGGCTTCGCCCCGGATGACTTGTACTCCTCTCCAGGTGAAGGTTGTGTCCTCTCATGACACTCAAAGTGAAGGTTACCAGTGTACGTGGCTCTATGTATCGAAGGTATGGGGCTGGGAGTTGGCACAGGAGGACAAGCGAACATGCTGATTACGAATACAACATAGCTTCTAGAATTATCAGTTATTTTCATCAATTTATCGATTTTTTTGCATGGTTCAAGCTACGGGGCTGGGGTTTGGCACACGGGGGTAATCGAGCATGCTGATTACGAATATCATAACATTTCAGAAAATACCCCTTACTTCTATTGGTTTAATTGATTTTTTGCAATGTTTGAACTATGGCGTTGGGGATTGGTACAAGCAGGTAATTGAGCATGCTGCTCACGAGCACATTCTTATTTTACAGCTTGTCACTTACCTTCACTGGCTTTATCGATTTTTTGCAAAGTTTAAGCCAGAAACTGGGATTTGGCACATGGGAGAAAGCGAGCATGCCGATTACGATTGTAATAAGTGTTCTTAGAAGAACCTATTATTTTTGTCGATTTTTCTATTCTTTGTAAAATTAGAGCTACACGGCTGACATTGCACAAAGTTGTATGTGAGCACGCTCACTGCAATGATAGTTTTTGAGAATTTCCATTACTTTTATTGATTTCATCTTTTTTTCAAAGCTGAAGCTACGAGGCTCACATGGCACTAATCCGGGGGTAAATGAGCATGCTGATAATTCTATAATCACACTCGGAATGACGAAGTCGGTAAATTTACCTAAAGTTGTTATAAATTCACTTTGGCCCGCCTTTACCTTTTTGAATCCTACTTCTGCCCCCAAAATTAGAAAAGCACATAGAGCCTGGTTTCGAGGGAAGAAAATGCTTATAAACTGAGGCGGCAAGCAGTGGCGGACCGAGGGGGGGGGGGCGGGGGGAGGGCGCCCCCCCCCCCCCCGAGAATGGGTCGCGAAATTTTTGAAACTTACCTATATGGGTTATAAAAATGTGCAAACGACTTGTTCATTTATGTAAATAAGTGAAATAATCTTTAAAATTTTTTAAAAATTCAAATTAGCTTTATAAAAAAAATTTTTTCGGAGGCGTAGCTGACGCCACGCCCCCTTTTCTCAGATTTTAGGGGTTGGGGACCCGCAAAAATTTAGAGCACCCCAAAAAATTTTTCGGAGTGCGCGGCTAACGCCACGCACCTTCATTTGAAAAAAATTTTTGTCGCGCCCCCCCCCCCTCCCCCGGTCCGAAATCCTGCGACCGCCACTGGCGGCAAGATATTTCGGTACTTTTCCGTTGTCTGGACCCATTTTTTCAAGAGCATTGCTTCCATCCTTGTACCATATTTGGTCTCAGCTTTACAGGGAGGAGTGCCAACCTTCTGCCACGTGTCAAAAAATCTAAAATGTCATTTGCATGCTTAACAGGTTTTACTAAGAGTTTTCGTTCAATCTGTTTTGTAGTCAATTTCAACCTCATTTCGATCAAGCATTTCAAAGTGAACATTGTCATAATAATAACGACATACTCTTATCGATGAACAGACTAGACTTGCTCGGAATAGAGAAGTGCGTGAGATGAAATCATTTAAGAGGCAAAATAAGCGGCAGCAAGGGACTTCAAGCTTCATTTATAGTCTTTTCTGGCTAAAATCGCATGGCCAAAAGGGTTTGAAGAGAAAAGCATTATCAAATCACTACTGAAAGCAAGCAAGATGATCTAAAATAAATTCATGATTGTTTTGCTTTTATGTAAAACAATTAAACAGATCAAAAGTGACTACAAGTTCTCTTTTACCTCCCCGAAAATGGTTTCGAAAAAAAATCATGTCAGAATGAACCGAGAAGTGTCAGTTTTTTTTGTGACACGTGGCAAGGAGGCCGTCCTCGTAGAAACTATAAAAAATTATTCTTAGGCTAAAGAAAGTATCACATGGGAGCCTTTCGAAGAAATGGGTCCGGATAACGGAAAAGTACCGATATTTTCGCTAAGAATTTCTACGAATCAATATCTAATTATACAGAAATTTCCTTAAATTCACTTCTGTCCCTTCCACTCTGCAAAAACCACACTTCTACCTCTGAAAGCAGAAAAGTTGTCTCTGGGGAAGGACAGACCCATGAGCTTCATCCGGCACGGCATTTTCACTGAAACTTTTGGCTCTCAAACTGCAAAAACCACAAAACTCAAAAACCACACATTTGGCCCTAAAAGCAGAAAGACAGGGAGCTTGGTCTCGATGGAAGAAAGGATTATGGCCTCAGGCAGCAAGAGACTTTCGCCAGAAGTTCCTGGGTGTCAATGATTATACAGAACTTGCTTGAAATTTACTTCTGGCCCTTTTGGTCTCGAGGAGAAAACACTAATAAGCTCAGCCAGCAAGATACTCTCGCTGAAACTTTCTGGGTGTCAATGTTTATTCATACTGAAACTTGCTTCAAAGTTTACTTCTGGCCCTTCTACTTTGCAAAAAAACCATACTTCTGCCTCTAAAAGTAAAAAATCACAAAGTGCTCTCGAGGGAAGGACAGACCCATGAGCTTCATCCGACAGGACAGTCTCGCTAAGACGTTTGACCCCCTAGACTTCGCAAAAACCAGTACTTCTGCTCCTAAACGCAGAAAAGCACAGAAAATCCAGTCTCGGGGGAAGAAAGAATCATGGCTTCAGGCAACAAGGTATTTTCGCCAGAAGTTTATGGGTGTCAATAATCATACAAAAACTTGCTTAAAATTTACTTCTGGCCATTCTACTTTGCAAAAACCACACTTCTTCCTCTAAAAGCAAAACAGTACAGATAGCTTGGTCTCGAGAAAATGGCAGAACCATGAGGCTTCATGCGACAAACATTTTCGCTAAGGCGTCTGACCTCCTAGACTTCGCAAAAACCAGTGCTTCTGCCCCTAAAAGCAGAAAAGCACAGGGAATTTAGTCTCTAAGAAAGGAAAGACTCATGAGCTTTTTGCAACAGGACATTTTCACAGAAACTTTCGGCCCCTTCTACTTCGCAAAAACCAGTACTTCTGCCCTGAAAGCAGAAAAGCACAGGGATTTAGTCTTTAGGGAAGGACAGACCCATGAGTTTCATCCGACAGGACATTTTCTAAGACTTTTGACTCCCAAACTTCGCAAAAAACCATAAAACTCAAAAACCACACTTCTGGCCCAAAAAGCAAAAAAGCACAAGGAGCTTGGTCTCGAGGGAAGTAAGGATTATGGCCCCAGGCAACAAGATGTTTTCGCCAGAAGTTTATGGTTGTCGATGTTTCATTATACAGAAACTTGTTTGAAATTCGTGGCCATTCTACTCTGCAAAATCCATACTTCTACCCCTAAAAGTAAAACAGCACAGATAGCTTGGTTTCGAGGAAAAGAGACTCATAAGCTCAGCCAGCAAGATATTTTTGCTGAAAACTTCTGGGTGTCAATGTGTATTCTACAGAAACTTGTTTAAAATTCACTTGTGGCCATTCCACTCTGCAAAAACCAGACTTCTGCCTCTGAAAACAGAAGAGTGGTCTCGAGGGAAAGACAGACCCATGAGCTTCTTGCGATAGGAAATCATCTTTGCTGAAAATTCTGGCCTTCTGAATTTTGCAAAAACCACACTTTTGTCCCTAGAAGCAAAAAGCAGGGGGCTTGGTCTCGAGGGAAGAAAAGACTCAGGGCTCAGGCAGCAAGATATTTGCGCTAAAAGTTTTTAGGTGTCAATATTTGATTATACAGAAACTTGCTGGAAAAATTACCCTTCTTCTCAACCATACTTCTGCTAGAAGCGGAAGCATAAGGAGCTTGGTTTCGAGGGAAGGAAAGAACTAGGGTTTTATACGACAGGACAGTTTCGGTAAGATTGTCCTTCAAAAGAAGGCGCTGGGCCAGCTTCTGTTCAAGAAATGAGCCCGTTCACTGGCAAGACATCATCGAAGAAAATGCTGCTTCGTTTTTACAGACATATCTGAGTTTTTGGCTGCTGGTAGACATAAATTGACGCTTCCTTTAACATGGCACTTTCCTGGAAATCAATCTGAGTTTTGGGATGAATCAGCTGCTCTAAACAGGTGCTTCGAGGTAGCTTCCTTGTTTAAGAGCTGTGGTATCTGGGCAAAGGTATGTGCAAGAAAACAGCAAAGATGCTTTGCGCATAGTCAGTGGTAGTAGCTTCTTTTCCTAAGAGCATATTGTTTTGTTTCTACTACTCACAACATGCGAAAGGTTGCTGGGAAGATGAAAATTCTCTTTCTTGGGATTTTAGTTAATTAATGGCAGATATCAATGTATCTGCCCCCACCCACCTACTAGCGACCCGTAGGGTCGCTAGTCTTATATATAAAGCTGAATGTCTGTTTGTCTGTCTGTATGTCTGTCTGTCTGTCTGTATGTGTGTACGTATGTTCCGAATAGAAAATTCCATTTCTGAACCGATCGGGACCAAACTTGGCACACATACACTTCGGGCCTCGGCGGGTGTCATAGGCTACTTTTCGTATCGATCGATATCGATTTTATCGATTTTTTGCAAAATTTGAGCTACGGGGCTGGGAGTTGGCACAGGGGGGTAAGTGAGCATGGGGATTCCGAATACAATATTAGTTTTTAAAATCGTGCATTACTTTTATAGATTTTATCGATTTTTTTGCAAAGTTTGAGCTACGGGGCTGGGATTTGGCACAGAGGGGTAATCGAGCATGCTGATTAACCCCGTGGGGGTTTGCACGGTTTCGAAAACTAATATTGTATTCGTAATCAGCATGCTCGATTACACCCCTCTGCCAACTCCCAGCCCCGTAGCTCAAATTTTGCAAAAAATCGATAAAATCGACATCGATCGATAACGAAAAGTGGACTGTGACACCCGCCGGGGCCCGAAGGGTATGTGTGCCAAGTTTGGTCCGGATCGGTTAAGAAATGGAATTTTCTATTCGGAACATACGGCGGAGCCGGGTAAGCCAGCTAGTTATCCATATAATTGTTCAGATAACTTGACAACAATCCTTACCTTTTCTTAAGTTCGTGAAGTCTAGTACACTGATCACCGCTACAGTGATCGAGTGTCAATGGATCATTGATTACCATTTTCCATCCCTGAATAAAGACGAGAGATCTATGTATCGTACAAATGAAGTAATTACTTGATACTCCATAGCGTCCATTGCTTTATCTAAATCATCAAAAAGTGCTCCACGATAATGCGTCAGCAAAAGAATACTACGGAGTTTCGCCTGAAACGATCGCTTCAAAGAAAAGTAGTATGAAAGCGACTGTTCTCATTACACTTATGAAAGGGAAAACCTCTAAAAAGTAACGCTCTGACCCCAAAATATTCCGTCAATATGAAACTAAACAGCAACCATACTATGACAAGTATTCGTGAAGAAACTGGCTCTGGATTCAGATTCGAGTTTTTGAAAAAACCTGAAGGCTAGGAGGATTTAGGTTGATCTGAGAAAATTTGTTCAGTGAAAAGAGCGCTTACGAGGGAAGGATACTCGGTGACCATGGCCTTTTGCAATGAGATGTATACCAGTAGGTGCGTCTTGGAACGCTGATTCTAAATCTTTGTTCATTATCTGCTGTGCGACTCCCTGAACGAAGAGATGGACTTTTTCATATTGATTTCGCGAGATTTAGGCAGTCAAAGTCGTCAGTATCCAGATTTTTTGGACTGGTGACAGTTTTCCTGAACTTAAACGGGAAGCTTTACTTTATCTATACGCTCTTTTGTAGTGCGTAAGCGAACATTTTAACGATATTGGTGAATTCTGCATCAAAAACAGTGCAAATTTTGGTAAAAAGAAATGTTCATAACATCTTTCAAAAGAGCGCACAGCAGATAAGGAAAACAGATTTGAAATCTGCGCTTCAAGATGCATTTGATGGTATACGTTTCATTTCAAAAGGCCACGGTCACCAAGTATCCTTTCCTTGTTAGATATAACACTTACCAGCAAAAGCAAAGAATACAAAGTTAAATACTGAAGAAGAATCTTTTGTGAGCAGTTTTGTAGCGAGACGAAGGAAGCAGCTTACACAGAAACCAGCTATGACCATCAAGAGCAATACCTGACACGTAAGTCTAGATCAAAGGCGAACTCTTTTCTTCTTATTCTAGTATGAGCAGTAATTACTGAGTAAAGCTATATTTTGAGTTGAATTTCCCACGAAAGTCATATGCCAAAGAAAAGTGTGTTAATGAAATGATTATGTTTCTTTGAGGACTATCGGGAACGGATGCTGCCAGTAAGCTTTGTAAAATTACAGAGAGATGTCAGTTACTTTTAGTGCTCAGTTTTAACTTTTCGTTGGATCACTTAACTTTCTGAATTCCTTTGCATTCGATTAGCACAGATTCGGCTCATTCAAAACAGGCGATGACAAATCCAGCGGGTTCATTGAACGCAGAATTTCATTCTTATGATATAAGTGCTCACTTCTGAATGTTTAGTAAAAATGGGGTCATTTCTAATAATTACAAAACAGATTGAATTTACCCTCGATATCAACCCATATGTCTTCCCTCAACATGACGCGGATTACGTGGACCGCCTTGCTTCGGGCTTGCGCCACGTTGCGGGTGTATCTTTGGCGTGGTGTGGCAGCAAAAACAACGTGGGAAAGCCTGCGTCACGTTGTTTTAAGCGCCACGTCAAATGTGGCGCAAGCTCGAAGCGAGGCGGCGCCTCACCAGTCCATGTAATCCACGTCATGTTGAGGGAAGACATATGGGTTGATATCGAGGGTACATTGGTAGGTAATGCAAACTTTTGGCAAAACCTGTTTAACATGTAGATGACATGTAAATTTTTTTGTGAAGTGGCAGAAGATTGCCACTGCTTCCTGTGAAATTAATTGAACTCGGTACAAGGAAAAAAGCAATATCCTTTTACTGAAAAGATGTGTCGCTCAACGGAAAAGTACCCGCTTTCATGGTGAGCTTGCTTGAACTAATCAAAACTCGAGTGACCTCTACACGGAGAGAATTCGAGATACCTTCGGATTCTACATAATCTCCTCATTACGCGAAAGTACTATCTATTTAGATCAAAGAAAGCTATAATTTTGAAAATAGTGCGAACAGCTTGCAAACCCTTAACACACGTGTAAGTTTCGAAAAACCTGCGAAATTATTTATAGCAATTCAAAAATTACCGTGGTGCGCTTCATTCTCTCATGAAAACGCAAAAATAAGTTCATAAAAAACAAAAACACCATCGTACAGGAGAAACAGAAAAAAAAAAACCCTTTCACTTATTATCGCATTTCTTGTAGAAGCACAGTTTGACAAATAAGACATGTTACAATGCAAAGACTAACTACGTCAAACGTAACGCGTCATAACTCCGTTTTAGAGCTGTGCTTTTTCTTTTTCAAATCAATACTAGCGGGTTTTCATGCAAGACCTTTTTCAAGCCTGCGACCCTCAAGCCCGCAAGCTGGTCATGCGGAGCACTGTTTTGAGTGCACAGTGCAGTGCAAGCGCTTTGTGAGCAGCAATCCTCGATTCATAGCCTTTTTCACCTTAACGTCCAAAAAAGGATATGGGCCAAGAAAATTTTTGAGAAAACCATTGTTGCCGAAACGTTAGACTATGATTATCTTAACAAAAGTGCGTGACTCACAATAAAGCCCATAAACTTTATCTTGTTATCCAAAAAATTTTTACATCGATAACTTATTGATTCGTCAGACATGGGCCCGCCTAGTTCAAGCAGTAGATGTTTTCACGATAAGGTAGACAACAAGTTCACGGGTGGCTCTCTTGGCAACGAGCTATAACTTACGGCATTAGGAAATGCATCACCGAGATAATCACCAACTACCATCTGAGTGCTTTCTTTGATAAAGTATCCATGATAAAGAATACCGATAGGCACCGTGAAATCCACCTGCAAGAGACAATTATCGACAAGTCAATCTTGTGACGGCATGTACCACCTGCTCTTGTCGCGGGTCTTCCTGATTGATGGTCCTAAGAGTAATGTCTGCGCTTCCATTTTCTATCTGAAAAAGTTGAGATCAGTAATATGTCACAGAAGGCTAACATTCAACATTTCCATTTTCAACATCGCTACGGTGTTCATTGTTGTTGGGTTTACTGTCAATGTGGCATTGATTGACTGCAAACACATCTTCAGTAACTCCACCTAAAATTGAAATATATGTAAAATTTTACTGCGACACATGCGAAAGAAGTTAAATCCGAATGGGCTTAGTCTTGCTTGTAAAATTACTATCAAATACTTGCAAACTTTTCAAATCTGTAAGTTCACCGGTTTACCTCGGCTCCTGGATGTGCGCAATCCAGTCCCATACAATTTCCGTAAGAGAGGTACGGGAAATGAGTTGCATCGACGCCAACAGCTCTCAAGTTGTACTCGTAGTGCATGTGCAAAATAAATATGATAGATCTAAAGGAAACAATTTATTTGACAATTTTTAGGCGTAGGATTTGTTATAATGGGGGATTTGAGAGAAAGTGCTCGATTCGGTGAAACGCTTTGGTCTAGTCTTCGCATATTAGCAAACATAGACATCTTCCATTGCGTTACTTCGACTATGTCAGTAATGGCTATGTAAAGAGTTTTGCATTTAGGGAGGCGTGCAAGTGTTACCCAGGCAGCCGCCTGGTGCCGCAGCCAGCCGCCAGAGCTGGCACCAGCGTCGCGGCTAAGCTACCGTAAGCGCGCCCTCGTCATCCGCAGTCTCTCGCAGAGAGATTTTCGAGCAGCCTCGCACCTCATCGCGCTGAGGTGCGAGAATTCCCTCAGAGGTCGAGCTACTGCCACATATTATATATCGATCAACACTGCGGAAAATTTGTAGTTTATTAGTAATATACATTTAAAAAATATACAAAAACAAAAAAAAAGTTAAATAAATAAAAAAACAACACAAAAAATCAGAAATGAAAATCACAATCAAATTTACAATTTTACATTCGCACTGCTGTCAAATGGTTTTCTCTGTGACAAATTTCGACATTTTAATACAAAAACTATTTATTGTTGGTATGTAATTTCCTGTCTCATATTCTTCTCTAAAGCTGCGCATCGCATCAATAATTTTATTTCGGCGCAACACATCCTTCTTTCGTAATGGCTTCACGCTTCGAGGATGCTGAAATTTTTTTTCAAATGCATAGGACTAGAAAATATCAGCGGTTGAAGAGTACCTTTCATCGGCTGAAGAGTAGAGCTGGCTTGTAGCAGGTAGCGGATTCTGGGATTGATAGATTTTCAAAAAGATTCGGTAACAAGCAAAAAATCAAAAATTACCTCCAAAAGCGATGGATTTTCTACATAGGTAATTTGAGCAAGATGCTCAGACTGAAGGCTGTAAAGCTGAGAGTTTGACATCTCGAATCTTAGCTGCTCAGCATCATTTCATCTTTTATACCTCCATATGTGGCACACTTTTTCTAATATCTGACTTAGTTGGTGTTAGAAGTCTTCTGCCCCAAAGGTCACAACGAATTGTGCCAAAAAACCATTCAATAATCTATTTTATGTTTTTTATGAACTTACTCCACGATATCATGCCTTTAATTTAATTTTATAATCATCTATAAATTTATTTATTTAACTTTTTTTGTTTTTTTATATTTTTTGTAATGTTATTACTAATAAACTGCAAATTTTCCGCTGTCTTGATCGATATATGATATGTGGCAAGCAGCGCGACCTCTGAGGGAATTCTCGCACCTCAGCGCGAGAGGTGCGAGGCTGCTGCTAAAATCTCTCTGCGAGAGGTTGCGGACGACGAGAGCGAGCTTACGGTAGCTCAGCCGCGACGCTGGTGCCAGCTCTGGCGGCTGGCTGCGGCACCAGGCGGCTGCCTGGGTAAGACTTGCTACGCACCCTTGCATTTATAGGCAAGTTGTAAAGCGCTTCCTTGTATGCACTAATTCAAGAGCTTCAAAAGAAAAATATCAATTTTGCTTTTTATCAAAGATACCAAATTTTGAGGTTTCAAACACTAAAGCGCAAATAGAGCACTTTTTTGATAGAGCAAAGCCGCCCTAGATTTTGAGCCTATAGGCCTAGTTCATGGTTTACTCAAAGTATTAGGTCTTTGAGTTTCGTCTTGTTAGTTTTTTCACTCCATCGGCAAACACGTTAGAATGAAGATAAACTAACATTTGAAAATGAATCCGATGCAGAATTTCTTCCTCTTTCCAGCTGCCAGACCTCCATTGTGTTTTGTTGCGAGAGTGAAAGATATTTGCTGGAAATCACGACACTCGTTTTCACCATGCCCAAATTTCGCTAATTTTCAAAATTTTTGTATGAGATGTTCGGAGGAGCCCTAATAACCACCAGATAGGACAAACCTTTTGCCAACTTATGCAATTTTTTCTTTTTTCAGCTGCTTCAGACTCTTGCCAAATAATTTTCTAAAGGTCTTGTGTTTTGGAAAAATCGCCAAACTTGTTATTGCACCAAACACTGCAAAACCTACAGAAAACTGAGGTTTTAACACAGAATTATTACTACGGCTACTAAATGAGCGATTTTCGCTTTGAAACATGAAGATTTTGAAACACAGGTTACGTCAGTGCGCACTTCGAAATTGCGAAATACTGCGATTTTCCCCCACAAATTTCGCCTATCTTGGTGAAAAAAGAAAAGTGTTAGAAAGAGGAGAAAAGTTTGCATCGAGTGGTGACTGAAGTGTTTAACATTTTATGTTCTACGAGGTTAACATAGCCTGAATGTAAAATTTGGTCACAAAATAAATCGTAGAAATTTTGAAAGACAAGCCGTAGGGTTACAAAAAATTGCGTAAGTTGGCAAAAGGTTTGCCTTTTGCTGGTTATTAATGATCCTCCGAAAGTCTCACATAAAAATTCTGAAAATGAGCGAAAGTGGGAATTGGCAAAAACGAGTGGTTGTAATTTCCAGCAAATATCTCGTCACTCTCGCAACAAAACACAACGGGGGTTTGACAGCTGGAAAGAGGAAGAAATTCTGCACTGGATACATTTTGAAGTGTTAGCTTATCTTCATTCTAGCGTGTTTGCCGATGGATTGGAAAAACCGACAAAACTTTTGCACCGACTTAATATGATGCCAAAACCAAGGGGACGAGTGGCTTTGTGGTATGAGGAGCGGCCAAGACCAGCTAGGACTAAAGTTCAATTCTGGTTGAATAGGACAGCTCATAAGATAAAATTTAATGTGTTTGACATTTACATATTGAAATTTGAAACAACAAGCCACAAGTTCATACATTCTTTGAGTACTTTTCCGCAGCGTTAGCAGTTTTTGGATGGTACAGTTCATAAATTTTTCAAATGTGTTTGACGATTTCATATTGAAGAGGCGTTCACCATAATAGGTAATTTGAAACAAGCCACAAGTTCATACACTCTTCAAGTACTTTTCCGCACGCGTTAGCAATTTTTTGCATTTCGCAATGCGCTCCTCTTACAATGTCAACAGTGGATACAGTGACGGAGCGAGAAGGCAGAGGGAAGCTGTGGCTAGTTTGCATAGTTTATAAGATTGCGCAAGTAATTTGTTTTCACTTGTAAATCAAGACACCTTCTTAAAAACTTTTAACTCTAAAAGTCTTGTAAAGATTTTTTCCTATTTGCTTCAGAACTTTTCTCCTGATGTGTATATATAAAATGAGTAGATTAATGTGTCAACAGCTATCAAATCATACTCATAGGGCATGTGCAAAATTATTTAGAAGAACTAAACGAAACAATCTTATACACAGTAAGGCGAGGATTTGCCATAACAAAAATACTTTTACATATGCAGTCATCCATATATGCACTTGCTGGATATGTCGTAACTACTCGAAAAAAATGAAAATGATGTATTGTGTGTGGATTCGTATGCTTCCACATTTTGAGTATTGTTCTTGAGTGTGGATTGTGTCAGAAAAATGAATATCAAGCTTCACTTTTACTCGAATGGTCTGTTTTTCAATGTTGTACTCTAGAAAATTAACATCCATCGCTGGTTACGATAAACGACTTAACTTCATTAGGCTAAAAATTTGAAACAACGGCGTGTAGTTGTTGATTCGGCATTTCGTTTTGGCATTCTGTGCTAAGAAATTGACCTCGCGACTAGGACTTGTGCGTGTTCAGACCAGTGATTAGCAGAGTATGAAGTTTCAATCTTCATTACCCCAAACTTGGCGAATGCTCTGTACGAGACTTTTCAACTTTTTGTTCTGTCATAGTGCATGCTGCTTTAAAAAATAACCTTCCAAATTGCTATCGGCTAAATATAGTTCAGCTTTCAAAAGAGGTTTGCAAAATTTCTAAAAGCTATTAAGAGTTATTTTCAATCATAGTTGTGTTGATGCTCAAAATGATTAATTCAGTTGTTTTCTATATTGTTCGAACAACTTTAAGTTTATGGATTTATGGCCGTTTCGTCTCATGCCTTACACCGAAAAATTAATGGCTCAGTGCTTCACACAGTATGATTATCTGGCATTTGGATGTTTAATAAGATTTCCGTGTACTGTGTTGTTAGCCCGGCTGGTTACATTTTTGATTTTTTTATCACTACCCACACCAGCTGATCACGCTTCTCCAGCGAAACCTATATTTACTTCTTCTCAGTCAATCAGTAAGTTAGGTGGAGATTCTTATGCGAATCACCTAGGATCGAGGTCTTGCATCTAAACTACATAGTCTGCATTGTTTGAAGCTTCAATCGCAATCCTATTTGCGTTGTTGCTCAAAGACGAAGCAAGTGGAAGCGTTAGGTACCTGAATTGGAAGCGTAGGTACACGTGGTTTAAGTACAATACCGCTCTCAGAACGTGCAAAATTTCCGTGAATGTCGCGGAAATCCCGGAATTCCGCGAAGGTCCGCGAAATTTTCGGAATTTTGCGGAATTTTCGGAATATCGCCATAACTTCCTTCGGAATGCATAAATTCTGGATCTGAAACAAGGGTTATACTCAGCTCATTAAGGCGAATCTTTTGGTACCTTGCCTTACCGTAATTCTCGGGGCACGATTGGTGCACGGTCTGAGATGAATTTTGCATTTTGGGAGAGGGGAGGTGAACACAACATTCGTGTCCTGTAATTAGAGAATTACGATAAAACAAGGTACCAAAAGACTCGCCTTAATGAGCTGAGTATAACCCTTGTGTCAGATCCAGAATTTATGCATTCCGAAGGAAGTTATGGCGATATTCCAAAAATTCCGCGAAATTCCCGGAATGTCGCGAAATTCCGAAAATTTCGTGGTCCTTCGCGTTCCGGGATTTCCGCAACATTCACGGAAATTTTGCTCGTTCTGAGAGCGGTATTGTATATCATCTAGGTACTTCCAATACGGGCCATTCAAGTTGACAAATCCATGATGATGGTAGTCCACCATGGTAGCACAATATGTTCGTTATTTTGAACGCTACAGCACCACTACAACAGCCTTGTTTCTTTAAGGTCAAAGCTCCCGACAACAAATAACAATTTCCTCAAATTTTGGTGAACTTTCTATCGAAATGCACTAACTTAGTGATATCTTATCACTGATCTTATGCAATTGACTAAGGATACAGGAGTCAAAACGCTGTTACCATACAGCAGTAATTGACGTGGTTCTTCTTGCCCTGGCCTTTTTTGAACACTATTCTTACCAGCTGTAGAAGTCTGGCCGGCAGATAGCGAGTTCTATCCAGTTGTAATGTGTTACTGGCTAGACTCTATGTGTTTTTGTACTCGTTTTAATGGCGCACCTTGACTGCATATAAGCGGGTTGTCTCAAAAGTAAAATCCATTTCTAGATATGTTGAGCTGTTCTCATTTTTCTGATAGAATTGAGGGTACGATTCGATAGTGCGGAGCAAGATCTACAAAAAACCCAAAAGACACATCTTACAAGTCGTCTTGTAAGATGTAATATGTAAAATTTGGGGCCAAAAATCAAAATTTTTCAGCTACCTTAAAGATCAAATCTCCTTCCAGAAAATTTCTACGGACTTCTAACTCGGTCTTCATATAGTAGACACATAGTAGTACCCAAAAATATATTTGGCGGATTTTTTCCGGTGCTCAAAAGTGAGAAAAAAAGATGGCCCGAAAAGTACAAAGTCCACTTTTTCCGGGTTTTTGTAAAACTTGGTATTTCTTGATTATAAGAGCACTTACAGGGGTAAGTTTTTGAAAATATACTTAATAGGGCTTGTAGTATACAATGACATATGTAGAAGGGGGTGGAAGCGGAGTTTACCATTTTTAAACAATTTTTGTTTCGGCGCCATCTAAATCTACTTCGCCGGCTGCGCGGGCGGTCGCGCACGCGCCATCACTGCGTGCCGGGACCAGGGGCTCGCTTGCTGTTAGTCCTGCCAACTTGAAGAGCTGTTGCAATATTGAGTGAATTTTTGCTTTAAATCACGATGATCAGTGTTCTAAACAGATTTAAGCTTGCCGCTTTATGTTAGCTGATGCCTGCGCGCTTCGGCTTGGCAATCACAGGTGTTGCAATCTTTGCGCGTAAGATGCTTGATTGCCTTTTGGTGATAAAAGTGTTAGGAGATTCTCTTCCAACAGGTATATGTATGCATTCCTCAATCTTATCCGAGACACGTTTATATAGGATGCATGATTTGAAGCTCATAAATTTGCTAGAGACCAGAAAACATTGGAAGCTCTCACAAATAGGTGGTGTGTCATAATGTGACTGTCTCTGCTTGATACAACATACATCACGATGTTTTTCGACTAAGTAAGACTAAAATTTTGCCAATAAAAAACTTTTTTTGCAAAGTAGAGCTTCATTTTGGAAGCTAATTTTGAATGCTGTCAAGTTGATACGACCAAATCCGAGAGATGAGCTCGTCACCGAAATTTGGTTTAGCGTAGCATACAACTTTCACTGACTATCAGATGAATCTATGTACCAATATTTAGAGCAATACGGATGTTGGGTGTGACTTCGCATTTTCTTGTTTAACACGTTTCAAACCGCGAAATCGCGCGGCGAAAAAGTATGTACTTTCAGCCATTAGCCAACATAGGGACCTTATTTCGTAGAATATGTGCTACATCTGTAATCAGCTTGTCAGATGTTCCATATCCAAAGTAGTTCTGAGTGAATTCGAAGTGTTTAATGTCGCTTCAGAGGGACTCCTGTGCTTTCTTGAAAGATAGGAACAAGTACTCAGCTTCTAATAGTATCCAAAAGTATCTATGTTGTAAAGGGTATTCAACAGTATTCAAACTACGGTTATTCTCTCTGAAATCCAAGCAAAGAAAAGCTGTGACGTCGCACGCGTCGTTCGCGTTGCCGCACTTCGTTGCAACTGTTGTCCAATTTGCCCTCATATCTCCTAAACAAATATCGGCAGCACAGCTCTACAGTGTCATTTGGAAAGTAGGAGCTTGGGCCTTTGATTGGATAACCTTAGCAAAAAGAAAACCTCCTGTTAACGTCAAAAAGATCCTTTAGAGCAGCGTGCTGCACCATGTGCAGCACCGGTCGGAAACGTGTTAACAGCGTTACCTCAAGAAAGAAATAACTAGAAGATTAGGAAATTCGGAAGCAACATGTGTCTGACATAGATAATTTACGTTTTCTGAGCTGAAATAATCAATCAACCCAAAACCTAGCACAAAATAAGAAAGTAACATATTTTGCTAAGTGGCGGTTCGTCCCCCTGCAAAGTTTTCAATGTAAGCTGCATTAAGCGTCTTCTCAACCACTCTGATTGAAAAAGGTACTCCTGCTCAATAGCAATAAAGCTATCAACACTGACCATAAAGTGAAAAACACTCATACATTGCGACAATTTTCGAACATCAATGCTAGCAACAAGCAAGCCCTTGGTCCCAGCACGCAGTATGGCGCGCGCGCGACCGCCCGCGCAGCCGGTTAAGTAGATTTAGATGGCGCCTTTTGTTTCTAGCTTTCTATGCTTGGAAAGAATTCGGTAAAGGCATATTTGAGTACTACTATGTGCCTACTATATTATGATCAAGCTGAGGTCTATGGATCTTCTGTCGCAGAAATCCAGTTTTTAGGTGACAAAATTTTTTTCGATTTTGGCTTCGAACTTTCCACGGAATGCGACCTAGGCGGATCCTTGGTAGATATTTTGTGGAGCATAATTTGCTTTATCAAATGATACCTTAAATTTACTGGGAACACAAAAACAGCTTGAGTTATCTGAAAAAGTTACTTTTGGGACAACCTAATAAATAAATAAATAAGCAATAGATTTTCACCACTGTGCTGCTTTCATACCCGCAGTGTGCCCTAGTTTGTGAGCAATTTCAACACATGTGCCACAAGCCCTTCGACTATAAACTTTACTGCATATCAGGCTGATCATGCATCAGAATATGCTCCAGAATTTTTGAGTAATTCTGGAGCATAGTTCTCTTCAAACAATAAAATATTAGGTTTGTCACGAAAGTTTCTGACTTTCTGACTTTCATGCATTCGATGCAGCTTTTCCCTCGCTTTCTTATGGATACGTTTTCAAACCACAATCTTGTATGATTTTTTTTTGATAATTGCCAAAACTTACCACCCGTCAACTTTATCTGCTCAAAGTTGGGTTGATTCTTGAAATTTTTATTCCTAAGTTTTGGAAAGGATCAAGTATGGAACAAATAGAGCATTTCTCGGACTACAAGGTTCTATTTTAGATTCTCCCAAACTGCTGTTTCTAGCTTCAAAAAATTATTTCCTCGAAGGTTTCTTGGCAGATTTTTGGTATTCGGCACTTTTACTTGGCAAACGTAATGAAAAAGCCTCGGTTATTGTTGAATAAATAATTATAAAGGATTTGATAGGCGTGGCCCATCTAAAATGGATACAAAATAGCCAAAGGTTTGTTTTACATAACGTTACGTGCGCTTTTTGGAAACGTCAGGATAAAAAATTTTAAGATATAGAAAGGTTTGGCGTTACTGCTGAGCAGCTCAAAAATCCAGCAATAACTTTGCAAGTACAGGGTAGATCACAGACCAAATATAGCTGCAAGAAAGAGGTTAAAAATCTGAATCAAATGGTACTGCAGTCACAGGATCGGAGTTCTGTGAGCTTAGTGAGCGATGAAAGTGACGGACAGAACTTTCGGGACAACGTTATAGTTTGTTATAATTCGATTTGACTCATGTCAAAGGAAAAATCTTGCGATTAGGAGTACTCGGATCAAGAGTTCTTGTTGACATCTCCATGATGCAAAGTAAACAAGGGAAATCCTCATAAAAGTAATTTCTTGTGCTTTGGGTGCGAAGCTCTTGTAGACGAAGCGCCTTCCAGTAGTATGGTTTTTATTCAACTTCTTGATTTTGGATCAAAATCTCAAATATTTACAATTGAATACAGCATACATCATGGTTATAAGAAGCAATACATTTGTAAGGCTTTCTTGAACATTTTGCAACTAATTTTTACTATTTCTTGATGAGAAGATCATGCTGTATACAATGTATTAGGTCGTACCGAAAGTTCTTGCGCATGATTTTCAAAAATTCATAACTCGTTGATTTCTTGACGAATTTGTACAATCAAAATTTTGCTTAAGAGAGGAACTCATGCTCTTTGCACTTGTACCTGAATGTTCGTTTATGTTCACAAATGAAGGAGATAGAAGCTCAAAACCAAAATCACTCAAAATTTGAATTTTTCGTGTAGAGTCATAAAAAATCGGAAACTTGCAACAAAAATCGAAGCAGTCAGTATTGTAGGTTATTTCACCAGCTCTTTCTAACAGTGCAAAGTTTGCGCCGATTGAGCGCTTCTATGAAAAGTTATGATTTCCTTGAAAAATGCCAAAATAAATCAAATTCGCCCTTTTGTATTGCTTGCTCGGAAATCATAACTCTTCATAGAGACGCTCAATCGGCGCAAACTTTGCATTGTTGGAAAGAGCTGGTGAAAGAACCTACAATACCGACTGCTGCTCCGGTTTTTGTGGCAAGTTTCCGATTTTTTAAGAATCTACACGAAAAATTCAAATTTTGAGTAATTTTGGTTTTGAGCTTCTATCTCCTTCATTTGTGAACATAAAACATTCAGGTACAAGTGCAAAAAATATGAGTTCCTCTTTTGAGCAAAATTTCGATCGTACAAATTCGTTGAAAAGTCAACGAGTTATGAATTTTTGAAAATCGTGCGCAAGAACTTTCGGTACAACCTAATACGTCCTACTTTGCGAGGATCTAAGTAATATGATCGAAAAACGCAAACAAGCGACATTATTCTTTTCAATTCAGTATCATCATATTAGTATTGAAGCGCAGGTTCTGCGGGGCATGATAATGACATGACTTCAAATTTGATATATAAACGAGCAAAGAGTAGCAGGAAGAAACGAAAGCTTGCGAGAGTATGTGAAAATGTGACTTTTTTCTTTAGATTACAACTCAAAAAGAGGTGAAGAATTGGATTGTTGGCAATGCTCATATAGCAATACTATTTAGAGTAAGAATAAAAAACGAATTAGTGTGTGCTTGTTTAGGCCTAATGCATACCTCCGGCGATCAGGTCGTTACGATTTTCGGTTCTGTGATTAGACTGCCTGGGCAACCAATCGCTGCGTGAAAATCGCTCATCGCTTGATAATTGGACATATTCGGGCATACCTATAGTGATTTTGTGAATAGATGGTAACACACCACACGCAACACACCGTGTTATAGCACTTTTAACAATTTTACGCTAGTTTTTCAAAGAGCACTCATTAAAGGAAGTTCAAACAGAATGTGACGCCATATGCTTTCAGAGAACATTACATCAGAAGAAGGAATGGAATCTTTACAATTCATTCTAATTTCTTATAACGTTTTGCTACCGGCGCAAGTTAACATTTACAAAGGAACTGACTACTATCCCATAAATTTTTGAGATTACTCTTTCAGTCATTGCCAGACCTAAAAGCTAGTTTAGTAGCAGTAAGGTCATGCTTGCCCTGTGACAAAACCCAGGTAAGCATATTTCAGCAACGAGTGCCTCCCGAGCTCTTGTCTGCCATTTTGCGAACGATCATACATATATGCGTGAGTAACCAAGATTGCGCACCCATTCTGCTTTAAATTTACAACAAGGACATTCCATATTCGGTCCACATTTACTCGTGATTATTCAACAAGAACAGGAAAATAATAGTGCACTGCGAGTACAGTAAATGTGCTAATACGAATGCTCAGGTGACATCTGGGAAGCATTCCATACTATTTCTATATTTATAACATGTTATGAGTTTTCGAGGATTGATAGTATGGATGATGACCATCCCTCTCTCCTGCAAGGAAGAAGCGCTTGTGTATGATGAAATAGTTCTCAATGAGATTTGCATGCAAAATAATACAAAACTTCTCACAAAGAAGAAGCCCATCGCTGGTGCGGAACTAGCGACGTCAATATCGCTGAGTTTCAGCGAAGTCACGACGATATTCTGCTGAAGGTATTTCAAAAATGGCCCGCGTTTCGTCGCAACAATCCAACACGTACGCGGCGCGACTACACAGTTGAGCGCGCGTGCCCGGTGGGCCTAAAACATATGTCCGAGTTGGAAATGACGTCGCGACTGGAATCGGCGGAGGCATGCCTTGAAGACAGCGGCTCGGCAGAATGACAACTTCGCGATATTCATTCATAGCTCTCGGTTCCCTGGATGAGCTAAGTCCAAGACTGTGCTTTACAACTTCAAAAGATATCAATCGACTTTTCCCGATGTGAAAAGTGCTAATCAAGCGGACGGCGTACGCTGCCCTCTAGAGCGCGGTTGGCTCTTGATAGGATGGGTACGGTGTCTCCACTCACAAGCCAATCGCGCTCTTTGCACCTTTCAAATCTAAAAAGTTTGTTATCGACTTTTGAAGCCGCAAAGCACAGTCTTGGACATGGCTCATCCAGGGGAACCGAGAACGATGAATATCCCAAAGTTGTCATTTCGCCTTTAAGGTTCGATCGGAACTTGACAAAAGCTTTTGAGGAGTTTCATAATAATGTCACTTCAGGGTCGCACAGCTTTCATTCGAATAGAAACGTAAAACTCGGTCCAAAGAGGACACTTTCATTGGATTGCACTTGGACTTTGGAATAAACTGTGAAATTTGGGCGTCTCGAAGAAATAGTTACTTTCAAGCAATCTTGAAATTTTCTCAGAAGGCTGCAAAAAGAGCAACTTTTGGCGCAGGGATGCAGTTTCGAAAGTTGTTTGCTGGTAGATTAAAGCACTTACATTTAGAGTGACCATGCTTCTATTAACTGCTTGCTTTATTTGCTTCCATTACTTACTTTTTTTCAGGTAAAATCCTAATCGACTTCTGTCACTGCTCAAGGAACAGCATATTTGGCAAAGAATAGCTTTGTTCATTGGTTTGTGATTGCTGCTGTTGTTCTTATGTGCAATTTTTGTTTCAATTGTTATAAGTGATCCTTCCCTCAAGCCAAAAGCTGGTGTTAGTGTTAGACAGTAGCATTACTTCAGTTTGAACACTGCATCAAAAAGTGATTGTCAAACGACATAAAAGCGGTAACCAGGCAACACATAGTTTCTGATAAGGAGTTTCTTGCTAAGGCACAGCCTAAACGGCAGCGCAAATGGTTCATTCACCGCTGAGAAATCTAAACACTTTGCGCCTGCGCCGTGATCGTAGCGCGCGAGTGACCACTGACGGATCCCAGCGCGAACGCAGTCGTAATCGGAATGGAGTCAATTGCGGGTTACGGTTACGGCGCAGAGCTTGAGTATTTTGGGAATAGTTTTTTCAGCCGTGAATGGATGATTTGCGCTGCCGCTTGGCAATGCTTTGGATGACCCCCTCACCGCGCGACAACCCATTTGTCCAAATTTGCCTGGACACCGCCTTTTAATGGCACAATGGCACAACATTTGTTTTTCAAATATGCAATTACATCCAGCTATTGTGCATTCCGGGTTCAAAAGAAAGCACAGCTGTGCAACTTTCATGTGTACACGTTATTTTTGTCACCACATCTAGAGATTAGCAATTACAAATATGAGCAATAGTTTATTCCACAAAACGCGAGAAGTATGTAAGCTCACTTGTTTCCCATGCCTTCAGTGTGAGGCCGAGACGATGTTGAATCTTCAGAATCCAATCTATAAAAACTTGGCTGTAGCGATAATATACAACTTCTGAAAACAGTGCGTTACACTGATCTGATTTCCCATTTTCAATTTTGAGAATTGGATGCGGGAATCACTGCCCAAAATGCAGAGTGTTGCTGGTGGCCGTCGTTTGTGCCTAGTGATGGATAACGCTACCTATCACTCTCGACAACTAGAAAAGATGTGCCCCCCTAAAACGCTTAACGAAACCAATCATATAATTCAGATGCCCACCGTTCCTCCACAAAGGCGGTTATAGAAGATTACTTGCGATCACAACACGTTACGGTGCCCCTGCGAAACAAGATCTTGTAGCACAAGTGACTTATATTCAATTTAGTTCATCCATCTAGCAGCTAAACTACCCTATCCTTTCCACCTCGAGAAATTTAAATTCAGTGGCGGCGGTCGATCGCTTTTTGCAAATCTGCTGCTGAGAATATTTGTGCCGAGATGGGAGCAGTAGTGGTAAGATTACCGCCTTTCCAGTATAACTTCAACCCGATTGAAATGTGATGGGGTCGAATGAAGGACTATCTCACAGTTCGGAAAGCATGACACCCTACGAACGGCATAGGTGACTGAACAAAAGCTTGTCAATGTCAGTCTTTTGAAGGTGAAAAAAGAGCGCTGCAGTGGATAAGTAACGTGCCACAATCGTTCTGTCATGACTGGGTTGCTCACGTTATGCATGAAGAGGAGGCAGCAAGAGAAAAAAATTGCTATCGACCTCGAAAATAGCCAAGTAAGAAAGACTCACCGATAACTTGGCACAAAATAACTGAGTTACGTCTCACAGGGTTTGAAATCTTCAAGCGATGTTAGCGATATCGAAAAAGCTGGGAGCGCTCTAGGTTAGAGCACATTTGAGATTATTTGACATATTAAGCTAGTTTCATCGGTCTAGTTACTCACTTTTTACCATCATAGCACAATCATCCTAACTTCAATGCGCCTTCCAAAGGAAAACAGTCAACATGATGCTCAATCGTACTTCTTTCACCACTTATTTGTCTTTCGCTATATCTGTTTGCATGTCAGATACTTGTAAGGTCTCTTAGTTTCGTACCTATCCATCTCATAGCTATGCTTTGAGTTGATCCGTTCACCAAGCGATTACGGAATCTAATTTCTGAAGGATTAATCAACTCTTCACAAATAAATCCTTCCTAACCAAAAACTTGTAACATGCGTAAGTGAGCGTAAGGTAAGCAATGAATCAAGAAATCAAAAAAAAATATAGACTGAGCGTAAGGAAAGACTCACCTTGTCGATTACTTTACATCGCACTGAAATAACATTCGTATCTCTTTAGCATGCATTATTAGAACAAAAATGCTTGATAGCCACACTATCTAAGGTTTTGTCTTCTCACAAAGAAGCAAAAACAGAGACGCACAGCTTTTACAAGCACTGGTGAAGACAGAGAGCATGCAGGGGTCAAGAGACAGGGCTGTGGGAGAACAAATCTGCCTCTGCTCACGAGCATTCACAAAAGAATGCATTAAAAACACCCACAACAAACAGGAAGCTTACAAAGGAGGTTGAGAAAAGAAATGAAAGGCCAGGAAAGCAATGAAGAACAAGGAGAGCACACAAGCAACGGACTGCAGACATATAGTGCAAGCATGCAGCACACAAAGTCATGAAAAATAGTCAGCATACAGATCTAGTATCGAAATTTCACATAAAAAGAAAAACTGAAGTGGAAACTCACCTCACTGGACGAGTACAGTCATCGCACTTCACAATAACAGCAAAAATTGGCATCAACAACGTGGCCGGCTAGCTGCTGTGCGGCGCGCGCTCCGTGGATGACCACTGACCGAGCCTGCACGCTCCATGGCTGACAGTTGCCCGCGCGCCGCGTGCGCGACACGCTTCAACCTCTTTGGGCGACCGCCTTCGTCTTGGAGTAGATATTATGAGAGGAGGAATATGTGGGAGAGATGGAAAGGCCGCTATGCGTCAGGTCCAAGGAGTACTTGGACGGGCTGCGAAGATCAAGGTTATCAACCCCTTGGGCACACATCGTAGGCTATGCCACCAAGACGCGGAATTCGAGGTTTCGATTAACATCCTGTCATGGGAGACTGAGGTGTCCGCACGAAAGACCCTCGAGGTGCTGGATACTATCCAGAAATCCCAAAATGAACAGAAAAGAAGAATGCACCGCAGTAACAACCGAGCTCGCGCCATTACTGGAGTTATGCTGGTTTTGATCTGTGCGTAGCCTCCATAGACTTGCCTCATTCATTGCTAGCGCATTCCAGTCAGCGGTGGTTATTCCTCATCTAACAGCAAAAGGTGAGCTGATAGTTCTAGGCCTTTACGGGAGTCTTTTCAACTTTTGGGACTCTTCCTGCATGTGATGAGATGTTTGAGAGGTTAATTCTCAATGTTCCTCACTTTAAAGGCTCTGACGAATGGTCGACGAAGGCGACTACGCCGAAACGTTAGCCGAATAAATACAATAAAAATCTTGGTGTTGGCTGAATCACTCAAGCGACATAAAACAGTTAATTGGTAGATGTCTTGGTCTTTTACAGGAAGTCTCACTGACATAAATTATTCGAATAGTATTCGAAAATCAAATGATAATCGAAAATCGAATAATGTTCGAGAACCGAGTAACATACGAGATTCGAACATCGAATTTGATATTCGAGTATTATTCGGTTCGAAAATGTCCATTACCGAATAATATTCGATAGTCAAATATTTGAAGTTTTTAATTTTCGAATATACTCGATAGTCGAGTAATCATTTCAGTTTTCGAGTATTATACGATATTCGAATATTCGAAAAAAATTTCGAATTTCCCTAAGTATACTGGACAAGAAGAAGACGGTCGACTAAACGGTAATTAGCCAATTGCAACGTTCAAAAGGGGCCATACCGCAGAAATAACACAGTGGACAGATTCAACGAGTTTTTCCTCATGACGAAACATGACCCTGTACAGCAAACGTCTTCAAAACTGTCCTGCAAGATTTGACTAAAAGGTACTTCAGTGCTCGACGTAATTCTCAGATCTCATTCAGTTTAATCCGCTCTTTCGGAAACCTCATGAATGGTGCATGTCTCGATTTCAGGGAGTGATTTGAGCGCTGATTACACCACTTTCTTGAGACTCGGCGTGCTGCCGTTGAAATATTGAGATGAAAAGCGAATAGGAATTGGCAAAAGGGCCTGCGCTAAATCGGATATTGTAATATTGACTGCTTTTAACTTAAAATCGATGAGCCTGTTGGTTCATGAAAACGCTACGAACTTATGGAACGGCCTAATAGATTTCATTTCTAGACTTCATGCTGACCGAATCTTTCGCGACCGTTCGAATACTATCTTGTACAGCTTGCTTTACTCTTTCGAACGTCAAATTCTGTATATTTTGATGATTTCTCTGAATCTCTAGGATGAAACATGCATCAAATCTGCATTCAGCTAAAACAATTCATGCTGTCTATATGCTGAAAAGGCAAAGATGTGTTTAATTTTGCAATTCATATACGACTTTCAACAATAAAACTGCTCATAAATTCGCCTACAGAGACGTTCAGCAGTTATACAAGACTAATTTGGAGTCGGCCTTCTCCGCTGCACACAATGGTATGCAGTTTGTTTAATTGACCATTCGAATTCTGAGCATTCTTCATAGCCCATTCGAGCTGCACCACAAGAGCTCTGCTCTGTTTTTTCCTGCCTTGTAATAAAAGATTAAATTGTTGGTGGGGAGAAATGCGTGGGAACTTTCCCAAAGATTCAACAATCCTTCAGCGCAATCACATTCATGGCTACTATGCCTGACTTTCAGCGCATTTGCGAAAATTACGCAGAGTAAGGAGCCCTTATGCTAATGAAGCTAGTTAGGTGCTTTCCTTTGCACTTCATGAGCTTCTCGCATTCCTAGAATGTTCCAACTTGCAAATAACATTGGGCTAAGTTAGAATTTTTAGTGGGAACATCAAAACAACTGGCGAACTTATCAATCCAAGATAGGCGGGGCCGCAACTGAAACAATATCTGACGTGTAATAATCATTCTTTGCATTTTCTCTACCTTTTGGAAAACCTAGAGTTTATAACCTATAGCATTCAAATTCAGTCCTAGGAAATATTTGTCAACAAAAAAAAAGTAGTGCACATTCAGTAGCCTTCAGGCATTGCCATTCTACGCAGTGCCATTTGTTTCCTAGACAATTGCTCGCTTTCTTTGATGCATTGCTTGTTTGCTGTTGTAAATATGTATTAGGTAAGCTTTAGAGTCAGTTCGCATTACTTTCAGGAATTCACAGCTTCGCAGCTGAAGTTATGTGCTTTACATCAGCATCGAAAAGACTCCTGATTACGCATAATATGCGGAGATAAGCTGTAGAAGAAAATCACTCAAATTTAATTATTCTTTATAGACCGCCAAAAAACTGAATGCACAAAAATAGGAGCAGCGTACAAGTTCTATGACATGCATTACTATCTGAGAAATCTTGTGGTAATCGAACATCTCTATCAGAATTTATGATTTCCAAGAAAAGTGCCAGAAAATATTGCTTTACTGTTTTACTACATGCTGGAAATTCATAACTTTTCAAGGAAGGGTTCAACCAACATAAATTTCGCGCAGATAGAAAGAACAAGTCATAAACTTGTTACAAACTGCTTTGATTTTCTGTGAACGTTTCAGATTTTTTACGGAGTGTAAACAGTAAAATCCAGGGTCAAGTAACGTTATTCCGCTGCTTCTATCTCCATAGATATCTCTACAATATACGCGCATTAGGAAATTTTCACCTGTTGTAAAGCGCGTGATCTCCTATTCCATATAAGATCATACTGTGTAAATCATCAAAAAAGTAAGAAGCTGTGAATTTTTGAAACTTGTGCGAAGGAACTTTGGGGTTAATTTGATAATAGCTTTTGTAGAATTAGTTACAAGACGTATATTGAGTTCGTTCCCAAAAATTTCTAACTTCCCATCATTTTCTGCAACAAACTTTGCTTTTAGGATGACGGAAATCTTGTTTAAATTTTATATATCGAAGATTGGCTTGCTCAATGGGACTTCAGGAACGGGACTGCTCAACTTTTAAATAGTGAAAATCATGCAACAGAATCCGTACGATGGTTTTTTGATGATTCATCGACAATTCATGTCCTGTTCTTTGTTGCGGCTCGGTGAGATCAGCATTCCCTTGCATGCTCGACTGCCCTACTCAACCCCAAACCTTAGGATGTTGCCCGCCGGCTACTACTGTTGGTCCCTTCGGAAAGAACACTCGACGCGGTCACCTCAACCTAAAACCTATATGCACGCGCGATCAAACTGGATACAATTTCATGCTAAAAACAAAATACATTCATACATGACAAGAAACTATTACTAAAACTCCTACACTACTGAACAACCAAAGATATGACACGGAACAGCTGCGGCGTCTCATGATGCCGATGTACGTCTCAATCTATACAAGAAGATTCCGGGTTCCTCCGCCAGTGTCTGTCGTTACAAGAGTCCAGTCCAGATGGAAATGGCGCGACCTCGTCTCTACTCCCGCATCTACCAACATCATCTACGAATATAAAAGCGCTTTTTTACGCTACTGCCCATCCGATCCATAAAAACATTCCAAAGCTCGACCGCTCAACAAAAAATTCTCCTTAGTGGGAGCTATTGAAAGTATTATATGATAACGATCAACATAAAACGAAAGTCAAAGCGGCAAAGACCGCTCTCACGAGCAGCCTTATATATCCCCCCACTTGGCCGCGTTCCCAGCCGGTTGGTCCTGCTGCGATACAGGGGGGGGGGGGGGGGATAAACGCGACCAGGCTTTCGGTCAAACTGTCCCGAGGAGCTGCTCACATCGCTGAGCCGGGGCACCACTGTTAATGTTATTTTGAGCGTCAGTAAATTTTCCTACTTTTCACTCTGCAATGAGCATTCATTTACGTAACGTGATGCTCATATCAAAAGCTTTGGCGCTGTTTTTTTTTACTAGTACCATTCTTTTTATTTTTCATGACCACAAAGAAAATTTGATGTAAATGAAGCCATTCAATGCCTGGTTACTGCCCAGGTACTCACATAAAATATAATTCCTCAGATTCGCACAACAAAACACTATAGGGCAAAGAGCAGATGCTCGTGCATCGTCAATTTACCACAGGCAAAATATGCTAATTTCAGCAGAGTTAACTCGAAATCAATGCAGTTGCTGCTCAGAAGCATCTGCAGAGACAGAAAATTGTTCCTTAACCTCGGAACTCGACAGGATTTGTCCTCAGAGGGAAATCTTCCAAGAAAAAGTTCGAAATTTGATGCTAAAAATAAGTAGGTATATGCTTTCGTATTTAACCCTAAAAGTGAGTTTCTACAGCGAATATTCTTCTGGAATTTTAAGGTTTCTAAGCCATGAATGAGTAGTAGTCTCAATCAAATTCACTTTACTCTTAACATGAAGCACTTCTATACACGCGCTTTTTTGATAAAAGTTACTATCAAAAAGCGCAGTTAAAATTGTTCTCGAGCTGCATTCAAAATGACGACACCTTGCTCTCATCTGATGTAAGTACTAATTCAAAGGGACTTGGATTTTCCGCAAATGATGAGCCTCAAAGCCTGTGGTTGGTGACTACTTCCCAGCAAAATTTCAGTAAAATAGCAATAAAAAGAGTCAAATTGGAACGACTGTAAGTAGTATCCAATTGCATACTTCCCCCTAAATATTGTAAGGGGAAGAATCAAAGCTTTTCGGAAAGGACGGACAATTTTTGAGGATGAAAACAAATTTTATTATATCTCAGTCCAAACAGAGTTTCTGATTCGTTTTATTATTTCCCTTCTTTTCTCTTCTCGGATTAAAGCAGCTTATATTTCTGGGCATAGCCACGATCAGTCATTGCTTAACCTTACCAGGCGCAATTCCCTTGATTAGAGCGCGCTTTTCCAATAAAAAAATATTTCAAAAGTTTTTTGGGCCTCACTCCGGCAAGACTCGTTACCCATGGAAAGAGGGTGGCTTATGCAATTTTGGGTACTACACTGGTTTTGCAATTCTAGAGCCCACTGCACCCCCGCTTGCCACCCTTCATAGCCTTAGGGTGATCGATACGGGGGGACGAGAACGACGAGGATGAAGAGAGCCGGACGTCGAGGCGTCGTCAGCGCCCTCGTCGTGACACTTTCCTCCTCATCTCTGTCGTTCGGAGCACCAGAATCGCACTTTTCTGGTCTTTTGAACTCTCTGAAACACTCACTGATGCAGCGATGAATTATTTATTTGTTCGCGCTTTTATTAGCATTCTCTTGCCAGACGCTATTGCTTCTCTTACAATAATCCTTTACCTAAAGGGCGTGAGAATGATGCTTCTTTGCTCGCTTAATCCGGTATTTTTTCTGCTCATAATTTTCTTGTCCTTTTTGAGCTATGGGTTGTCTATTTGACTCATTTGATCGTTGAAAAAGCTTTATTCTTAAGTACTTGAAGATTAGGTTTTTTCCGAGCTTCCTTGCTTATTGAGGAGTTTTGAAGGATTTTTAGGAATTCTTTCACTTCGTCTAAGGGACGAACGGAACGTAGTCTTGTAGTTATTCACAAACAAAAATATCATTTCGTCTTGTGTAATTTGAATGTAAGTATTTATTTCACTCACTTCATAAAGGACATCCTGTAATTTCGAATCAAGAGGAAATTTTATTTTCTGCATGAAATCTGAAGAAGGGACTAAAAAGGAAAAATCGTTTAGGTCAATCTTTTTCACACTTTAGCGATTATTGTAAAACAGGAAACTGTTCTAGTAGAGGTTTTCCATTTATATTTTGATTACCTTAAATTCTTTATGATTGACAAATTAATAAACATGTCGAGGATATTCCACGAATTTTTCCCTCCCTCAAAACCGAAAGAGCCTTTTTCAGTTTCCAATAACCTCTAATATAGCTAATTTTGATTCTGCAGCAGAAATGTCTATTACAGCTATCAGATCGAAAGCCAGCCATTGCGTTTTAGCATAAAAATTGCATCGAATTTCATTGCCCTTAAAAATGAACAATATGCACTTATAACGAAGGCATACATACTCATTTTCACCATAAATTCGCATGGTGAATTCACATTCTAATTCAATTCCATAAGGTCACTATAATTTTCACCGTAATTTTAGCCATAATTTTTTTTGCTTTTGCAGCCATTTCTGTCTTGCAACGAGGTATTGAGATATTTTAATCAAAGTATAGCGAGCCATTGTAGGCTTTTTTTTCAAATCCGTCCTTTGCATTTATGACAATTTTTGCTTCTTATTTGATGCATTTATACGCGTCAGTTTTTTCAGAAATGTGGATACTACAAAAGCCAATAAAATCTATTTTTTAATATTTAATTCATGGTTTCTAAGATTCTTACAATAAGACTGAATAAAATAATTATTACCCTTTCATTAACTACTATCTACATTCATACTTTTTTTTCGAAAAGTTATGGTCTATATTAACCTTTATGTTCTTTTTCTCCTGTTTGATTTATCCTCAGGGCCCAGTAATCTATCTCTACAAGGCTTAGCCTATTCATACTCCATCTATTCTTCTCAGACTCTATACATAAATTTTGTCGGAATATGAGCGCTGAGCAATATGTCAAGCTTTCAATAGCTCCAAAGCTTTTTTGCTTGGCCAGTAACTAAAGTTCGAAAATTGGCTTGAGACCCCCTAAGCGGTCTTTAGACATTTTTTAGGCGTTTTTTGCCGTTTCTACCAGAAACCTTAATTTCCCAATGGTGATTTCCCAAGAAGAAAGCGATATGTCTTTCGTCCAGCGATGCGATTACTTCCATCATCAATCTTTCCGCCAGCATCAAAAAGAAAATGATGGTTTGGAGTTGGGGGCCATTCAGTCCAAACAACGAATTTCGATGAATAAAAGATGAACTTGGCTATTTGCCAAGAAGAAAGAAGCATTAGAATCTGGAACTTAAATGTTCGCTATTCTCAAAATCTAGGGTTTTTCTCCTCCTAAATATTTTGCAACAGGGCATATGGAACAGAATTTCAGTTGTTTTGGTACAACCCGCCCTTACATCTCATGAATTTCCCCTCCCCTCTCCTCCCCCTTCCTCCCTCCATCTCTTAAAAATTCTCGAATGAGCCAGACCCTCGAGTAAACATCATCAGGCTCATGTTGAAATGCTGTTGAGAGACGGCTATCAGAGACGTGATCGTGTTTCCCGTGGGGCTTACTCTAACGATACGTACTTCATTTACTTCGTTCTACTCAGGAAAAGGTCAACATTCTCCCTCTACTACGACTTATGAGAAAAGAATACACTTCTCGCAAATCATTCTCTCATAAAAGTTAGTTATTCTTTTACAAAAGCTGAGTTTTATGAAAAAAATGTAATGATCAGGCCCATATGCATCTCGCTCTTCAGAAATAGCTATTTGTTAGGAATGAGCAGTTTAAGTTTTATTCAACTATTCATCACTTTATTTGATCGTTCATTTGGTAATTTATTGTTCAAGTTCTAATGCGTGGCACAAGAAAAATAAACTCGCATTAAGAGACATAGCATATTTGGAAATAGAGACAAAAATGAAATTACGAATAATATTACTATTGAATTTTGCCATTTAGATGATGATAAAATGTGCACGTATTTGTACGCTTGTTTATTTCTGTTATTTATACCATTTATTATTATTGGCACTCTTCCAGCTTGCTAGAAAAGTGCTAGCCTCTTGAAATTTGAAGGTCAAAAATCTGGTGTTACTTTCCATCACATTATGTACTTGTGTAATTTTTTATTGTTCTTTGTACTTTCATGTCTTTTTTTCAGTTTAGCCGGAGAAATTGTTGATTATAAGAGAAAAAAAAGTTTTTGAATACTCCGTTTCGTTCCCTCTCTTAGATGAAGTAAGGGATCATACAATCGGAACTCTCCCCAGAACTCTTCAGTAAAGAAGGAGAGTTCATGAGTCCTGTGTATATCTCAAAATAGTTTTAAGATAAATTTTGAATGTTGTTAAGATAGTTGAAGTCTAATAACCTACAATTTGTATACTGTGTGTTGATAATGTCTTAATTATGTTTGAATTTATGTTGAAGATCAAAGACCAATAATTTTTCATTATTTTACAATTACATCTAAGGTTGATTTTTATTTTTTTTAGTTTTTCTAGTTCTTTGACTTCTGAAAGCCCATAGCATGGTTCCGAAAATAATGATTACCACCCAGAAGTCCATTGGAGCGATACTTATTCGAATTACGAGGGAACAATACAAAAACTGGACTCATAAAGCCATAAAGTACCTTTCTATGAATCAGTACAAGATTAGAAAATATCCTTATCTCTGAATTTTCTTCAATTTAGCAATGATAGGACAGGATAGCGTAAACTAGTAGATTTCTCCCATTGTTTGCCTTCATCTTGCTTAACCTCATTACTCGTCCCATTTGTCTCATCGCTCATTAAGTTAACCTTTTTCAAAAGCCCATTTTCTCAAAACGTTTCGTTTTGGGGAGGGGCGGAGCCTATCTAACCTCACTCCATTCTTCTCCCTTCCGCTTGCACTCCTCTTTCTTCTATGACCTCACCTTTTCCGCAAATTGTAGCCCTATTAAATGCTTCACTATTATGCAGCATGCCAAAAATCAATTTTATGACGAATTCTCGAAATCTTCTTCCCGCTCAAGTGTCCGCTTTGATGAGACATTTCGCGCCCATCGTCTTTCACTCAATTTTTTTGCTTCTCATTTCAGCTTTGAGTGTTCGTTTTCAGAAAATGAACTTCTTCAAACGAAAATTCTCATTTCACGAAGAAGACGGTGAAGCATCGTTGGAGGATCCATCAAGTACAACGATTGCAATGCCAGCACCACCAAGTGCTTTTTCTTTTCAATCTATTGCCAATAAAGTCTCGAGCACTATAAGGTAGGTTTTGAAAGATTCGGCAACCTAAAGCTTTTGCGGGGAATTTGAAATTATTCATGAATCAAGTGCTTTGGATACGGTAGGCGAAAAATTTGAAAAGAATTCAATCCCGAAAGCAATAAAGCAATAAAACCTCCGTCATTTCAATCTTACCTTTTTCTTCTCATTTTCAAGCTCCGAATCCAGTTAAAGAAGCTGGAAAAGTACAGGAAACACATCTCTCTCACGTGATTGACACCTTCAAGGACATGGTAGTGTCCTTTTTGCTTTCACAAATTGAACGCAAGCGTATCAGTCCCAATGTAGAGTCATGTTTCTTATCCCGTCTGTCTCTGCCTTTCCTTCATTTATGCTAATTCCATACATTTTTTGAATAATTCCTTTTTTACATGACTTTCTTACCATTCAAAATAGTTACGTTTTTTATAAGCATAGAAAAATGAAGAGTTTATTTTCCTACAAATTGTTGCGCGAAAACTGTCGAAAGTATTTATGATAATTTCGGAAAACTGACTATTTGTCAGTTTGTCTGTTCCTCATCCCTCATTTACCGCATCAGCAATCCAATTGTGTAAAAATTTCAATCTTTTTATTTTTTCCTGAACTAAAACTCACCGCAGAGGTTCATATAAGGCAAGTTTCATAGCTTTCAAAAACTTCCGCCAGTTATCTACTTTAGCAAAAACCTTGAATTCATAACAAAAACAATTTTGCCTCTTAATTCTCCTTTCTTAATTTGTTCTTTTCTTTTCTTTATGCCTTACGATTGTCTTGCTATCCGAGGCCACCATCCTAGGCAATTGGTTATTACCAGCATTTCGAATGCTCTTCTTAGGAACTAAGAAGACTGCTTTATTGTTCATAATTTATTGCATGCTCCACAAAATTTTTTATCGTTTTATTCGCAATGGTTTTGAGGTCCCTCGAATGTCTAACATTCGCTTGAAAGAGCAGTTACTCGGCCAGAGGAGAGTTCCTACCCCTCTCTGACTCTGATTGAATAGTTCAGAACATTCTGACTTCGTTCACGTACGACACAATTGCTTCAAAACACGAAAGACCAATGAGTTTTCAATTTGTCTAGTGCATTCGTGCGTACTAAATTGCCTCAACTCAATAGTCGAGGAAGCAGACGGCGAAAATTCTCCAAAAAAACTTGCATTGCATCACTATATCTCGTTTTTTTACTCTACTCAGTCCCGTTGCTTGTTTTAAAGTTAGGGTTGCCAAATTGGGCTATAGTAAAGTAGCCGAATGTGCGCCATTGTTTTTGGGCTGGCTCAACAAACAAAATCTGCTGAAAACAGGGGCGACGAAATTGACGAGATTGTGTCAAGACCTCGTTAGAGATCCTTCCCTTAGACGTGGCCTACGGCTAGCAAGTACTTCGGGCAACTCAGCAAAACTTTTTTGAAAGCATTTCTCACTTCATCTGGAGTTTGTGAATTGTTTGTTTGTCAGATTATTTGTTTTTTATTGTTTCTTTTTCTAACTATTCACATTTGATCTCAATTTTCTATTTTATACTATGCGTCGTAATTGATTCAGCAGTCGTAAAGCTATCCTCCACGGTATAGGGAGTCCATTTGGACTCACATTATTACTCATTACAGTGGCGGCCCAAGAATTTTTCGCGGGGGAGGGGGGAATTTTGCAGTCCGATAATTTTGATTTATTTTATTTATTTATGTAACACACCCGAAGATGCGCCATCGAAGAACAGGAACAAAACCAGACACAAAAATACAAGGGGTAGTACAAAAGCAGAGTAGATATAAAACTTGGTATAGGCATTATCTGCTCAGTAGGTAGATGAACCGATTTTTTCTTTTGGATGGTCAGGTCTTTACTGAAAATTTAATTTAAATTTCAAAAATTTTCAAAATTAATTTTTCAGAATACTTCCCAAGATTATAGCGGATTCACTACTCCGATGTTATAGAAACCCCAAAAAAATTTTCAAGGAAAAATATTACAGTTAGTAAGTGAAAACAAGTCATTTGCACAATTCTATCACTAACGTACCCCTTGATTCAACCGGCTTGGCGGCTGGAATGCTTCGTGACCTAGTTTAGGTTAGATAATGATCAGAGAACACGCGCACGAGAGAGACGCAGATTGCGAAGCGGGCGTGAGCAGCATTAATTAGGTCGCAAAGCCGCGCCTTCCATCCGCCAAGACAGTTGAATCAAAGGCTAAGTCCTTTGAAAAATCGCAACAAATACCTCTTTGGTCTGTCACTGCCCATCACTTACAGTATATGGCATTTCCGCATGTATATAAATAAAGAAGTGAATAAATGATTAAATGATGAGGGGGCATCAATCAAGGGGGTACAAACTTCAATGAAATTTTAGAACTTGAGAAACCTTTTCTTTTATTTTACTTGCATCTTCCTGACAGAACAATGCGACAATCTCAGTCATCCTCAGCCTTCCTCCGCTCTCATTTTCCCCCTCGCCGTTTTGCTCTAATTTTGAGAAATCTTATTCATTCATGGAATTCACCTAAATTTTTTTCATTTAAAGTGTTCTACATCACAATTTTTGAAACCATCTACCATGTATTTCATAGTTTTGCAGCAATTCTCTGCGTCGATGTTTCTGGAAGTTTCTCGAGACTTAGTGCACATTTCACTTTTTGTCTCTTCCCAGCCTTTTGTTCCATTTCTGTCCCAAAAACGACGTCTCAATAGAAAATCGCATTTTTTGTTTCCTCTATTTATTGTTTCAATCCTTTCCACTCATTCACAGTAGCTATAATAATGCATAATGCATGTGGGACTGCATAGCATTTTTGTACTTTTTGAAAATTTTCAGTAAACGGAACGAATGAAAAACACCACAAACTTGTCCAGCTAGCTTAGAAGGAGTATTTTAGTCGCTGAATTGCTAATGAAATCGTAACCCTCCGTTTATCCAGCGGAAGTCTTATGAAATTAAAAATAGCGGAGAAAATTTTCTTTGGAAGGCAAGATTGAAAACAAGTAAAAGAAAAGAAAGCAAAACGGGAACAGTTAAAGACATCAGATGTAGAAAGTCGTATTCAACAAAGGTCAGCTATCCTTGTCTTTCAAGAAATAAAACAGAGCAAATTGCTCAGCTCGACTCGACCACCCATAAAGTGTCTTCACTTGAACATGATTAAAGTTCTGCCTAAGGCCCCGGGCAGACTTCACGCGATTTGATCGTCGCGACTCAATCGCCAAGATTTCCATTCATTTTCATTTCACATTCAAAAATTTCGGTTTGGAAAAATATCACAACCGAATGCAAGTTGATCGGCATGGAATGATGTTGTAACAGCTGTCTCGTCGCGACTCAGTCGCGACGACCAAATTGCGTGAAGTCTGCCCGGGGCCTAAGGGGGAAGACATCCTTACAAATATCAATAGAAGAAAATATCTGAAACTCATCTTTACCATAAAATGAGCGCAAACCAGCGGTACTACTGGTACGGTATAAACGGTATGTACTATAATGTAATCACTCGCAAAAAACATTTCTAGACATTTTGAGTTAGACAACGTTCAAATTTTCGGCAACCCCTTCTACTCATTTTGCAAACCCCTGAAAACAATTTTTGTCCAACCACAAGTAGTATTGAATGCTCTTCCACCCCCAATATCGACAAAACGGCAGGTGTTCCCGCCGGAGTTAATCATTTATAGGTTTCTTAATCATTTCTCATCACGATTAGCACTTTAGTAGTCCATGCGTGGGTTGAACTTTTTCTAGCATGGCTACTGTTTCACCCTTTATGGCACCTATATTTCCTTCCAATGACGTGTGGGCTGATTTTTTTCCATAATGATGTCACCATTGAGTCAATCGTAAGCAGAGCTGGGCTTATAAAAGAGATCTTCCATTGTGTATAAGTCTGTTGTGAAATCTAGAGTAATAAACTAGACTTTGTCGAAGAAGGGCTCGATCTAGACCAACTGGTCCCTTCTGCATATTTACGTATTTCGTGCTAGGGTGAGTTGTCCGCAAAGGGCGGAGCTTAATGGCAGTTTACACTCCTACGCACATAAATCTCTGATTTTATTTTGCGCACTTCTTTGAAATCGAAGTGGTCTGCAGTCCATTTGTTCTATTTTGACCCCTATTTTCTTTCACAGGCCAATACTTTTTACTTTTTTTCAGATTTATTTGCTGACTTGATAATTGATCCTTTTAATAATTCATTTTAGTGCGCCCACGTCTCCAGCCAGATCCTCAGAATCGCTAGCGGCCGCGCTCGAACGCTCATTACAACACGATCGTAGCCGAGGTGCCCCTGTAATGCCACCGGATGCTAAAGTACTGCTTGTAATCGACAATCAGGCTGTTGATTGGTAGGTATACTGTAGCTACAGTAATTGAAGCGCGAAATTCTGGTGGAAAAAATCTGCAAAATTTTCAGGAGTAAATACTTCCGAAATCCAAACGAGTTTCCAATAAGGGTTGAACAGGTAAGAGTTTCTATTTTCAAAGCTAAAATTATATTTTGGGAGTTTCACACCAGTTTTATATATTGCTATAAAAAGGTTATGGTAAGAGGTAACGTAATTGTTTTCGTAAAATTTCAACGCTAATTCTATTCCGCTTACGATAGAAATAGTGTGATTCTAGATTGTGGGTCAATTACAGTACCTTCGTTACAGGCCGATTTTCCAGAACTGGATGTGATATGCACAGAAAATAGCCTTACCGTAGAAATTAACCAACCTGGACGAGATCCAAGGTAAGCAGTCAAAGTTTTACGTTCTAGAAAAAATTACTCGGGTGATGCGGCAAACAACCAAAAGATGCCACAACTTTGTATTTGATATGCTGCTTATTATTCGACAACGCGTGTACTTCCTTCGTTGCAGGACCTTCTACCCCCAAGCAGCATTTGTTGGGCCGTCAGCAGCTCATAGCCAGCAGTCCAAAACTATCCTACGATCCATGATAGCTGCTGGAATCCCTTTCGTAAACAGTCACACATCGATGATTGCCTTTATGGATAAAAATAATTTGGTATAGATCGATATTCACACACTAGATGTACTTACAAGCAAATCTATTTTTTAGAAAAAGCAGCTAAGAAAACTGGTCCTCCCAGATAGCAGCCGTATTCCATTGTTGCCGACCATACATTATCCACATTTTCATAGATTTGTAAGTTGAGCATCACCGCAGAGCTTTCAATAATTCAGTGTTTCTTGCGTTTAGCACCAACCCACAACATTCCCGGTAGTTGTCTCGGTAAATGAAGGTTATCAAGGTATTGGCAAAATCAAAGTCAATAACAGTGAGGAGCTGTGTGATGTGGAAGGAATGCTGCAGATTATGGGAAAAGGCGACACAGAGGTAACACACTTTTCCACCAAAATATTTTTCATTGCGGGGACCAGTTCTCGTCGGCTAATCAGCTTATTTTCAGGTACAAGTGGAGCCGTTTGTGGAGTTGAAATATGATTTACATGTGCAAAAGATAGGCAACGACGTAAAGACATTTCTTCGAAGAGGAATTTCAAAGAACTGGAAGAGTAATGTTGGATCGTCCGTATTGGAACAAATTCCAACCAATGAGAGGTGAGCATATCATCCATTCATAGACTAGGATACACGAGATGGTGTTGCACACATTGTTTGACAAGGTTGAACATGTTTCTCACGAATTTTGAGTGGAGAGTTGTCCAAATCGCGTTAATGCATACGTTTAAACTTCGAACACGTACGCAAAGCGGTATTGACTCCAGCTAGGGGATCAGTTCTCGCCTAGGTATTTTTGACCCTAGTTCAATTGTAACACCAGAACATTTAGGCATAAACAATATATACAAGCCATTTGCGATCATGTTGGCCGAATGTCAATTTGCTCCATCGATATACTTGTTTCCAAAGAGGGCCGTGAATACGTCCATAACGTCAACGATGTCATTGGTAATATTACATTGCGACTCAGTAAATTCTCAAATAATTCCGCTCTAGTTTCAGCCTTATTCGGCGAATCACAAGAAGACGATCGTCGCAACGCGTCCGCGTTGTTGCGTGCAATCCTGGCCCCGCCTCCGCGCCTGCCATCTCGTCCGTCGATGGAGCGCGTTGCGCCGCGATACCGCGAGTCGCGCATACAACAAAATATGCAACGTGCGCCAAGTGTGGAGAAAAGACCAGTGGAGATTATCGAGAAGAAAGAACTCAAGGAGCAACCTTCAGTCACCTCACAATCTTCTTTCGCCGATGATACTATGGGACAGCTGAAGCGCACATTTGCCGGCATCTTCGGTGATGTGTCGTAAATGGACATCTGAAAGGAAAGCTTCGAAGTCTCTTTATTTGAACCAACTCCAAACATCTCCAAACTTCCAACAGAGGGGTTGAGTTTTAAGCTCCACCCCTCTATTCTATTTGGACAGCTCTGCTAGAATTCATAGCTAGAGTAGCAAAGATTCCTTATTAATAGTTCAGCTTTGACGGCTAATACAGTGCCTATGTGTTCATTGCGTACTTACACGAAAAAAACGACTCTGAATTTCCGCCGAAAACGGAATACTGTGCCCACAGCTTTTTCGAGGAAGAAACGGAATTCGAGGCATTAGCCGAAGTTGCTAACACGATAAGCTGCCATGGCGTGTAAGTAGGAGGAGCCTCAAGTTGCTGCATTTTGCACGTTTTGTCGTTCTGCAAAGTGACCCCTCTGCACCCCATGGTCATAATTTACGCGCAAATGTTGTCATCACCGTAGAGGCACTATATTAACAGCCAAATCTACTAAACAGTAACTGTCTTGGGTACAAATAATCCCAACAAAGGTGCTTCTTTCAGAAATAGATCTCCTCTCTTGTTAACGTAATTTCACCGCTGTTGTTCTGCTAGTTCTCTGATTAGTCATTTTTGAAACTCGTGCTGTACGCAACTCGTCGTCCACCAACAACCGCAACCAAGAGCCTCAAACACAAAATTTTGGAAAAACTTCCATGTTGAAGAGCAATTTGATTTTTTTTTGCCTTAATTGCCCCCAGCACCATTTTACCATTCACCTTAAAATCTGCAAAAGCGCGTTGGAACGGACGAGTTGTTGCAAGGCACAAAAAACAAACTGCAGTCTTAAATTTTCCGAAATCGAGTGCACACGCTTCTCCGTAAGATAGTTAGTTATTTATTTATTCTGTGTCTTCTCTGTTGCTCCTATTCGCTCGTACTATCTCGCTTCAGCGATTCACTTGCCACAAAGCCTTCGTATTATATATTGCGTAAGATCTCGAATCCTTGGATTTTATATTTCGAGTGACAAATTATTTGACCGAAAACAAGAAAAATAAAGGAAAATCGTGTATGTATGTTATTTGTGAAGAAAACAGAATTCACTACCTTCAATTGCATAATGCGCCACCGACTGAAAATAATGTCATTTTTTATACCACTTTCATTCTGTCGCACGACCCTAACGAAAGCATTGGTTTGCGTACTTCTGGCCAGGCCATACTTTTATCAAATCTGTTTCCAACATTGGCACAAGATTCCATCTATCCTAGTAAGAGTTTAACATACAAGCTTCGTATGAACATCCTATGTTTAGTAAGTGCACTAAGAACAAGTGCTTAGAAACAACACAAATGCAGGAATGAACATTGTATGTCCAGTAATATTTGGTAGCAAACTTGCCAAGTTGATTATTAACATCTTGAAGACGATGTAAGGTCAAAAAGGTTTTACAGCCTATGGAATAACAAATAGTGCTGAAAGGTAGTGATATAGGAGTATCAATCTAAACCCGTAATAAATGCTGAATTATGACAAAAGTGAACAAAATGAGGAAAGATACTATTTTAACTTCAATTTGGCAGCAAGACGTTGTTTGACTGTTGACGGCTTTCTCTTAGCTATCGTTGCTGGGCGCTGGAGGTCTCCTAGAAAATTCTACTGCATCTCATAAGTAAACCTCCCGACCCTCGCGAAGACGTACCTGTACCAACCGCAGCTTTGCCTTTTTTCTTCGCTCGTTCGTCACGTAGCAGATTCCTTTCTTCTTCTTCACATGCCAGTTCCATTTCAGTGTCATAGGTGACTACATTTCGCTCTGGCGGCTGTTCTCCCTTCTCTAAAACATACAATCCTATCAGCTTGTAACGCGTGCTAAATGACAGACCTTCTAGTTTCTTCGCTGTTTTCTCCAACTCATCCAACCCTACAGCTTCGGCAAGCCACGCCGATGGCCGCGGCTGTCGTCCACTTGAACTACGACGTGCAAACATTTGCGTCATATTCACCTCTTCCAGCATTGGATCAGGTTTCTCTACTACCGAAGATGCATACTAAATCAGACAAAATGGCACTCGTTACTCAATAAATCCGCTCACGTTTTTTCCTTTCCACACAATTTTCAGTCGAATATCGAGCGGAGCCTCTTCGTCCAATGCATCAGACGCGGGCTCTCCGGACTCTCTAGAAGGTCTCAATCTGAGACGAGAAGATTATTCAAATAGAATTAATCGAAGTGGTATTTCCTTATGAGAAATAACTCCAAGTGCAAAAACTGCTAACTCCTCTAGATCTGTCTTCGCTGTTCGAAGGAAAGCTACGGAAAAGTTATGAGTCTCTTGCAGCAATGAATGCGCCATCAGGAAAAATCAGACTTAAGAGTCTTCCAAGAGCTTAACTGAGACAGTGGTGAGAAAATATGATATTTCATGGTATTGGGAACTTGACAATCACCGATGTTCTATACAAGCAAGGCTGTCCTGAGTGTTTTGTCCAATCTGCGCGTTCAGATCTTCGCCCTGACCTACGCTAATACGGAAAAGAGATTCGAAATATTCAGTATCTCCCAAAATAGCACATATTTAGTCCACTTCAACTAACTTAGGTATCACTTCCAAGTCAATCACATATATATTTTGGAATGAATGAAAAACTCGAACTAAGGAAAATCTTACTCTGCTGTTGGTATGGCAAGCTCTATATGAGGAGTATGGGCTGCAGGATCAGTAGAAACCGCTGGCGCATCCAAACGTTGCTCTGCTTCAGTAACAGATGATGTACTAGTCCCTGCTAAATCACAGGAATGATGACATCGTTACTGCACTTTTATGCTACAAATGGCTAAAAATATTTTACTACCTTATAAAAAATGCACATTTTCAATTATTATTGAATTAACTCCCCATACAATTCCCTCAAAAGCTGCTCCTCTTTCGCAGCACAATGCTTCGCTCTGCATATAGAAGTCTAACAAGAAAGGACTCTTGAAGAAGAACTCACGCTCTACAAAAAGTTCAAGGTCTTCAGATTTTCTCTTTTTCGTTGTCTTTCTAGGTGACCTACATGCAGGCGAGAGAGAACGGCGAATGCGCTGAAATAAACCAGGTAATCTCACTTGTCTGTTTCATGTGGCATGTGAAACCACTTACGTGTTGTTTGTTGATCTCCCGCTGTAGTTTCACCAAAACATCGTTGAAGGACTGCGTACTGTTCATCTTGGCCTCCTAAAGCACAAACAGAATGTGCGAGGTAGTATCATGCATGTTAATACCTTGTCACGACGCATCCACTCTTTCAAACATGGCATCAATGCCGTTGCAGCATCCAATATGTACTGGTCAGCACGATTTCCTTCATCATTAGCTTCTAAATACGTAGGTACAGACAATAAATTAGCATTTTATTTTGCAGAAATGTCGCATACCTCTCAGCTGTTCTAAAATCAACGACCTGGCCGCATACCAATTCACTAATTCAAAGTGAGGAAAAAGAAATTTCTCCTCTGTGCCGACCAGCTTTTTCAAACGCTGCTCCATTTCATATATCCTGAAAGAAGCGCTGAAGTGCCAGCCAAATTGAGTAGATGCTGCAACTCACTTGAGTTGCATGGGCACGTTCAAGGCATGTAGGAAATTCCCTCCAAACACCAAAGAATCTTTAGGCGTATAGACAGCGTGTATCCATCCAGCGGGAATCATAAGCGTCTGACCTTTCTTGATTACCACCTAAAAGCAAAATACGACTGATAAAATCAATAGGATTCTTAAAAAAAAGATTCAAGTTACTGACCCTACGAACTGTTCCTGGCGGCAGGAGATCACCAAAAAATGTTTCAGATCTTGTTTCAGAGCGCTGATACTCTTCAAACAAATTCAGAAACTTGTCCGTGGGCTCGACAATGTAGAAAACCTTCTCGCCCTGAACGGACTTGTAAAATGATCAGATTGACGATCAATTCAAATGTCAAATTACCGAAAGGATAAAAAAGAGAAAGAACGAAAATCTCGAGACGACTTCACCTCATAAATGTGATACCATACACTGGATCCCCCAAAATCTATGTGGAAGTCAGTGTAAGAGCCAGCCATGCCACATAAGCAGAACAACGCCACCTCAGGCTTATTGTTACGGTGTTCTTCCAACACCTCGACAACCTGTTGCACTAAATTCTTACGATCAGATGTATAGATTCAAGAAAAACATGTGATGGTGTGGGGCTGACGATTAGGTACAGAAAGTTCAACTTCGTTACAAAGTGCCTCCACCAACCCTTATAGTTGTATTAAGTGAATGTAAAGAAACAAATAGTTAGACTACTTACCGTTCATAGATGATGGTAAGTAATCGACTGAAAATATCACAATGAAAATGCTTCAAATTGGCGAGAAACGCAATTTATTGCAGTTTCAAGCTTCAGTGCTAAATAATATAGTGAGAACATACATTCAGGGTCCCAATTGACGACGTCATTTCTATCGGGCCACAGCTTGTGCACAAAGCTCAGTTCAGGTACCAGCAGCGGCGGAGAAATTAGTTTCTTCATTCTAAAGTGACATACTAGCCTTCAGTGATTCAAACCACTATACAAACTCACTTATCATTCTGGCTGAATTCCAAGCTAAGAATATTATATAGCCGTGTTCGGTTGCTATCAATCATTTTGTCGTAGAACGTGCCGATGCACATGCTCTGGGTTACTTGTCGATAGACGTCAATCGTGTCTACCTTATACGTTCGTCCTAAATTGATGGAATTCGCTTGCATAAGGAGCTACCATGTGAGTGTTGTAAGTAGTCACTTTGTGTCACAAAATAGGCTATCAACGGGATGGCTTCGGTCTTTTCTCTCATAACATTGGACGCATACGGGGAAGAAAATACTCGAAAATAAGCACAAATCAAAAGCGAAGAGTGGTGATAAAACAAACAAGAGGACAAATCTCAAAACGGTAAGGAATAGCGTATACCGAAAAATGAACAGCGGTCATGACTCACCCAAGATCTCGACAATTGTTCGCAGGGTGAAATCCTCATCTCGATCGGGTACTCTCAGCTCTAGACCACGCGCTTCTTCAATCAAAAACACCTGAAGATGGTTTGTATGATCTTCAATATTGTAGCGAACCAACAACATAATGCCGGATTTTCACTCATATAAGTAAGAAGGAACATCAATCATCCATGAATATTTACCTTCTTCCAATTGGCTCTGCGATCGAACTGCTCCATAAATTCGAAACCGTCTTTGCAAATGGTAACATGCTGGTCGCTTCTGCAATTTGAATGATCTTCAAAATCACTACAAGTAAATGAGTGCCAAAACGTGGAATAACTGTCTCCCTAATTGAAAGACTCACGGAGGAGGTATGTTCGCTTCCCTCTTTATAAAATCCTTAATCCAAACTTCCGTGCCAACTTCAGTAGGAAGGTTAGCTTGCGACAAATCGTCAAATGCAAAACGATGTCGCAATATCACGGTCTTCACTAAAACAAAAAATACATTAAAGCGATCTGAATGCACCAGAAGAAGCACCATGTATAAAATTAGATGTAGAATAAACGGCAAATATAACATGACTTACTTTTTGTGGGACCCTTGGTGGTGGCACATCGAGGGCAATGAAATTTGTCGATCAGAACGTCTTCGTATTCTTCCACCCCGACGCAGCTAAAGCATAAGTTAAAAGAATATCCAAAGCTGTACATGTTGTTCAAAGTACAATAAATTCTTCCTACCCTCCGTGGAACCATTTCCCACATTCATCGCACTGTATCCAAAAAGTATCGACAGGATCTATCTTCAGAATCTGCCCATGTTCGGAAGTATGCTCAATCAGTGGCTCACCATCCTCGCTTTTGCTGCAACAAAACAAAACTGATGTGGCAGGCCTGGTTACGAGACAGGCCTAGCAATTACTTACTCAGGCACCCAAATAGCACTGGCGGGCCCACAAATGCCACATTCGTTCAAGCTTCCAGGGGAATGCTCGTTCAGTGCCACCGAAAATGGATAGAGTAGGAAGCGACTGACATTTAAGAGAAGAGAAATGCAAAGCAGATAGGGCTCGATGCATACATGTCTCAAGCGCCGGTAGTGGAACTATGCAGTAGCCGTAGTCAAGCAATAAGAAATGTTTCCATTTCCAGCAGTATCTTTTTCTTCATTCCGCTACTAACTCGCTCAGTCGCAGTCCTGCTTCCCCTCCTACTCTAACACTTTACCACGAGTAAGGGCGGAATGCAGGAAGACACACAAAGCAAGACTGTGAAAAAAGTGTCAAAGTGGCCAACTCCTATTCTTCTCCTACTGTATGAACAAAACGCATACGCCGCCGCAGTGACAGCACAAATGCCACCATGTGAAATGTGCCAAAACCTTGGGAATAAAGGAAAAAACAGCCCAAGATGTGATGTATGAGTTATGTAATTGAAAGCAAGCGACTGGTTCCAATGTTCGAAAAGACAAAGATCATAAGAAAATTGCAAAGTTTAAAGTGAAATACTAAGTGCCAAAAGGCTAAATTCCAGTTGATCATACCTTAGTTTCGACGGAAAGAGGCAGATGCACCCCTGGTGAAAACCCGCATTGTTCCTCTATGTTTGTTGCGTCAACTTCGTAATCCTAGATAATGATTTACGCAATATAGAAAACACCGAGAACATACTAAACCCACGGTAGTCCCGGATTCGCCAGCCTCTGCCTTCCACCAAAACTTTTCATCGGGCATCTCTTGCTTCTCCTGCAACATGAAAGATATATACAAGAAGGGCAATGCTGCGTTAGTGCTAATATCGACGACGTGTATATATCTTTATTGTATTGTGACAGTAAGTTGACCCTGGCAATCTTTTACACTTTTAGGACGAATGTACAATACAGCATTTGCAGCAGCTATGCTTGCTTATTTTCCAGACACACACTGTAATCAACAGCAAAAACTTATCTGGCTCTAAAACTAGGTAATTTCACTGCATGTAGCCAACAGTAATTGATTAGCGCGATTACAAACTTAGCCGATTCTCAAGATAAAGCACTCAAATATCTCCCTCACATCTCTCAGAATCACTCACAACATTTAAGAATTAAGCTCCACACAAAGTTCTGCACAAAAAATAGAACGAATGGAAATAAAATGAAAACAATGGTGACATATCATTAAGGTATTACCACATGTGGAGGCACTGCTTCAGATCCGATATGTGTGAGATCTTGATTTGTAGAGTTTATATGTACTGGCATTGGCATCTGTGTTCGTGAGCCAGATGGTACGAATTCGTGGAATTCAAACTGAAGATCGGCGGTACTCTGCGAATTCCTGCCCACACCCTCCTCCATCTTGCCTTAAAAAAGGAAGAAGTAGAAAACGACACTCAAAAACTCTGGAATGTAATAAAAACGCAAAAGAAGTTATCAACACTTCTAAGAATTTTCTCTCGAGTCAAAATCAAAAAGCTATGAAATAATGATTAACGACCGAAGCAACAAATCTAAAACTAAAAAAGTAGATTCGGAAAATTTGACCAATTGGTCAAACAACGCCAAAAACTCCAGCTCAATTTTTTTATCTCTTACAATTCTGCTCTTCATGAAACACACATTAACCACGATACAGGAGCCAAAGAACGATGAATGAACGAATTGGGTTTTGGAACTTTACAACGGAAAAGCCAGCCGCCACGCATCGCTCCGCAAGCGTGCACGCTTTCGTGGGGCACGTTTACCCGTATTTTCTCCTCCTTGCAATAAGGGACCCGTCATACTTCGCCGAAAAAATCCCAAAGAAGCCCCTAAGCGTCAGAAAGGGTTGGAACGTCCCCTTTTGCGCGCACGTTTTGCCGCTGAGGCATGTGTGTTGATTTCGCAACCAAGTCTTCTGTCGTCTTCACATAAAATAATGTCAGAAGGCCACCAAAGGTTCCAGGGGTGTTCCGGCTTTTCTGACGCTTTTGGACTTTTTGGGCGCTTTTGAGCTTTTCCGGCGCTTTCGGGCTCTTTGGGCATGTGGGTTTTTTTCGGCGAAGTATGACGGTCGTAGTATGGTCTTAGGATCCCATCCTGACCGTTCGTGAGTTGCCAAAGAAACAATCTGTCATATGTGGCAGGACAACTACCCCAATCGGTCGGCTAACTTTAAGCTCTGAATTAGTTCATCAACCAAGGATGAGAGAAGAAGCCAGTCGGTATGCCGCTCCAGGAAATTCGAAAAATGTCGTTATTCCACATTAGTTGGCCCAAAAAAACGAAAATTGCGGATTTTGCTAAAGCATCGTTCAGGGGGGGGGGGGGTATTTGTACGCTGATCATGAATGTCGCATTTTCGCACGATAGTGCCATGTGGTGGAGTTACGGCAGATTACGGTAGGGGTAAATCATGGGTTTCCAAACTTTGTCTTGCGATGTTCTTTATTACGCTGAACATGGATATCATATTCGAATTTGGGCGCTATCGTTCGAAATGAACATGATATTCATGTTCAGCGTAATAAGAACTCCCAAGAAAAGTTTGGAGCAAGTGATTTCAACCTCCTACCGCAATCCTACCGTAACTCCACCATATGGCACTACTTTGCGAAATAAACACAATATTCGCGGTCAGCGGGCAAAATAACTCTCCCCCTAGACGAAGTTCTAGCGAAATCCGCGATTTTCATTTTCTGGGTCAACTAATGTGAGATAGTACTCATTGATCTTGCTTGGTATTGAAGCACCATATCAAACTGTGAATACGGTAAATGTTTCAAATAACGAATTTGCCCAGAACTCTGCCGAAAAAGTTTTTCAGCATGCAGATGAAGAATACCAATTGTACTGTAAAGTCTTGTTTTGCGTGATAGGTAGGCGCCATACTTGTCCGCCTCAACCGGTTCATCCGGTTCACCCATTCGCTATTGGTCAAACTGAATTGACCAATAGCGCATGGGGTGAACCGGATGGACCTGTCGCACCGGATAAGTCTGCCATAAAAGGTGCGATGGGAGGAGCCGGGTCCTCTAAAAGTGAACGTAGTTCCAGACCACTGGCCGCCAAAATTGAAGGCGATGGTGCCGGGCCCACTGCTCAAAGGCAGCAGCTCGTCAAAACCGAACATCCCGGAAATTTGACATGGAAGGTTGCTTGCATCCCAAACATGAGAACAGAGCGGGCCCGAGCGCACAGCATGCTGCCCTTGCCTAGAAAATCCCTTACGCGCGAGCCATTCTAATACGCGCGGACGAGCTTGCGCATCTCCTGACCCGTCAGACAAGGGTGGGGGAACGAAAGCCGCCAGTTTGGGCCGCCTCCGCGGACTGCTGGTCCTGAAACGACATGCAACAACACTGCGAAAGGACCAGCTGGCCGCGAAAGGCGGCTCAAACTGGCGGCTTTCGTTCCCCTACCCGTCAGACAAGGCATGCTGTAATGTTATGTTCGAGGGTCCCTCAACGATTTAGAAAGCAATTTTGAAGTTTTTTGGTGATTTGAACCTCATATCCGAAATCAGCGTCATGGAAAGGCCCGATAATAATGAAAACATTTTTTTTTTATCCTTGCATTCTTCCCGTCATTCGGGGTCTGCTGCTCTCGTAAGTTCTCTCCATTCTTCTCGGTTCAAGACTTGCTGTTCATTTCTCAATTTCTTCTTTGCCACGACAGGTTTTCATAGCAACAATTTATTGTGCTGCCTAACGTTTCGGCGGATACGCCGTCCTCAGAGGCCTGAAAGTGAGTCAATCACTTTTATCAAACAAATTATGCCATCAAATGCCTCGACCAACTCGCACGTTTGACTTGTCCAATGCAACCGCAGTCCAGCGTCCAAGCTCGATCAACTTACCAAGACTCCCAGAGAAGAGCACGATAGAGGCTCTTTAGGTCGCCTACAGTGTACGGTAACAATAAACAGTCCAACTGGTTTGGACATGTTTAAATAGCTATAGGCTATCGAAATCACAAAATGATAAGAAAGGCTTCAGATCATTCGTCACAGACAACTGTTCACTCTTGCTATTTAATTTCGGGTTACGAGCAAGAATGAACGCGGCTTCTAACACTTTTCGAGCAGAGATGTTGTCCTCGATTGCCAGTATGCTGCAATTTATGTCAAAGTCTTCGCCGCCGTGATCTTCGCTTCTATGCTTCCCCAATGGGCTCACAAGGCTCTGTCTTCTTTTTTTGGCCAGATGTTCATTTACACGTACAAAAAGCGGTCGACCGGTCTCGCCGATGTAAATGGCCCGGCATGTTCGACATTCCAACTGGTAAACTACACCACTTTTTGAGCAATTTCCTGACCTTCCGTTAGTGCACATAACACAATTTCGCGATGTGCAAGCTCTATCGTATAATCGATTTCGTACCAGTTGTTTCTTGATGTTGTCTTGTGGTAGATTCACTAGAACAACATCATTATCCAACTGTGCTTGCGTAATACATCGTTTGACTGCGTTGGTCACTTTGTCGCATATAAACGGCAAGCATAAAGGAAGCGTGTTCGACTTTGGTTGCTGTCGTCCATGTATGTTCGTTTGGAGGCTTTCGATTGCAGCGAGTATCCGTTGTTGGAAGCTATGACGCGTGCCATTTCCAGAGACTCAAGTCTCTCACTTTCTCCGCTGCACACGCTGCTGGCTGTCTTGAACATGTTGCGGATAACCGCACGTTTCACGGCAGTTGGGTGAGCGGAAGTGGCGTGTAAGATAATGTTCTTGCTGCTCTCTTTCCGATACCATTTAATGTGTACAGCGCCGTTTGCCAACATCACCTGCGTGTTAAGGTAGGGTAACCAGTCATCGTGTGGTTTCTCTCTAGTTAAGCTAATGTACTGCGATTGTTCATTGAGGGTCTTAAAGCACTCATCCATTTCGGACTGAGTCGAAGTCACAATGAAACAATCGTCTATATATCGACAGTACATTGGGGGACGTCGCGTTAATACAGGCTCTTCTATCTTGCTCATAAAGCAGACAGCAAGAACCGGCGCTAGTCTCTGCCCCATCGCCAGCCCTCTTACTTGTGCGTAAAACTTGCCCGACCATTTAAAGATGTTACATCCAAGGCATTCCTTGATTAGAGCGATGATGCGCACTTTACTGAGTCCGTACGTTTCCATACTTGCAATATGCGTATCGAGGAGCTCAGAAAGTGCTTGTAGGGCGTCATCATTAGACACATTTGTGTATAATGACTCCACATCAAACGACTCCATTACACAATTCTGGTCGAAATGCGTATTGTGTAATTGTTCAAGAAAGCGGTTGGTGTTCGGTAAATGAGCGGGTATTTTAGTTAAGAGTTGGCTGACAGTCTTGTTTAAAAACCATGCAAAAAAACCCTTCTATACCGGCTTGCTTGCCAATCATCATCCAGATGTGGTTCAGTCGCTTGCATTGAGAAAGATATTCTTTCTCCGTCGTAACACGATAGACTGAATCATCGGATAAGTGATTTTCGGTAATATCACGGTCCACTGTCTGAGGCATGACGACGAACTCACCCCCTTTATCGCTGACTGAAAGCCGGAGGGTGCCGTTCGCTGTCAGTTCCCGCAGCTCCTTGAAACCCTGCTTTTGTGCTTGAGTCAAATTGGAATATTTGAAACTGCGGCTTTCATTTAGAATGCTCAAAATGCCCGCCGACAGTATCCGAAATTTGACATCAGCTTCATGGCAGGGATCGGGTTCTTTGTAGAACGACGAAGGGAAAGGTATTGAGGGTAGCGGTCTTCTACAAGAAACAGAAGCTTGTATGTTGTTATCAAGCCTGACTTTGGTCCGTAACTGATCTCTAAAACGCTTAGATTGCTCAAAAAGTGGTGTAGTTTACCAGTTGGAATGTCGAACATGCCGGGCCACTTACATCGGCGAGACCGGTCGACCGCTTTTTGTACGTGTAAATGAACATCTGGCTAAAAAAAGAAGACAGAGCCTTGTGAGCCCATTGGGGAAGCATAGAAGCGAAGATCACGGCGGCGAAGACTTTGACATAAATTGCAGCATACTGGCAATCGAGGACAACATCTCTGCTCGAAAAGTGTTAGAAGCCGCGTTCATTCTTGCTCGTAACCCGAAATTAAATAGCAAGAATGAACAGTTGTCTGTGACGAATGATCTGAAACCTTTCTTATCATTTTGTGATTTCGATAGCCTATAGCTATTTAAACATGTCCAAACCAGTTGGACTGTTTATTGTTACCGTACACTGTAGGCGACCTAAAGAGCCTCTATCGTGCTCTTCTCTGGGAGTCTTGGTAAGTTGATCGAGCTTGGACGCTGGACTGCGGTTGCATTGGACGAGTCAAACGTGCGAGTTGGTCGAGGCATTTGATGGCATAATTTGTTTGATAAAAGTGATTGACTCACTTTCAGGCCTCTGAGGACGGCGTATCCGCCGAAACGTTAGGCAGCACAATAAATTGTTCCTATGAAAACCTGTCGTGGCAAAGAAGAAATTGAGAAATACTCAACATTATGCCAAGGTTTAAAGAAAGGAGAACTTTTGAGTTACTTGCTGTTCATTTATCTCAAGTTCTCTCTTATCTGCTTTAATCTGTCTAGCCATCTCTTGGGTCTTCCTTTTGGCCTCTTTCCTGGTACGTTCACTGTCATGGCCAACCTGGCTGTGTGGTCTCCATCTCGTCGACTCACGTGTCCATACCATCTCAATCGTCTCCCTTGCATCTTCTTGGTGACTGGCGCAACTTCCGTTATGCTTTGTACTGTGTCGTTCGTGATGTGGTCCATCATGGTGATTCCTATAGTCCACCTCAGCATCCTCGTCTCCATTACACCAATATTCCTCTCTGCGGGTACACGGCCACAATCGCTTCCATACAGCGCCGCTGGACGAACTACTGCGCGTTACATCAGGGATTTGAGGTCTCTCGGCATCCTTCGGTCGCATAGCACTCCTGTCAAGCTTCTCCATTTCATCCGAGCTGCATTCACTCTACCGCTTATTTCGTCATGTGACTTCCATCTGCGGAGATACGGCTTCCCAGGTACTTGAAGGACTTGGTCGTCGTGCCTCCAATCTGAATGCTTCCTGGTTGAGCTCCAGTCTCCATGTACTCTGTCTTTGTTGTGTTCAGCTTCAATCCGTGCAGCTCCAATTGATCTACTGCTGCACATCCATTTGGAGTTCTTGCCTGCTTCTTGCTAGTAGAACTACATCATCTTCATACATGAGTACCCACGGTGGTTGCCGGATGAATCCTTCAACTATCGCATCCATCACGGCGATGAACAGGAGCGGTGAGAGTACGGAACCCTGATGTACTCCAGCGTGTATCGAGAATTCTTTCCGACGGTCCGGCTTCTGTTTGGATGTGGCTGGTGGCACCTTTGTAGATCATTTGGATCCATTGTACATAGATCTCTGGCACCCAGTGGCGTACCGAGGGGGAACGGGAGGGGCGCGCGCCCCCCCCCCCCCCCGAGAACGGGTCGCGAAATTTTTGATAGTTACTTACATTGTAAATATGTGCAAGTGACTTGTTTATTTTTTTAAACAATTAAAATAATTTTTAAAAATATTTAAAAATTCAAATTAGTCTTATAAAATTTTTTTTCGGGGGCGTGGCTGACGCCACGCCCCCTTTTTGCAGATTTTAGGGGTTGGGGGCCCGCAGAAATTTTGGGAAGCCCCCTAAAATTTTTTCGGAGTGCGTGGCTAACGCCACGCACCTTCATTTGAAAAAATTTTTTGCCGCGCCCCTCCCCCCCGAGCCGAAATCCTGGGTACGCCACTGCTGGCACCATGCTTGCGCAGTGCCCACCACATTATCTCGTGCGGTACTTTGTCGAACGCCTTCTCGAGATTTAGGAACGCGGCGTGTAGTTGACTTGCTTTTCCCTGCTTCGTTCGATCATTATTCTGGCTGTGTGGATGGCGTCTGTCGTGCTACAGCCCTTCACGAATCCACATTGGTTAGGGGCCAGCTTTATGATGCTTCGAAGTCTCGTCTCCAGTATTCTTTCGTCTTCAGCGTGTGGCTCATGAGACGTATAGGTCGGTACGTAGAAAGTCCGCTATGTCCCCTTTGTTCTTCCATATTGATATCGTTGTGCTTCTGTACCAGTCGCTTGGTCTTCTTGGATTCTACTATCTGATTGAGTAGTCGCGTTAGCCAAGTGACTCCAACTTGCCCACACTCCTTCCAGAATTCGCTGGGAATGTCGTCTGGACCCGTTGCCTTTCCGTTTCTCGTCTTCGTTATGGCGCTGCGGACCTCTTCCTCTGTGATCTTCATTACCGGTCCTTTTACGGGATCTGCTACTACTGTAAATGATTTCTCGTAGCTTGTAGATGCGATTGCTTCGAAGTGCGTTTGCCACCGTACACGTATCTTTTCTGGTCTTCTTAGGATTCTTCCGTTCACATCCTTGATATTGTAGAAGTGATCCGTGTCTGGTGTTGTCTCTCGATCTCCTTTTTGCAATTCGCTATATCTCTTGTTCGCCTTCGCGAGTGTTATTATTCACCGCCAACCAGACCCCGCTACCGTAGTTGGCGGGCGACGTCGGTTGCATCGGTTGCATGAATTGCTTGCGGACCCACCGCCCAAGTGCTGGATTCCCGCGCAGAACCTTGCAAGTCGAGGCAAGTCGTCCAGTAATTACGGTACTGGTAGAGGTGTCTGGACACTGCCTTTTATCAGCTCACGAAGCCCCGCCTTCCAGCCGCCAAGACAGTTGAAGCAAAGGATAGATCTCGCAAACGCCACCACCGCTGCTAATGAGATTATAATTGAAGCAAGCAAGAACGAAAGAAGGAACTGTACTGGGTTTGCGCAAAGTGTAAGGACGTGCCATCTACGTATTGTGTTGGAAAGTAATAGAACATCTCAAATTTTTTTGTACATTTTGTTTTTGCCTCGATCAACAACAAGCAGGTTGCAGCTTAGATCTCAGCGAATTTTAGCAGTATGAGCGACTATTGCCTATCATTCTGGCAACGAGCTGGCGCTTCTCTCTCACAGCACTTGGTGAGCCTCGAAGAACTCGGACAGGGGTTGTTGGACATCTCCTAATCTAGTGCTGCTATACCGTGAAGTCATGATGCAGGTGGCAAACCACTGGAAAGAGATCTTCAAGCTGTCTCAAACGCTTTATCAAATTTGGAAGTCCTCTAAGTTTTCAGGTAAAACGGCAAAAATTTCAAAGTTTGCGATTTTTTAGCCCAATGAAAGGCCAAGAAATCGTGTTTCTGCTCATATGTTTCGAATACCTATGAAAATTGAGGGCGCATGGGTAAAGAAAGGGTGCTTTCTCGGACGATAAATAGAAGACTTGCGCTTACTTGCAAAGTAGTAAATTGTAGGTTTTCCCTCACCATTGCAGCAGGGTATTTAGGATGCGCGTACTCGACTTCGCAGTTACTGTTCAAAGTTGAGAATTAGTCGAAGTGACTAACTTCACATTTCAGCAAGTTTAAAAACTCTAAACTTGTAAATGGCCTTATATGGATATTAGCTGAAAGGATAATGTATTCTAACATCTATCAAAATCAAAGCAACTAATGAGTCCTCTTTTTTAAGAAATCTGCAGTTATTCTCGAAGTGTCCCAGTACTTTCCGACCACCCTGATACTTAGTATAGAAGCTTGATAAAAGAAAAACCAACTGCGATGAATTTTGAGCAAAATTCGAGGTCTTGAGCTCTGTGCCATTGGTGACATTGACGCTGTTTTCCTGAAATTAGAAAAAGCTTTATAAAAACAAATTCACATCATGAATTGGGAGTGAAGTGCAATATCACATACGACAAATCAACACTTTGTAAGGGTGCAAAAGACTGATTAACACATTCCCGACAATAAGAACTACCGGTAGGTCGTACGTGTACTGCCATTCCGTACAATACGACGCACCGGCGGTGATACCTCTAAACATTACAAGTCTATCATGAAAGCACATCAGCTTTCGGCCATGCAATACGTCTGAATGGAGCTCTATTTTAGACTACCACCTTTCGGACCATACGACCAAACGGTGATCGAGAAAAAAAAACGAGAAAGTTGGCACCGATGGGAAGTCCGAAACGACAGAAATTGGCCTTGTCGTGAATGTGTTGAATGGGAAAAAGTCGCAATCCTGGATTTATGCAAAATAATCACCAAACGCATTACGGAGCATCTACTCTGACTTCGTGTAAAAAACTTTTAGCAGCAGATATTGTTCGAGAGAGTGTTCGGACAGCAACGATAACACTCAAATTATCCAAAAAATTCGGTACTACTTAATTCCAGTAACAAGTTAGGAATTGTAAAATACCTCCAGAAGTGAAGAACATTCGATTTGAGCTTGCTGAGCACATGCTAACTGAAATTGTAGCTGAGAGAATAAGGCATTTCGAGAATTTCTGTCCTGAATAGCTTCAACTTTTTCATGTGTGTAAGCGGCACATTTTCATCTATTGTCTGTAATTGGACGATTTTTACAATGATCTACCGCATCAAACATATCTGAAGCACTCTGACAGATCACGATGGATTGTTAGAAAAGGTATATAAATACAGGGTGTCACAAAAAACCTACTATTTGATTGTCAAAAGCTCTCTTGTTATGAAGTCTTTCGAGAAGCGTCAGGTACCATTTTGCAGAGCTGGCTTCAATTTACATAGATGACAGTATGGGGCAGTGGCGGTGGGGGCGGCAAAATTTTTCTCCAATGAAGGTGCGTGGCGTCAGCCACGCACTACGAAAAATTTTTTGGGGTACTTCCCAAAATGTTTGCGGGTCCACAACCCCTAAAATCTGGAAAAAGGGGGCGTGGGGTGAGCCATTTTACAAGGCTAGTTTGCATTTTTAAAAATTTTTAAAAATTATTTTAATTGTTTACAAGATAAAACAAGACACTTGCGCAATTTTATAACCCATATAAGTAATTTTTAAAAGTTTCGCGATCCATTCTCGAGGGGGGGGAGTGGGCGCCCCCTACCCCCCCCCCCTTCGGTCCCCCACTGATATAGAGTGTTCTACCGATCTCTCTTCGTTACGTAGGATTACGGGGACTTTGGGGAAGGTCTTGCGTTTACCCCTAAAAACGTACTAAAGGGGGTGAAAACTCCTACAGTAGTTTAATCAAAGTTACCGATTTCAATTATGAAAATAGCACTTCACCGTACGCTTTTCTCATAAGTTATGCCAGAAATTCTATAACAAACGATTTCTGACATTAGTCAAAAACTTGATTGCGCCCTTTGAAAAGCTCTGCAAACGCGCAAATGTAGTAAAATCAGGATGCCAGAAAATATCTGGAGAAGCTAAGGACTGCTTCGACAAAGGTATGACAAATCTTGTTTTCTCGATTTGTCACATGAGTATCTGACTTAGGGAATGCCTGCCTGAGCAAATAGGGGTCCCTAAGAATTTCTGGGCGCAGACAAAATCATCGGTATTCCAGACGCTTCGAGCATTTTAGAAATGGCTTCAAACTTTACGTAAATCAAACTTGTTGCGAGTTTTGAGCTTCAACTTGCGGAGCTTGCTTTGCTCTGAACATTATCCTTTTACTTTTGTTAGTGCTATCTATGTCGCGATATCACAGCATAACCGACTATGCAACATTGTCTTCCAGCTTATCACAAGAGCAAAACAGTTTCAACTATAAATATTAAGTTTCACTTTCCAAACCTGGGCAACGATTGTATTTGTAAATGTTTTACGCCACACAGCTTTTATAGATAGTCTTTATTGATTCCAATCACGGATAATGTTTCGGCGCCTTCATCTTCTTCAGAGGCCTAAAAGTGGTTCATCATCCGTGGCTCCAAGCCATCAAACACCTCTCCTAGTCCTTCTGGTTCTCGACCTCCTCTCAGCTTTCCTACCATAAAAGTTGTTAGGGCAGAGGATGAACATATTGTGAGACACCGCTGTTCATGGTAAGCGGATATCGAATGTGATCAACAAACCGCATGACGATATGAGCGGAAGGAACTCGGATGTTATTGACAACCACTCATTTTTACTGTTCGGTTCAACTATCTCAATTTAACGAGTACAAGACGCATTCAAAAAAGCAGCACGCCGGCACCACTGTGACTCGCGATATAGTCGCTACAATCTTCTTAATTGAATATCAGCACGGTAGAGGCTCTCTCGGTCGCGAAATTTTTCAGTATGATTCAGTATTTTTCAGTATGGTCGAGCTCAGAAGGAAATCAGATGCGCCTTGTACCTGTGAAATAAGGGTAGTAGTTTCTATCCCCTCATACTTTGTACTTCATCGATCCCACTAACAATAAACCATAGCTTTTTTGCAATGCTGATTGATATACTTTCTAGCAATGATGGATTACTAAGGTAGTCTTTGCACTTTAGCGCATAAAAGTGATTTGCCGAAAATCTAGACTGTCAGTTAAGGCGTTGGCACTAGTTCTAGCGGGCTGGCTGCGGCTGCCTGGGTCACTCGTTATGAAGTCAGCCAGTTGTGACGTTGACCAAGCCTCCCAAAAAATTTTGGGGGCTCTACAAATTTTGCAAGCTCGTGAACGAATATAAGATATTCTTTGTCAAAATTCATAGATGTCTAACTTCGTCTTGGCGGAATTATGCCCCATTTTGTCTCTCACCAATGTTCCAATGGGAAGAAATAGCATTGTGAATGTGACTATAGAGAATGGTTGCACTCGCTACCTTGTCTTTATTCGAATTTCTTGCGCCAGGTTGCTGCATTAGCATCTGGACTAAAATTATTTTCTCGACTATTTGGGGTTTGTTCAGAGGTTTTCCTATTGCAACTTTTTTTACTATGCTTCACTGTGTCGAAACTAGCACTGTCCCACCTCGAGGATCACGTACAAAAAAGGAGTTTTACGGTGTTGAAGCAAAATGGAAAATACGGGGGACCCCAACCTATCTGTATTAGTGCCGCATGCACTAACATGGCCGTGGGGAGGGGATCGCAGCTTAAAGCAAAGCTTCATATTTCGGAATTCCAGATACCTAGATTTCACGTTGTGTACCTATCCGTAAGTATGCCTACTATCCTTCACTATGAACATGTTGAGCAGGAGCGATAAGCTGTACAAACGGCATTTTCCAACTTTTGTATGATCCCTGATGATCCCCGGCGCTTTTTTCTTTCTCCAAAGTTAACGAAAAACTTCCAAAGTTGTGCAGATTATCTAACCCAACAGTGCTAAGCATGTTGCTGATAAGAACAAATGATGTTTTGAAGTCATGAAATTTTCGATGATCCACAGGTCGAAATTCTGGGTATCCCGAAAAAATTGATTTTTCAAAAATTCATTTGTTCTCATCAGCAACATGCTTAGCACTGTTGTGTTAGATGTTCAATATAACTTTGGAAGGTTTTCGTTAACTTCGGAGAAAGAAAAATGACTTTGAAGAATAAATGATCGTCCCCCAGGGATCATCAGGGGATCCTACAAAAAGCTGGAAAATGCGGCTTGTACAGCTTCTCACTTCTGTTCATAGTGAAGGATGGTGGGAGTACTTACGGATAGGTAGACAGCGTGAAATCCAGAAATCCGGAGCTCCAGGATATGAAGCTTTTTTCTGAAGCTGCGATCCCCTCCCCAGCGGAAATGTTAGTGCATGCGGCCATTAGGCTGCTGCATAAGTTCTGTCCAATTTGAATTTTTTGAGTTCAAAATGTCATAACTTCTTTCAAAGTCAACTTTTTTCCAAGATCTTAGTATCTCTGTGTTAGCAGTTCCTTGGCTATCAGATACATAATGTGCAAAAATCTCCGTTAAGAAGCAGTAAGAAGTTAAGAACTTTGCAGCGTTTTTCTTTAAACCTGTCTTTTTTGACATTGCGATGCTCCCTTATGAGAATTGATAGGGATCTTATCTAACAATGGATAGATAGAGAAATTTTTGCAAATTATTTTGTAACACAAAAGAAACCCTAGGATCTGCGTTGCCAAGAGATTATTTGACCGAGCAAAAAAGAAACCACTTTTTCACCTCGCTTTAGCACATATGTGGATGCCTACTTACGAATTATGAAAATTTTACAACAGACGTGAATGCCAAAATGGAATTGGTGGATGGGCCCTGCTAACTCTTGCTTTACCCTAGCACCTCTAACTTTGAACGCATCGATTACCTCTGTTCGCAGAAAGTTATTGCTTGTAAAAACATTTATGCAAAAAATCATTTTTCGGCAGCAGATTTTACTACCAAGACGTCTTCTTCATGAATTTGAGCTTGTGCATATACTAGCCTGTTACACTCTTATTACGCAACCGGTGAAAGGACCTGACTTGAAATGCGCGTTGTGAAGATTTTCTCGCAAAACATAATTCTAGGGTGAGAACGTAAATCTCCATTGGGAGATTTTAGGTCTGAAATCTTCTTACACTAAGGGCCGCATGCACTAACATCCCTGCGGCGAGGGGAGCGGCGTCCCCAATGATGAAAAAGCCGCAGCGGCGTCTGCACGCGGTCCCTTCATAATGGGGGACGCCGCTCCCCTCGCCGCAAAAATGTTAGTGCATACGGGCCTAAGAAAATTATTCCAATTCGATACGCGTTAGAAAGAGCAAGAAAAGCACTTTCTAATATATTAACAATATTGCATTAGAGATTAAAGTCTCTTAGAACAGCTGTTTCAAACATAAGGCTAAAAAATCGGACAGAACTTATGCAGCAGCCTAATATTAGGTTGGTGCAAAAGTTCTTGCGCACGATTTTCAAAAATTCATAACTTCTGATTTTTTCAGCCGATTTGACCGCTTTTACTTTTGTTTGAAAGAGTAACTCATGCTCTTCATAATGGCATCTTAGCTGCTTGCTAATGATCATCTGTTTCATAGATACGAGCGATAGAAGAAAATTGGTCAAAATTTGAATTTTCTGTGTAGGGTCATAAAAAATCGGAAACTTGCAATAAAAATCGGAGCAGTCAGTATTGTAGGTCCTTTTACCAGCTCTTTCTATTGGTGCAAAGCGTCGATTGAGCGTCTCTACCAAAAGCTATGATTTTCCTGAAAAATGCCAAAATAAATCAAAATCGCCCTTTTGTATTGCTTGCTCGAAAATCATAATTTTTGGTAGAGACGCTCAATCGACGCAAACTTTGCACCATTAGAAAGAGCTGGTAAAAGGACATACAATACTGACTGCTCCGATTTTTATTGCAAGTTTCCGATTTTTTATGACCCTACACAGAAAATTCAAATTTTGACCAATTTTCTTCTATCGCTCGTATCTATGAAACAGATGATCATTAGCAAGCAGCTAAGATGCCATTATGAAGAGCATGAGTTACTCTTTCAAACAAAAGTAAAAGCGGTCAAATCGGCTGGAAAAATCAGAAGTTATGAATTTTTGAAAATCGTGCGCAAGAACTTTTGCACCAACCTAATATTAGGTTGGCACGAAAGTTCTTACGTAATTCAAACAAAATTGAATAACTTTTCAAAGACTAAACCTAAATTCATAACCTTGTATGCTAAAAATATTAGGAGTCTTACGCTTCATGATGGACGTTTAAGCATAAGATTCCGTGAGCTGGACATTAAGAACGAAGCTCTCGAAGATGGGGCTTCAAATTTTGCGATTTTGTGTTTGGTGCCAGAAAATTGCAGAGTGCCGCTAGCTAGCCGAAAAAAATCTTTAGAGTTTACTTACACAACAAAAGTCCATGTGTTACTTTGGAAGGCTTTGCTCTTGCACGGTGAAGGAAAAACAAAAAATTCGTGAAATATGTTATTTTGCGGAAAAAATCCCCTCATGTCCGCAGTTTTCCGGCGAAAACACTTTTTTACAATCGAGTAAACGTCGCAAGGCTCTAAATAGGCACTATATCTAATTTCTGGTTGCAAACTGTGTTTCTGTGGAAAAGTTAGAGCGATAAGGGGATTTGTCCTGTGAAATGAGAATTTTCACAAATTTTTTGTTTTCGCGTTCTCATGCGAGATCAAAGCCTGCTAAAATAACGTATGGACTTTTGCTGTGTAAGTAAATTCTACAGATTTTTTTCGGCTAGCTAGCGGCACTCTGCGATTTTCTGGCACCAAACTCAAAATTATAAAATTTGAAGCCCCATATTCGAGAGCTTCGTTCTTGATGTCCAGCTCACGGAACCTTACGCTTAAACATCCATCATGAAGCGTAAGCCTTCCAATATTTTTAGCATACAAGGTTGTGAATTTAGGTTTAGTCTTTGAAAAGTTATTGAATTTTGTTTGAATTACGCAAGAACTTTCGTGCCAACCTAATATATTAGGTTGTTGCATAAGTTCTGTCCGATTGAATTTTTTGAGTTCAAAATGTCATAACTTCTTTCAAAGTCAACTTTTTTCCAAGATCTTAGTTCTCATGTGTTGAGCAATTCCTTGGCTATCAGATACATATTAAAACCTGCGAAAATCCTTGTTAAGGAATATGCAAAAACTTAAGAACTTCATTACGTTTTCCTTCAAAATTGTCTTTTTTGACATGGCAATGCTCCCTTATAAGAATTGGTAGGCATCTTATCTAACAATGGACAGATAGAGTAATTTTCGTAGATTATTTTGCAACATGAAAGAGCCCATAGGGTCTGCGTTGCCGAGAGATTTTTTTGACTGAACAAAAAATTAGCCACTTTTTGACCTCGCTTCAGCGCATGTGTGCATGCCTATTTATAAGTTATGAAAGTTTTACAGTTGACGTGAGCGTCGAGAAGGAATTGGATGGGCCCTGTTAGCTCTTTCTTAACCTTAGCACCTCCATTTTGAAGTCGTCGATTACTTCTATTCGCAGAAAGTTATAGCATGTAAAACATCTATACAGAAAATTAATGTCTGACAATAAATTTTACTAGCAAGACGTTTTCTTCATGAAACTGAACTTATGCGTATGCTAGCCTATTACACCCTTATTCCGCAACCAATTAAAAAACTTGACCTGAGGGGCGCATTGTGGAGATTTTCTCGCAAGAACATATTTCTAGGGTGAGAATGTACCTCGGCCATTAGAGACTTTAGGGCTGAAATCTCCACTAAGAAATTCATTGAAATTTGATATGCTTTGGAAAGCGCAAGAAAAGCGATTTCTAATGATACTAACAATACCGCATTAGAGATGAAATTCTTTTAGAACAGCTGCTTCAAACATGAGGCAAAAAATTGGAGGCATGAGGCAATGAGGCAAAAGTATACCACTGATCACTACACGACAGCGCACCTGCGGCAATAAGGTTCCAATCGTATCTCACTTGAATGGCGCACCGGGCTAAAATCTGACAAGTTTCTTCAGAGTAATGTTTGGCAGGAACGCAAGGCAGAATTGGAATAAGACTTCAAATAAGAAGGATGTACTGGTATACACCTTTCTCACATACCCCTGTGTTAGCTTAAACAACTGGAAAATGCTGTTATAATGCTGTTGCTTTATAATTACACAAGTAATATGTAAAAACGCAAACAGCAATGAACAGAAGTCCGCACTGGCAGACGATGTTATTAGGCTTTGAAAAGGAAGAACCTTTTTTGTGCTGACTTTGAATCTGCGAGCATTGCCATTCTAGCGAGTAGACTTTAGAGCGACACATTTCTGTCAAATCTGTTTTTATCAAAGTTCAAATCCTATTGACACATGTACCATATGTACTATTGCTAACTCTCGTTACACATTGTCTACAATTGATTTCAAAGCTGACACGCTAACAGATGAGCTTTCAGAGGCTAGAAAACTGCAGAAAAACTGCTGCATAAGGTGTCGTAGTGTGAGCTGGAAGAAGAAAATTCAACTTGGCTTTCTGATTCGAGACGTATATATTTTGAATAGCCTTGAAAGCCTGGATCAAAATTTGCTATTCCTAACTGCGGTGCACCATGCTGAAGCGAATATGAGCTTTTTACTGTGCTAAATCGGCATACTACTGTAAAGGCTGCCTGTGTAAAAATCTGCCTGAAAAAAGTGCTGGGACATCGAAAAATTATCAGATCACATCATTTTGGATGAGAGGAAACTTAACGCAAGTGGATAAGTGCTTAGATGATGTTGCCGTCATGACAGTAAGTCGATGGGTATGCAAAATTTGCATTGAAAAAAGTCAACAACTCTCGCTCCGGATTGATGCAACAGTAGGAATAGCATAACTGGAATCAGCATTTGGAGCTGATCCAGAGTTATACGTCTCTTCCAAAAAGGCTGAGATAAGTTAGGTGCAATTCCTTGTGGGAAAAGGTAAAGGCGTGACAAAATCTCCATATCTCAATAGTACTGAGGCAGTGACTCGACAAATTTGTGACTGCGGGATTTCCTTTTCTCAACCTTTCAAATGTGCTGAGTGCAGTCCAGCTACGTTTGAGTTTTCAAAAAAGTCAGAAAGTTGTTTTTTGAGCGTTTTCCTTTTTGAAAGGACTGGAGAGTCCATCTAAAACAGCGACTGTTGCAGAAACCGTTTGAATGTTACTCCATCCAAACTGGCGACGATGGGCTGGTGCATTAGTTCCTCCTCAGTTGCTTCTTAGTTGTCGGAAATGTTTGGTTCAACTCCTTCAGCAATTTCCAGCCCGAAAACGCCACAATTTTTGCCAATCTGAGAACTCTTAAGAGCAGTCGTGGAACTTAGTGCCCAAAAGGCCAATAGGTAAGACTACTCAGCAAGTTGCTCTTTACATTCGCTCTTTTTATTTCGAATAGCAAAGGCATAGCGATTGGTGCGAAGTGGGACGATTTAAAATCAGCCTTTTCGTTGCGCGAAGTTATACTCATTCAGGTAATCGGCTCGAATTCTCGATTTTCCCCTGTAAAAGTTAGAGCAAACGTGCCGGAATGGGAATGATCAGTGCAATTCACTCTGCTTTCAATTCGAACTGGTAAGCGCATATGTTTGAAAGTACACTTTGCTGTTACTCGTCATCGCTCCGTTCGAATTGCTGTACCGGTGTCAATTCAAGGAAAATTACGAAAGCTGCTAACATGAAGTCGCTTGACAGATAAGGAAAGTTAGTTTGAATAAGCCACATCCTTAATCCCTGGGAAATTCAGTGTTCACGTGGCAAGTTCTCGAGTGTTGATGCGTTTAGCGTGAAACCCTGCGGTACGCATTGCATTGTCAAAGAGTCATTTGCTATTCTAACTTGTTCACTTTCAGGTCGTATTACGCTTTCGTGACCAGGTCGTTTGTCGTTCTGCACTCTCAAGCAAGAATATCACGCTACAATAGTTCCCTATCAGTGGGACGTACGTCTAAAATTTCAATGTTCTGAGAGAGTTCAAAACATGATTTACTTTTGGAAAAATGCCTGTGGACCTATCGGAAACGTTCTTTACAAAGTTGTTTTTTGTCTATCTGCATGGATCCACCTAATTTGCTGTGGTGTATAGATTGAGACTTATCCGCATTCATGCATAAATACATCTTGTTGGAGTGCCCGATATGCTAATTTTAGCATCAAAATGTGCAATTTATGTCTGTCACAAAATTCATAGAGTAAGTTGCAGACAAGTTCACGGGTCAAATTTTTGCGTGCCACACCATACTCTACCAACTTTTAGGTCCTTTGTGCACAAGGATGAGTCGGTAAAATGTGCTAATTCTTCAAAAAATTCACGTCGTAAGGGTCCAAGTGGCCTTTGGCCAGGAAAATCGAGTCGGTATCCAGATGTTTCAAGTAATCATGGACTTCTCCCCAAAAAACTATATTTCTGCGAAAAAAGGAGTAAAAAATAAAATTGCGTTTTTCGATCTACCACTTTTTATCTAAGAACTTAGGAGGAGTTTTTATCAGAAATTAGCCCATAGTGATCATTCAATCACTGTGTGCTACTTCTCTGATCAAAACTATAGCGAGTATCAAGCCAAAATAAATTTATGAACTGATTCAAGTTGCATTTGTTCTTCAGCAAAGAAGTCTTCTCCACCTCACCGATCTTACATGAAAAGCTTTAAAAATGAATGAACAGTTGTTTACAATTCATTTGTAATGTTTAGCGCCGCGTGTGTGTTTCAAAACCTCATTGTGCAAGCACGAGGAAGGCTTAAGGATGATGGAAGCCAGTGCGAAGCTCTACAAAGCAGAGGGACGTACCCTCTTATAATTCAAATTACAATCCCGCATACTGACAAAAAGAGAAAGTGAAAATTTAAATTATTTTATTCACCAACAGCACGTTAGAATAATACTTTGGGCCAGAAATCTCTATTTCTAAAAGCAAAAAAGGGACTCTAGATTGATAAAAGAATTAGATGATCTAGCATGTTCTGTTCTGTTACTCTGTTCTGATGCAATAGTACGTGCAAATGATCAACACATTGACGACACGTGGTGTGTCAAGGGTCTGAATATAACGACTATCCTGGGGCAAACTCGCTTCAGGAGTTTTCTTTTACGCTGGAACTGAAAATAACCCTTATCTGTCTTGCCAGTTTCACAGAGCTACTGTAGGTGTACTGTAGATGGCCCTATGCGTGATTTTATCTGAAAAATGTTGATTAACTCGTGATAACCCTTGGACTTAAAAGGCAGACAATCAAAATTTGCATGGTCGTCAATGTGTTAAAAAAATAGATGATTCCATGACGGTCGGTCTCTAGCCTTACCAATCTATGATGATGTTGAGCTTCATATATTGACTAGGTATCGGACCGAAGCACTACTCAAGTTCCTCAATCACGACCAGAATTTTATAGAAGACCACAAGTTTGCAAAGATCAGAAGGAACTATACGATTCGTTGATGAGTTACGTTGAAATGCGCTCAAAACTGTGTGCTATTCTGAGAAAGGGGTCATGGCTTTGGACAACTTCAGGCCCGAACGCTGAAAACACAGTGTACGCCGTCTATACCCGGCGCGTGATACCATTGTTTAAGTGGGCTAAAAATAATCCAGATTACAATCTCCATATCCCTGCGCCTCCATGTACGTCGAGAAGACTAGCTCGGTCTACACCTGTTGACTATTTCATCACGCATTAGCCATGAGAATTCAAACGAGGCTCTGTGTTCATCGCAAGCGATTGAAACAAAGCACGAATGTTGTCGTGTAATGTGACAACATAGAATACAAAATTCTCAATATGCCTTCATCACGGAGATGAAAAGCAGCTTGTTGCAAAAGACAGGTTCAATAATGTCGTTTTGCTTTGAGAGGCTGCAATTTGCACTATAGTGTGTTAAAGGGCAGTCTCTTCAACGCCTACAATGTCGCAGGTTCAGATTCGACCTATGGCATACCTCCCGCGAAATCCCCTTTATCGAAATTACCACATCTCCGCGACTTGGTGATTTGTCAGATGTCTACAGACTAAGCATGTGCGGCTCTCAAATGCATGGGCACATGTATTTCGTGAGTTGTACTAAACGCAGCAGATCTGGCTCAAGCCAGAGTGCGTTTACGAACAGCATGAAGAGTTTTTGCAGTGGTAGACGACCGCGCAGCGACAAAAATTTTGTGAGCTATGCCTTACGCCTTCCGCAATGGCAAGCTTTTTAGGGTTCCATGGATGGCTTCAACAGTAACAACTTGTGGCGTCACTGGCAGAGAAATATCCTATTTTCCGGAGTATAAGGCGCATTTCTGTGTACAGCGCGCGGGCGAATTCGCGACGACGCGGGCGATAAGCGATGCCGCAAGGGCTCTACCTTTTCTCAACAGTTTTGTGCATTCGTCCTCTGTTGAATAGCTGGTTTGCTTGGAAAAATCAGTCTGTTCTGTCTTTAAAACACCATATTGTTTTTAATTCATCGCAAAAAAGCTTCACACTCAAACGTCAGTACTGTTATCACCTTCGAAACTCGTCCTATAGCTGTAATTGTGTTCGTTTATGTTTACATCTAGTCAAATCTACGTTAAAGCTAATCGAAAATTCAATTAGCACTGATATCTCAACTTTGAAGCCCCCAATTAGCGACCAATTCAAGGTGAGTATAGATGAGTAGACCGCCAAAGTACAGCCCTACCCACAAAACCTAAGGCACACCTTTCGCGCTAGCGTTCGCGCGGCAGGTGCGCCTTATACATGGTGAGCTTATACTCCGGGAAATAGGGCTGATTGTGTTCCTGCTATGCAGTGCACAAGTGGTAAGTATGAAGCGTAACTGGCTGTACACAAATTCATCTCCCAAATATATTCCTCGCTTTTTCTGCTTTGCAAGACGTTGATCGTTTCTCTGAATTTTCAAGACTAGATTCCTAAAGCAGCATTAGTATCGTGTAAAAATGGTTATAGGAGTTACGGAAACCTAGTTGCTTCACCAACTTTTGGACCCGGGCGATTGCTGATAATTTTGAGAGCTGACGATTATGATAAAGCTCAAACCCTACACATTGAGCAAATTGCTGAAAGCAGCAGATTGAATTTGTTTGCACGCATCTTGAATAAGTTGAGGAAGAGAAGAATGTGCCTGTTTCAAAGCAAACAATTCGAATGCTATTTCTAAGATCTCGTGCAAGACATTTTTCTCATGAGAAAAATGAATGTCTTGATTCAATCTGTTTGGTGGAAATTATGGGCATTTTTGCGGTGAACCATCATAAATAATAACGGGCTAAGGGTTGTTTACGTTTGTCTGTGTGTATGTGTGTGTGTGTGTGTGTGTAATCTCTTTCTGTCACGAAATTAGTAGAGCGTGTTCCAGCCAACGTCCTGAGCCCAAATTTTGCATAACGCACGCTACCAGCATGAAGGCTCACTATGCGAAAGCATGAGCGGATCCGTTGAGTGGATCCATTAAAAATTGCGCGTCAAACGGATCCACTTGGCTTCTGGCCAGCAAATTTGGGTCCGAAGTACTACTTTTTGCAGAGACAAGCTATTGTGCAAGCCATGAACGTTAGCCTAAAAAAGTAATGAAAAGCCTACTACTTTACGAAAACAGCGCCAAAAGGCATTCGCTGTGTAAACGGTCAATTTTTCAAGATTTTACCTGATCATTCAAGAAAATTTTTGCACAGAGATGTAGCCCACTATGCTTATTGTCCTTACGGCGACTGTCAAGCCATAAAAATTCCAAAAACCTATTCGAATTTGCAACTGTTCTTCTGGGAAAGATTTTATCCACGCGAAAATACCGATCCCACATGGAAAACGTCTACGAATGAGTAGTTGTTTACGAATTATTCGTGATAGCCTACATAGTGCGGTGAGTTTCATTGTCATTATTATGCGGGAATGAGTAAGGCATACAGAAAATAGGGCCAGTGCGAGCCTCTGCGAAGCAGAGGTGACGCACTGGTCTTGTATAAATGGGTAACACTTCGTTTTCATTTGGCTTTGCTCGACATTTGTAGCAGATTCTAGTATGGTTGGATATATTCCTCCCTCTTCACTCCCCCATTGTAGAGGAGAGTTTGCGCTACTGATTGTATTAGTTGCGTTTGCCAGAATCTATCAAAGACAAAAAACAACAAAAATAATCGGGATTTTAGTGCATATGAGTGAAACAAAGAATGGAAATGATTCAGAAGCTACAGAATCGCTGTAGTCACTGAATTAAAGGTTATTTCATTATCGCAAAGTTAACATAGACATCTAATTTCATTCGATTGATGAAGTTACTCAAGGACCTGCTTTAGAGCAATTTTTGTTCTGCTCCGCGCATTTGTACCTCGCATTAGACAGTCAGCAGGCTAACATATTTGCATCAAACTCTGATGATTTTCTTGCTAAATTATTCTAGATCCAGCCTTCACGGTATTCTATAGCCGAAATGATCCAGAAAAACACGTTTTTTTCATTTTTTCGCGATATTTACCACAACTTTTCGAAAGACACACAAGATATGAATTAACTCGTTTGTCTCGTTCTAGCTCCAAAAAAAATGGTTGTTATGAAAATTTTGAACTATCACGATTTTGTTGTATTCGTCCAGTTGCTAAGAGATATTCTTAACAACGGTGATTAACGACTTTTTGATGGTTGCCGATGTCGATTGCTGCGTTGCAGAAAAGTGGTCTCGCTAGCCGGTCTCGAAACACGGCAGATGCGGTTGAGTTATCATTTTTTCATTTTATAACATTGTAAGTGATATATTGTGGGTGGAGGAACGAACACCTCAGTTAGGCACCGCCTCCGCGGACCACTGGTCCCAACACGATGCACAACAGTGCACGATGCAGTAGGACGAAAGGACCAGCAGCCCGCAGAGGCGATGCCTAATTGAGGCGTTCGTTCCTCCACCCATATATTGTTTTGGGTGGGGGAACGAAAGCTGCCAGTTTGAGCCGCCTTTCGCGGCTAACTGGTCCATTCGCAACGTTGTTGCATGTCGTTCCTGGACCAACAGTCCGCGCAGGCGACTGAAGCTGGCGGCTTTCGTTCCCCTAGCCTATTGTTTTTCGTTGTAAACGCACACAAATGTCATGTCTAGAAAGCGATTCGCATCTAGATTGATAACATACTGGATGCGGGACTGGAGCGCCGAAGTTCTAATCAGGCGCTCAGTCCAGCATGCAAGTTTCACTTGACGGGGGTTTACCATTATGATGGTTTCCTTGAAGCTATAGTTAGAATATTCAATCACGTTGTGATTGCTGTCTTTTTCTCGGCTACATAGTTTCATTCCATTGTTCTGATTTTTGAAGTGCAGTTTGGAATTTACCAAAACATCGGAAAATGGCTTTATTGAAGCCCTTCAAGTCGAACAAGAAAGAGTGGATACGAGGTCTCCAAGGCAGGATACGATGAGTCCTGTCGAATCACTGTGATATGATCTTGCTATCATAGAATGTACTTGCGCAATTTTGCGCATGAGTTGACAAAAGTGGAAAAAACCTTCCGACTTGTTCCCCTGGTTCACGTTGTGTGTCAGTCTCGCATTTTGACGACAAGGTAGGCGAGAGGCTTACTTTATTATACCAATAGACTTTTCAGACCAGACACTAAATCCTGCTGTGCTCGCAGCAACTGCAGCGGTCAGGCAATGATGAGGAGAGCACCGACGTTCATCCATAGCCAACGCAACGCCTCCAACGACGCAACGATAAGTGCCCGAAAGGATGGAATTTGCCCGCTCATGTCTTGCTAATACCGAATCCCTATGCATGTAAGTGGCCCGACATGGGCGCGGTGACTTAGAGTTTTTATTTTCCCAGGTTTTCATAATGTTCGTAATCCACAAAATTTACACCTTTGCGAATTTCATAAACGAACCACTCATCCGCTTAAGATGAAATAACAACAGTAGTCATTTAATAAGAAAGAGGCGAACAAGTGGCCGATCTGCATAAGGTATAGGGCTTATCAAACGCAGTGTCGCTTGCATCAGCATCTCCACTTCCTCCCTGGACTTCGCATCTCTTCCACGAACATGCTCTCTAATCACTTTCCCAGGGCGAAGACTCAATCGATTGCAAGTGATTAGACAGCATGTTCACAGAAGAGACGCAGAGTGGAGATGCTGATGCAAGCGACACTGCGTTTGATAAGCCCTGTACATATTTCCGAAACATAGCGTTGATTTCAAATCTGTCTTGAAAAGATAATCATGAGCGTTGTCTGGGGCAGATCGCGGCCGCTTTGCTTGCATAGCGCTTTGAATTTCTACAAGCAGTGCAGGCATAGCGCAATGAGTTTGCCTCTGGGGCCAGGTCGGTTTAGTCGTGAAGCAAGCACTGCATGTAATCCTAAAAAAGAGTGATAATATTTCAAAACACTTTATCGTACTTCAGACAGTGTACCCATAGTCAACAACTATTAGCTTTGCCAAGAAAGCAAAATAAAGAAAGAGGTCGTCGTTTAACGATGAAAAAAGTGCATGTTGTGTTTTTGGTGCGCTACCTCCACATAGCACCACGTGCGATGAAGGCCTTTTTCGTCATCAAAGCTTGCTCTAAGCGTACTTCGCTAAGTTATTTTTAAGCATTTGGAGAGGCAACCATGTTTTTTGCTCCTGCAGTCTCGTTCGAGGTACGAAAGATCATTCTAAAATCTTACTCATTCAGTTTGAGAATTCATGTACAGTGCAAAAGAATTGCCGCACACTAGGACCCCTTTGTCGTGCAGCAATCTCCCCGGAAACGTCACAACATGAAAGGCTGCGGTCACGACAGAGCGAATTGAGAGCCTAGTTCAAGCTATGTCTCATTCCGCAGGCCATTCAACGATATACCTATCTTTCAACACTCGCTTCAAATTGCGTTAACGTAGATCGTGAGCTTAGTGCAGGGCTTGAAAATGTTTCCGAAAACTTGCGCGCCCGCGCCCATTAAGCTTCTGACGTGAATTTCTAGCAGTGAGCGCAGCTACAGTGCTATATGAACGCTTTGATGGCTGCCATTTGCAGTGGATAAATGCTAAATCTATGATATCACGTAAATCAAACAAGCGGTTCACAACACGTGATTGGTTATAAACGTCTTATTCATGTAATTTCAATCGTTTATGCTCTATTTTTCGGATTGATCTTCATGATTCTCGATCATCCCGAGTCACAAGTTTCGCCTAATATAGCCTAGTCTGTCGCTACGTTCCTGCTTTCTCCCCACTACAAACAATTTCTTCATATGTAAAGGTAGCATGTCCTTATCTCGCAATGTCACATAAGCGAATTTGACCTCGACCTAGGGTTGCGATCTTCGTTAACGCGATTCGAGAACGTTGAAAGATAACCCGGAAATCGTTCAATATTTTGCAGAAGGTTCAACTACAGGGCTTATCAACTGCAGTGTCGGCTGGCTGCTTGCGCCATTCAGCAGTCTGCCGCAAAAATGGGTTCATCAACTACACCGACACAATCTCCTGCAGCCAGTCTCTTTTTCTAGCAAAATTCTCTTTTTCAGCCCCTTCAGCAATTTCTAAGGTAAAAAAAGCCACAAAAAGCACTTTTTCGATAATTCAAGAAATTTTAAGCACAGTAGTAGACTAAGCGCATCCAGTAGTAGCCGTATTAATCAACGAATCCAGTGGGTTCCGCTACCGGTGGGGAGCGAAAACAGTGCCATTGGGTTAGATCGATATTTAAAAAAAGGCTGCTGGATTCGCGAACCCACTAGCTCCATGAATATCGATTTCGTGGGTTAAGCCTACCCAGTGGGCTCCGGAACCACTGGGTTCTTTGATGAATATGGGTCACAGAAGGCAAAGAAGGTATGGAAAAAGTAGTCTTTTCCCGAGCTACTGCCTTTGAGTCAGAGACGGTAGGCTTGTTAATACGCATGCCTTCACTGCGCAGTAACAAGAAGGAGATACATGATTACATTGAATCATTTGCGATCTTATCGAAGAAAATGCACAAATGCTAGACGAATAGTTTCCAAGAAGCCGGCAAATCTCGCAAACGTGTGAAACTACAACACAATAGATCAAAATTGTTGTTTTGGCATGTACAACTTGCACTGGTATTATGCTATGTATCAATTTCCGAGTTGCTGTCCTTACTGTGTATCACGTGCACGTACTCACGCATTCAAACGCCTACAGACTATTCGGATGAATTTGTGCTGTGTGGACAACAAACAGTGTCGCGGATTACAACCGTCCTAGGGGTTGCAATAAATTATTAGTTTTGATGCCATATTGCTTGTTTGAAGACAGCGTACGGTCATAGGCGTTAGTTAAACAACAACTCAGATAATCGCCGGGAGCAGGCGGTCCGCAACCGGCGCTTCTCTGCAAGCGGTCAGCAAGATTTTGGGGCGTGGCCAAACCTTCGGTGAGCGGTACTTTTGTGTTCTGCCAGCGGGCAGCAATACAAAATTTTTTGCAAGGGCTCGTCAGATAATCTCTTTAAGCCAGCGCTGGCCAAACTTGCAGCAGGCGCTCGGAATCTTTTTACGCAGCTTAGGGCGTACGTCAAGCAAAAGTAAGACTCTGGGTGGCATCGGTGATCTGATTACCCGAGTTTGGGGTACTTTCTCTCAGCGAAAGGTACCCTGGGCTGTGCGGTCCTCCACGAGGGACCGTGCGGCCTCCAATAATTTTGTACATTTTCGCGGAAAGACCGCGAGAATGCGGCCAGTGTGCCGCAACTGATCCACAGTAAAATCGCGATCGTTCTCCGAGCTTTCGTTCAAAAATTGGCTCACATTTTTTCAAATTTCTGCAAGCGGAAGCAAGATCAGCGAACTATTTTTCCGTTGCCCGCTTGCCCAAAAATCTCATCGCCGCCTGCCCCGGCAATTATCTGAAAAGGTAAACACGCACATGGTGTTATTACAGAAGCACCAATCACAAACAGATCATTAGAAGAGCAAGGAAATACGTCTACAATGAATTACCTTTCGTTTCCAACACTTTTGAAGTCGCGCATTCCCGCACTTATTAACCGCTACATTGTGGGCATCATAAACGCTGGAGCACAATGTTTTGAAAAACATGTTTTTGTACTTTAAGGGATAGGTGAAAGGGATATGCGGATATCGAGCTCATTCAGCACGATATACTTGCACGATCACAGGTGGTATACGATAGCGCGGTCAGAGGCATGAAATTGCCCTGATCATCCCTTCGAGGAGTTGACTGAGATATAAACAGTTGCTTGTTTAGCATATCAAACAGAACTCGCAGGATGCAACTTTTTTGACTTGAATAAGTAATCTTTAATGTTTATACCAAGACGCTCTTACGCAAAGCATCGTTTTTCCTCAAAAAAGAAGTTATGAGAAAAAACAAAAAAGAATTTTGCAGTTAAGAAGTCTGCATCCAAGTTTTTATACTGTTTCTAATGTAAGCAAAAAAGCGCATGAGCTTCAAGACTACAATGCACACGATGCGCGATGTGCAGACAGTTTAGAAACGTGTTGACCCCTTCTAACAATAAGGCATTCCTCCATTCAACAGTGAATACGTTTCGTCAGGCTTTATGTATGTAGAAGACATTACTTTTTGCCTGAAAAGGCCGAATGCAAAGAAATACATGTAATACATGTGATGCAATAGTCTCCATTTCAACAGCGATTACACTATGTTTTGCGCTTGAAGTTGCCGTCGTCGCGACAAGCAACTGAAATAATATCATTGCATGCCGATCTTCTTGCGTTTCGGTTGTGATAGTTTTCCAACACGACTAATCTTATACATAAAGCTGAATGTCTGTTTGTTTGTGTGTACGTGTTGTGTGTGTGTCTGTACGCATGTTCCGAATAGAAAATTTCATTTGCAAACCGATCCGGGCCAAACTTTGCACACATACACTCAGGGGCGGGGCGAGTGTCATAGGCTTTCGTCACCAATCGATATCGATTTTATCTACTTTAGCGATTTTTTTTGCAAAGTTCAGCCTACATGGCTAGGAGTTGGCACAAGGGGGTAATGCATGCTAATTACGAATACAATATTAGTTTCTAGAATTATTGATCACTTTTACCGATTTTATCGATTTTTTGCAAAGTTCAACCTACATGGCTAGGAGTTGGCACAGGGGGGTAAGTGAGCATGCTGCTTACTAACACAGCGGGAATAGGAAATTGGCACGTAGAAGTGGGCACAGGGTAAGGTTGTACAGGATAGGGATGAAATTTTTATCAAAGTCTTTTCACAGGGCCGAGCGGAGCCGGGAAAGCCAGCTAGTCGTTGACTAACTATCACAACAGAAATTAAGAAGATCGGCATTCAATGAATTTGTAATTGTCTTGTAGCTATGAATCGCGACGTTGAAATCTCGTAAACTCTGCCCGAGGCCTAAGGTATTTCACGCGTTCCAGTGGCTGCGCAATCTGACACAGCAATGACTCTTCAGAACTAGTCATAAGCGCGCTTTGTCTGGGCCAGACTTGATGATTTTGCGACAACTCACAAAAACTACGCCTCTGCTTCAGAGACCCGCACATGATTAAACTAAACACATCTAGAAAATCACCCCATCGCTTGGATGTAGCGATTGACGGGATCGCGGGAGGTACAGTCTGCCCCAATCGGGACCAGGTCGAACTGTTGGCTAGATTTGAGCACACGCAGAGCCACTTCTTTGCGCTGCATACGCGCACTGTCGGAGGGAGTGAAGAGATCAAAGAGAGAGCAGGCAAACAGGCCATAGGCGTGACGCAGAACCCTTGCGACGCGGACTTGCGCCATGCCAATTTTGGCCTGATTGGGATTGGAGCAGACTGTATGCCTTAGGCCTTAGGCAGCTGTGAGCCTTGCGGAAGCGGCATATTCCTTGTGCATTGATATGTTTACGTATTGATGTGTTTGCTATTGCAATGTTCCATAGCGGAACTTATCCATGTACGTTGGTGTAGTGAGCAATATTAAAATGTTTTTTTTCTCAGACAAACCGATAACGGCTAATCCACATCAGTGGTCATTCATGGTAAAGCGCAAATCGTTAAATGAAGCAAGCCGTGATCATGAGTCTGCCTTACATACTTGCTTTCACCGAATAGACGAAGATATGGCGGTTATCAACAGAAAAATCGAGTGTGCATAATGCAAGATTGATTTATCTTAATGTATGCTTGGCAGTACGAGAATGTGCAGATATGCGTCTATGCTGGTGCATACTCAAAACTGAGCTAATCGTTCAACAATGTTAAATATTTTTGCTTACTGTTTTCCTTTCGTAGATTGTGGCTATCGTTTTGTTTGATACGTAGACTAATTATAAAATGCATTTAGTAATAGATCAAAAGAGAAAAAGAGAGCTGCCAAATCATCACGAACGCAACACTAACTATGCTTGTATCAGTGATGTCCGGATCGGGTAGAATCCCAAGACATCTTGCGACGCTGATGTTTAATACAATAAAAAAAGAAAAACACGACAAGGATTGCGCTGAAACGAAAGTAATTACTAATCACAATCGGTACATACTCGAATGTTCGGTTAAAAAGCTTATGCATGTTCAATATTCGAATTCTTGCAACGTTCGTCTTTGGTTAAAATATGGTTATATCGTTAGTATGGTAAAATATGGTTCGTTTTCTCCCTCGATCGAACATGTATCGATCAATGTACAGTCTGCCCCAATCCTAACCAGGCCAAAATTGGCTTGGCGGGAGTGCGCGTCGCGAGTGTTTCGCGCCACTTCTGCATCTAGCTAGTCTGCTCTCTCCTCAATCTCTTCGCTCTCTGCGACAGCGCGCGTATGCAGCGCAAACCCCTAGCGCTGCGAGCGCGCAAATTCAGCCGACGGTTCGGTTTGATCCCGATTGAGGCAGACTGTATTTTGCGCTGGCAGCAATTTCGAAATCAAGCGCGCTTTTGTACTGGTACAGCAACGATGAAATGGTAGCTTGAGTTTCAGGCATGTGCATTAAGAATTAACCAACGCCCGTTCCTTGACGCTTGTAAAAGAACACCCAAGGTTAAGTGTCCATTTTACTCCAAAAAATATGTTTCTGCTTGATGTTATATCGCCTACGAATGTTCTCCTGCTCAATGCTTTGTGTTCCTCAACAATATGTTGTTCTTATTAATCTTGGGAGTGTGTTAATTCCCTGAGTCTCGCAGTTCGCTGTGAGACCACACGACCTTAAAGGTGTCATCTAGGGGGCTTTTCCAGTTCTAATTCGTGACTCTTTTTGTGTCTATCCTTTTCCTTTTGGGTCTTTTTTTGCTCTGCTAGTTTGTAACAGTTAGGCGTTTCGTTTGACTTCCTTCTTTCTGCAGTATCATCAAAGTCATCCGTTGGACTTATCAGGAGAGTAACTATGGCTGCGTCCCGGTTAGCTTTACATAGGGCTCTACAATGCTATTCCTCCGTTTCATTTTATTTTACATGATTGTCGTGATTTGTATGATTCTTGTGATTCCTGTTTCTCGTAGTCCTGCGATTCTGTGTTCATGTAATTCTTTTGATTTGCATACTTCCCGTAACTCTGCAATTCTGCTGTTTCTCGGTGGTTTTCAATTTTGTAGCGTTGATTCTTCCGCTTTTGTAATGCAGGATTCAGTGGTGAAGGACTATATACCCGCTTATCTTTGTTTTGTTTCCTCTAGGCTCAACCAACTTGTTATTAATTGTACTGTAAAGAAGAGGAGCAAAGTGTTGATCCCTCCGCAATCAACAGCACTTCACCATTACTGACAGAGGTTTTTGCTCTCTACCCACAACGACTTGAAAGAGTTCCGCAGGAATGTTACAGTCTAATATATGCTCCACTCTAGTGTATTTGTGACGACAAAACTTCGCGGTAAAATTTGCCGGTAGACAATAGCAAAATTTGAAGATAGAAGAAAAGTCAGCAATCCCAGTTATCTATTGTTTATCGAAACTACCTAAAAATCCTGTTAAGTTTAGACACATAGCAGGACGCATATCACAGTAGTATTAACAGTATCTGTAGAATTATGCAGTATTTTGAAATTCTTAGAAAACATTTCACTAATTACATGAATTCGATTAAAGTACGTAACAGAAATTTATTGGTTATTGGTCAATTAACAATACTAATATAAGTTACCCATTGAACAACATAACCTTTCATAATATGAAATTATTCTCAGCAGATTTTACAGATATGTTTAACAATTTAGAGAATGATATAATAATGAAAAATTATGAGAAAATTGAAAATTTGCTACAACAATGCAAACAAAAAATCCTTAGCCTATAACGGATACAGTAAACTTTTTGCACCAATGAAAACATTAATCCTACTTATCGATACTATGATATACAAGAAGTATTATACATACTAGATTAGTTATTAGAAAATAGCTTTTGTAGATTTGCAGAAATTATATGCAAGCAAACTATAGGTGTACCACAAAGCAGTACCTGTAGTCCTATGATCGCGGATTGAACACTTTCATGCTACGAATACAAATACACAAAACAAGACATGATTTTCTTCACAACTTCGTGTCTTTCAGGTATATGGATGAAATACTAATAATGCACGATGAGGACAATATTGCAATATTAGAAATACTACGACAAGTTTACGATAACAAATTAACATTTAGGATTACACACGATAATGAATGTAGCGGTAACTATCTGGATCTTAATATCAACATCCAAAATAATAGAATTATTACAAAACTATACAATAGAACCGAGAGTTACAAATATAAAGTTCTTAGATTCCCACACAACGATTCCAATATTTTCCTACAGACTAAGAAATTGGTAATATACACAGAAATTTTGAGGATTGCCAGAACATATACGAACTTCGCAGCTCGTATTGTTCTTTTCTCCCTCATATAGAAACTCATCACATCCTTGTAGTTTAGTCATACTTTGCCAGTTGCAAAGCATCGATGATTTGCATCGTTTTTTACTACTGGAGGAATTCGCAGATGTTCGCGTCAGATGTGAATTGCTTAGGTTTTTAGCTAACAGTAGGATGTCGCGCGCAGCTGTGGCTTGATATGTGATCACGCATATAAGTAGCTGACTGTGCACAGTCAGAGTTATTCACATGTACGACTCTTGCTCATTTGTTTTAACATTATTTCACTCGTATATTTGTGCCTTCTTTCAACCATATCATTTTTATTTGTAGTTCATCATTTAGTAATGTATTTTGTTATTTGTTCTACCCGTGTTTGTTGTTATCTGTTTAATCGTGTTTATTGTTGCTATTTTGTTGCCAAGATAAAGTTTAATTACCCAAGTTTGAGGTGTGCTCGTGTTGTCCAACGCTCAAGACCCGCGTGGCAGATAATCTTTGTGGTTGTGGTTCACAAGTGGTACTCGAAGCCTTATAGTTCTGACTATATCCCAACCACCAACCAATACAAGTGGTGCATCGACCAAATCAAGAGGTACCTTTTATTGCAGAAGATAAAGTGTGTCTCGCTTGCTTTGCACGATACGCTTTGATTGTTGCACGATAGTGGATCACCTGCACATACTGGAATCGCACAGAATTTCTTTTTGCCTGCACTTCCATAATGACAACTACAGTAAGAGCGTACAAGGGACTGATGACCAAAAGAAGCCAAGTCGCTCTGGCATGGTTGGAAGAATCCACACAGCGTCTACAACACCTGAAGGAAGAAAGCACACAACAAGAACAAGTTAAGGAATTCACAATGACTGTGGCGAGGTGCGACGAGTATCTGGAACTTCTCGAAGCATCCTTAACCAAACTCACGGAAGCCTTCGATAAACTTCAGGATACCACAGACGAAGAAGAAGATCAGTTAGACAAGCACGCGGAGATTGCTCAAGAGACTATCATGAAGTTATACGCACACAAATCCAATACCAAGCAGATGCTACAAGAAATAACGACGGCAGCTACGCTCCGAACAAGTGGAACCGACCACCAATGTTCGGCAGCAGTTAGCAAACTTCCAACTATCCCTATTCCAAGCTTCACAGGAAAGAAATGGGAATGGGACAACTTCTGGGCCATATTCAAAGCCAACGTACACGACCAGGATCTAACGGAATTGCAAAAATTCAACTATTTACTGTCAGCCCTGAGTGGGGAGGCGAAGCAATCGATCTCGCGATTCTTCGTATCAGCAAACAATTACGAAAAAGCCATACAGCACTTGGCGAAACGCTATGGCAACAAGGATGGCATTATTCTGGAACTGAACAAAAGCCTACACAACTGCTTGGCAAGAGGACCCACCACCGCAGATCAGCGTCAATTATGGGACAAACTTTCAACTATCGCAGCGCAACTAGAAGAACACGAGCAGCACCTCAGCAATCAGATAACAATCCAAATCTTTCTCCAGAAGTTTCACGTACGCATTAGGAAAGCAGCTATGGAGAAACGACTTAGACACAAAGAAGAAAACAATAGCGAGTGGACATTGGACCAATGGCTCGACGCCATTGATGACGTCATATCACAAGAGGAACAGATAAACCACATGCTCTCGGTCGAAACACAAACAAGAAATCATACAAGTCACAATACGGTGGCGATGAAATCACCGTCAGGACCAACCGGCAGATGGAAACCAAGCAACCTTTGTGAATGCTGTGGAGGTAACGGACACAGGTGGATGAATTGTTCGCAAATTCCTACAGTAGCACAGAAAAAAAGTTTTTTGCTTGACACTGGCAGATGTCTCAACTGCGGATCGATTGACCACAGAGTAGCTTCATGTCTTAGCGGCAACTGCCGAAAGTGCGGCAAAAAACATCATACGGCAATATGTATGGAACAAAAGCCGGGCGAAGGCACGCAAAATCGATCGGAGCGAAGTCAACAGAAGAGAACAGAAGTACCAAGAACACCCAAAAATCAGCCGAAGACGCCAGCAAAACCTTATTGTTCTTCGAAGCAGCATGTGGTAATGGAGTCAATCGGACAAGACACTCACGAAACAAAACAGGGAGCAACGGAAAGTGCCGAAACTCCAACAGTACTACAGCTCAAGAAAGAAAATGGCTGGAGGCAGAACAGAGTAGTCCTACTCGCAGGAGCAATCCAGGTACTCGACACTGATGGGAACAAAAGGGAAACTGTCGTCTTGCTGGATACAGGTTCAGAGCTCTCTTTTATTGGAGAGGAGCTTGCAAACGAGCTCAAGTTGCCAACATTAGGCACAGCCTCTTTCGAGCTCAGTACGTTTGGGTCACCTGCAGTGAAGACAAGAACGTGCGCTAAAACCGTCTTGAAGATGCTGGACAAAGAAGGCACACAACACGAAGTACAGCTGTATAAGAATGATTATATTACAAGCTCTGTACAACGAGCGAACCTCGACCCCGAAGATCTACGGTTCATCAAGGAAGGAAAGTACGATTTGTCTCTGCCTGTAGAAGGTGGAGACCTGCGACCACAAATCCTCTTAGGCTGCGATTACCTTTGGAACTTCATGGAACCCAGCAGCAATTTGAACCTGCCTTCGGGACTGCACCTGATACCGACCAAGCTAGGATATATCATTAGCGGTCGACAAGGATACACGTGCCAAAGGCTGGCGGTATCATGCACACTCCAAGGACATGAAACTGAAAAGGAGACATGGGACCGCTACTGGTCTTTGGAATCCACCGGTACGGAGGAGTACACTGGTCCACAAAAAACGGAGCTCCAGAAAACAAACGAGAAAGTATTGGAAAATTTTAAGGAGTCCATCGAGAAAAGGGAGGACGGCTACTACGTACGCCTACCATGGAAAGAGAACCATCCTGAACTCCCAGATAACAAGGCGCTAGCAATGAAACGTCTTGCAAAGATCCTGGAGATATATCAAAAGGACCCGAAGACACTACAAGCGTACGACAACATCTTCAAGGAACAACAAGAGAAGGGAATAATAGAAGAAGTAACATCGAAGTACGTTGATGAAGGAGAAGTAGTCCACTATTTACCGCATCAGGCGGTAATCACTCCCTCTAAGGAAACGACAAAGATGAGAATCGTCTTTGACGCGTCAGCCCACTACAAAGACTGCCCTAGCCTCAACGACGTACTCCATCAAGGCCCTCTCATCCTCCCGGATTTGGTTGGAATTCTGCTTCGATTCCGAATGCACAGCATCGCAGTGATGTCGGACATCGAAAAGGCATTCCTACAAGTACGACTGCAAGAAAAGGACCGTGACGCCACCCGTTGTATCTGGGTCAGGGATATCTCACTTCCACCCACGCCGGATAACATAGTGGTCTACAGATTCACCAGAGTTACCTTCGGACTCAACTCTTCCCCCTTCCTGTTAAGCGCTACGATAGATCATCACCTAGAAACCACAGCAAGTGATGACGACATGGCCCCGGAAATAAGAAGGAATTTGTACGTGGACAACTTATTCTTTGGTGCACAATCTTCAAACGAAGCACTTTTGAAGTATGCACACACAAAGAAGCTCTTCCAAGACCTCAAAATGAACTTGAGAGAATTTTGCTCCAACGACAAAACCTTCTGCAACGCCATCGATGAGGCCGACAAGATGAAATCCACCTCCCCCAAGGTCCTAGGCATTGTATGGAATTCGGAAACGGACAAGTTCATTATCAAAGGCTCGATGACAACCTTGAAGGGAAAAGATACCAAGCGAACAGTCACACAACAACTTGCTTCTGTGTATGATCCAATGGGATTTCTGGTGCCTCTACTACTACCGGCAAAGATATTCATGCAGTCACTATGGAAGGAAGGATTAGATTGGGACACACCGCTTCCAGCGCAACTGCGTGATCAGTGGCATCAAATAACATCAGAAATTGCAACATTTTACAAGGAAGTGAATAGACGAATTCTCAGCAAATCCGATGGCTACAGACTCGTCGTTTTCACCGACGCTAGCCAATACGCAATCGCAGCATGTGCGTATCTCACCTCGCAAGAAGAATCCAACATTATTATGGCAAAATCCAAACTGCCCTCCATCAAAACCTCGATGACGATTCCCAAGTTGGAGATGAATGCACTGACGATGGGCGTAAGAATGTCTCGCTTTATTTGTGAAATGTTGGAACCATCCTGCAAAATCAAGGAAGTGATTCTATACACAGACTCGGATATCGTGTTAGGATGGATAAGAACCCCTCCATCGCGACAAAGCGCAGGCATTTTAGTCACAAACCGATTATCAGAGATTAGACGAATCAGCAATGATCTCCGCAGTCAAAGCACCACGTGTCTCTTCGGACACGTCTCAACGGCAGAAAATCCAGCCGATTGCGGAACAAGAGCACTATCAGCAGAAGCTTTACAGAACCATATCTGGTGGACAGGACCTGAATTCACCAACAAACCGGATCATTCAAAGCTGAGTACAGTTGCTGATTTCGAACAATCGACAATGATGTCAGTGGAGGCAGTAACTCTAAACTCGTCAGAAGAGGTATCTAAGGACGAAGTGGTCGACTTGAGCAGACACAGCACCCTTGAGAAAGCTCAGAGAGTGCTAGTGTATGCACTTCGATTCATAAACAGATCCCTGAGTCATTTTCCCCACGAAAGAAGATTGGCATTACAACAACACATACCGGCTCTCAAGGAAATTTCACCGTCACAAACCATCACAGGGATCGAGATGCACGAAAGTCGAATGTGCTTGATTCGAGACCATCAGAAGAACTATGTGAACGAGCATCAGATCAAGTCGCAGAAGGAACTGAATATTCGACAAGACGAAAAAGGAATCCTGCGCTGTTACGGACGTCTACAACAAGCAGATGTACCAGTAACGGCAAAAACACCAATCTACATTGCACCCAAAACTATGTTGGCACGTCTAATCATCTCGGAAATTCACGGTCATTATCACCGCGGAGTTGCTCATACCATGGCCGCCGTACGCGAAACGTATTGGATACCCAAACTCAGACAGCAAGTGCGAAGTTGGATCCAAAAATGTGTCCCATGCCAAAAGATGAACAATCTTCCTTTTATCTACCCTGACATGGAGGCATTACCAGTGACAAGAGTGCACCGTACGCGTCCATTTGAGCACATAGGACTTGATTATTTTGGACCTCTGACGACCATTGATAACCACGACGGATCCAATAAGGCATACGGATGCATTTTCACATGTCAAGTAACAAGGCTCATACATTTGGAGCTCGTGGGCGACATGACCACAGAAGCATTCCTCAACGCGCTTCGAAGGTTCTTTGCAAGAAGAGGAGTACCGCAAACTATCACTTTTGACAATGCACCAACATTCCTGTTGGGGGAGCAAATCCTGAAAGACGCCACAGAAAATATGGTCAACAGCACTGAAGTAGGAAGCGAAATAGCACGGCGAGAGATTAGATGGAACCATATAACGCCTTATGCACCGTGGCAGGGTGGATTTTATGAGAGGCTTATCCGCTCCATCAAAAACTCGCTGTACAAAACGCTTGGAGTGCGAACCATCACTTTTGATGGCCTCAGGACTATGCTCACGGAGATAGAAGCGGTTTTGAACTCACGACCTCTAACTTATCAAGAGGAGAAATGGGAAGAACAACCAATACTTCGACCCATAGACTTCATTCAAAACAAGATGACTCTGGATTATCCTCTGGAGTACATAGGTAAAGAAGGACAAGACCGAATTTACCACACTCCAGAAGAAGCACAACAACTAGCTACACAACGTCAAACTGAAGCGGCGCTGAAAACATCTGTAAACTTGACTGAAAAGTTCTGGAAAGTCTGGACTGAACAGTACCTTACGAGCCTGAGAGAGCAGCTTAAAATTCGGATGAACGAGAAGCGTGGAACAAGAAAATCGCCAAAGGAAGGAGATATCGTACTCTTGTGGGACGCAGTACAGCCCAGGAACACATGGAGAACCGCACGAATCGTACAAGTAGATGAATCTCCTCATAAGGCGACACGAGAAGTCGTCGTGGAAACGCCAAACAAGCGACGTTTGCGACGACCTATAAATCGAGTGGTACCTTTAGAAATCGACAAAGAAGAGATCCCGAACACTTCCTTCCCATCGGAGGCACCAGCTACTCGATATAACCTCCGTTCGAGATGTCCTACCAATTATAATGAACAGGAAGAACAAGAACCGACGCGCAGAAAAGCCCCAACCTTCGCCTCATCCGTAACATCGCTGCTCACGGTAGCTCTACTTTCATTGTGCGTGACGAAAACAGCGGGATCAAGCAGCAACGGGAGCTACCAACTCCAGTGCATTGAAGGAGGAGTGTCTCTTCTGCAAGCAAATCGACAGCCCTACGAAATTTGTGCAGAAGACTTCTGTATGGAATTCAAAACGCCGCGGCAACAGGAAATAGTAAGATTTCCCCCACAAATTACTCTGCACGAACAACTCGTCAAATGGAAAATCTTCGACGGTGAAGACGTTCACATAATGGAGACAACGTGCAAGGCCGCACCGTTTTGCGAACAGATAGACTGCACCTTCTGCGCAGTGATGGTGAGCAATCCAGAATGCTGGCCACGCACGGCTATACTAGTCACCGGATTGCTAGTATACTTGGCGATAACCATGTGCTACTGCCTGTTCAACGTGCCAGTGCTGTTAGGAACACCGATACTCTATGGACTAAAGCTGGCAGGAATGTGCGGATGGCTGATGTTCAGGTTACTATGCCGATTGCTGAAAATCGCAACAGGCAACGACCGACGAAGAAGAAGAAGAGCATGGATGAGAGATGTTGTTCTTCTTACGATCCTCTGCATTAGTGGACTAGCAGCCGGATGCCAAGATGTTGAAGTGTTAACGCACCAGACGCAAGCATGCACTCAATCTGGAAACGAGGAATACTGCACCGTCGACACCACAGAGATACTGAAAATCAATCCATTCAAACAGGAAGCGTGCATGAGACTTACGAGTAACCATACTAGCGTTTTGGAAATCAAGCTGGCTTGGAAGAATCTCAATCTGGTTTGCGAAAAGGAAACTCTCCTGTTCTCCAGGAGCACTAGATACGCACTACTGGATAGCAAACGCTGCCCTCATGCCGGATCATGTACAGGAGAAAAATGCGCAGGGATACAACGGACATCGAAGGTGAAGGAACTGCAGCGAGTCAACGATTATCCGGGTGTCACTGGATGTGTCGAGAGCTGTGGAGGACCAGGTTGCGATTGTTTTTATCCTAGCTCGGGATGCCTATTTTACAGGATATACCTTGTTCCAACGGACGAGAATGTGTACGAAATCTTCAGATGTCCACGTTGGAAACAGTTCGTACACTTAAAACTAACCGTAAGCGAACAAGGTTCAGTGCAGCACAGCCACGACTTCCAGGTCATACCGAATCAACCAAAAAGCATATCATCGTTCACTATAACCCTTTCATCCCTGAGCACACCACCCACGCCGGCCTTGAATTCGATATTTCTCACAGACGGAAAGCGATACGCCACTGTGGAAGCGCACCAGGAGCCGCCGCTGGTATGTAGGACATGGGAAGATGCGAAAAACCTCACCTGTGATGTATACGAGGATTGCAAATGTGCCGCAGCCGAAACAAAAATGATGTGCGACTGCAAAGAGGTAAATCTCACTTCCCTAATCAGCACTCCACAACACCGATTGCCGATTATACGTCCTAATCTCGAATTTCGCGCTATCGATGAAAAGGTCACAGCTCGGATACCTCAACTGCCGACAGCAGAATTCATACTTCGAATGAAGAGCAAAGTTCGCATTACAGCACTACGATCCGACGCTATCTGTTCAGTGGAGAACGCCTACAGCACAGGATGCTACAACTGTGCTAAAGGAGCGATAGCAGTACTAATGTGCAGATCTTCAGTAGCGGCAACAAAAGCTGAGGTCGAGTGTGAAGACAGCCTATTTGTTATCCCATGCAGTCAGGAAGGGACGGAGACCAATGTCACATTCGTTGCTGATAAAGCGCAATTTTATCGGAACTGCACAGTGCGATGCGGAAAGGTTCAAACTACATTCGAGATCTCAGGTATCCTACACTACACGGGCAACTTAAATATGGCGGCAAGAAGAGTTCTACAAGGCGAAAGTGAATTATTCTCGGAGATAAACTTACCAGACTTCTCGCATCTGGCACAGACATTCTTGATGTGGTACTGTATACTAGGAGCGACAGTACTGGTAGTAATCGTTGCCTTGGTAATAACGTACTTCTACGCCTCCAATGCTTGTGTATTCTCGGTCATTAGAGCCCTCTGTGGATTACTCTATGCATTGGCTAAATTGGCACATCGAATGGTTCGACTCTCTTGGCTGTTACCATACCGATTTCTTCGAATGCTCTGTTCACTCAAAAAGAAGAAACCAGAAGAAAAGGATTTGTGAGATCACCAGAGATTACAGCCACAGCGACAGCGCAGCAACGACAAACTAGCCCGTCCCGAACTCATTGGTGAGGCCGGAGTATACGAACTTCGCAGCTCGTATTGTTCTTTTCTCCCTCATATAGAAACTCATCACATCCTTGTAGTTTAGTCATACTTTGCCAGTTGCAAAGCATCGATGATTTGCATCGTTTTTTACTACTGGAGGAATTCGCAGATGTTCGCGTCAGATGTGAATTGCTTAGGTTTTTAGCTAACAGTAGGATGTCGCGCGCAGCTGTGGCTTGATATGTGATCACGCATATAAGTAGCTGACTGTGCACAGTCAGAGTTATTCACATGTACGACTCTTGCTCATTTGTTTTAACATTATTTCACTCGTATATTTGTGCCTTCTTTCAACCATATCATTTTTATTTGTAGTTCATCATTTAGTAATGTATTTTGTTATTTGTTCTACCCGTGTTTGTTGTTATCTGTTTAATCGTGTTTATTGTTGCTATTTTGTTGCCAAGATAAAGTTTAATTACCCAAGTTTGAGGTGTGCTCGTGTTGTCCAACGCTCAAGACCCGCGTGGCAGATAATCTTTGTGGTTGTGGTTCACAAGTGGTACTCGAAGCCTTATAGTTCTGACTATATCCCAACCACCAACCAATACAGAACATGTACACACATGAAAGATTTCATTGAAAGAGTAAAACAGTTTAATAATTATCTAATAGAAAATAGTGGCTAATAGCGAATCCAGAGAGCCTTTTGTTAGCTGTTTATTCAAATGTTTGCATCGCAATAAATTCGTAACTTAAATACTGCATGAATACAGAATAAAACATTCTTGAAAAGTTTGTCGAAGAAATATTCTGAAAATAAACACTGCCAGTAAACTGAGACATGCACATATCACTAAATATGCTTAAAATAAAGACACTTACTATGCGTAGCATTTTAACATGCATACATACACATAAACAAAGTCATGCACACATACTAGTCTACATGCATATATACACGTGCACATGCAAACGAGTACATCTTGTTCATAGGTTCATAATCTTTAATTCTTATCACTTTGATTTTTAGAACTTGTTTATTTGCATATGTGTTCAAAGAAACAAAAATTTTTCACTCAGAAAATCATCCCTCACTAATCCTTACGGGACCCTCTCACATGTGTCCTTCACTCAATTTGAAATAAGTATGGTATCATAAGGCGCACATGTGGCTTCACTTAACCTTTTTGTACCATATTGTCTTCCATACTTGCGTCAGTACTATATAATTTACAGGGTGCGCCAGAATTATTTGCGCGTGTACTCTGCAACGCAAAACTCGTACAAGACGAGATCAGCGATAGGCAAAAAGCTATTTTGTTTCATTAACGTTTTATCATCAAGAGGTTATAGCATGAATGGAATTTCTAAGCGTGGCTTGAGAAAAATAGTCATGTGTTTGCTACATACTCAAAAACTGCACATTTTAGGGGTGCGAATGAACGAAAGAAAAGCAGAAATTGACTCTAAATCAGGTTGGAGTTCAATTTTATTAATGGAAAGAAACTGAATATTTATCTAGAAGCTTTGTGAAAGCACTACAGCATTAAATCCGGTGACAGGCACGTTTCTGTAGCTTACAAATGTGATTTGAAAACAAAACGGCCACTGACACGTGGGTGGCATTTGCGTACTTTTTGTTGCCATTTTTGGAAGAATAATTGTTGGCGAACGCAAGTACTACGATTCGATAGCGCAAAGCCTCCTCTACACTATGGACATAAAATCCCTTGAAAATGTCTCAAGAATCTCCAGTTACGGTACGAATTATAACCAGGGTAAAGCGGGGGGTGCGGCACGCCGCAGAGGGGGGTCGTTAGGGGGGGGGGGTAGGTAGGGGGGGTCGTATCGACCCAAGGTCAAAAGCACTTGTACAAGCTGTGGGACTGAATTGACTTGCTGAAAGCGCTGTTGAAATCCTGCAATATTCAAGTTCATCGACACAAACTTGCAGATACCGTATGCCTACCGTAACCTACCGTACCTCTAATCAAGCATAATTGTCGTAATCTGCGTGTCGAATAACCCCAATGCGCCAAGTTCCAGCGAACTCTGAGGTCTCCGAGCAGTAAACAACCTTGTATAAAGCAGTAATTTAAAACATGATTAACTTCATCTTAACGGTGAGTAAGCTACCTCTTCTTGCACTCAAGACAAAGCACTACTCCTTCTTTGTCCACCTCAGGAATCCCGCTTCAGAAGACCTCCAAACTGTGGAATTAGAAGCCAACCAAAATCTCGTTTTTCCCATTTTTCGCTTTTGATCGCTGTGCTTTCACCAAATATTACTCAGAGCTAAGAAGACGAATCAGGTCAAAACATCCCTATGGAATCTACGAGGTTTAGGCTATTGATTCATATAAATATTGTCCGCTAAAAATGTTTTTTTGATATAGTTAATGGCCTGCGGCACCCCCCCCCCCCCCCCCCTCAAAACCTGCGGCAGCCGCAGGCCATTATAATTTATAACTACCGAAAAATTAGGTTTTTGCGCCTTCCAAAAGTATTAGTACGACAATTTCATTATTTGCACAAAGGTATGGCAATCACCTTGGGCTCGTAAAACGCCATTTTGTAGAGGATGATTGCAGCATTCTATCACATAAATTTTGAAATCAAAACTATGAGTAGTTTTTTCGCAGCACTCATGCAAAGTTGACGCATATACTTTTGGCGCACCCTGTACTTATGTAATTTAATTTATTTTTATAATTATAGGTTCCCACAACTTCACCACATTTTGGAGACAAACGTCTTCACCGCACTGAGGAAACAATCAGGTTAAGGTTAGTTTCAATACTTAATTTTCTTAGTACCATACGATATTCCTCCTATCTAGTTTCCGTCTAGTGAAAGGAAGGAAACGGAAATTAGATACCACCTAGCTTTCTTTTTCTTTTTGTTCGGTAGCATTTGCATGTCTTACTTTCATAATTTCTTACGGTTCATGCTAATTGCGTCAAATCTCTTGCTGTATTTTGCCGTTCAGTGGAAGTGCACCCATTGCTTTCCGATTGAAAAGGAAACCATTTGTTGCAGTGAATAAAATGGCACACATCTGTGCAAAACTAGAGCCGAATTGTTCTACAATATTTGAATATATCCGCACGTTATTTTCCTTTGAAGGCTTCTCGGTATCTCACATCCATTGAACAGAAGCTTGTATCCCTCGAACCTCCGAACCACAGATGTCATTGACCCCTTGTGCCCTCACCTGTGCCGCAGTGTGACTTGATTGGACCGGCAACGAACGCGCTTCCTTCACTTTGTGGCAACTTTAAGGGATTTACCATGGAATTATGTGTCCGTCTGAGAAATAGGTAGAAGTAGTCGCTACCAGAGCGTGGCTTTGACCTAAGAAAGCTAAATACAAGCCGCCGGCATAATCTCACGACTCCAATAGCATAGCAGAGCGTATTTGTTGCAAAAATGTAACTGCTATTATATATCGTTTAAAACGTCCAATGTAAATTTTTAGACATTTATTCGTCAAATACACACAATTCCTATATGTCAACACAGGGCAGTACACCGAGATAGTGCGAAGAAAAAAATACGATCGAGGACACATGTTGATAAATAAAAAATACCCATAATACGGTGTAATCGACTATTTGTCCTATAACATAGAACCGGCAGTTACATTAAAAAGAATGATAACATCGATAAATAAATTTCATGAGAACTAAAGAGAGCTGCGTCTCCGAACGTGGAGGCAGAATAGCCCTCTAATGATCAATCCTCTACTCCGCAAGTGAATAGAATAGGTGTGACAAGATCCAACATATTAGTACTTACGTGATGAAGAACTTAAAATGTCCGAGAGAAAATGCGCTGAGTTTAGAACTACCGTTTAGGAGTTCTGAAACAGTCTAGAGATGTTGAACGCTGAGACTTAATCATCGACACTACTCAAATTGCGTGCGGGATTTTCATCTTAGTAAGAAGAAAAGAAGGCAAGTAAATAAGCCGAAGCTCCACCAACTGCATGCACATTCTTACCACTACAGCTATACCTAATGTTTATTCTAATAGCAGCCAAAGGCAGTAGCTTAGCACATCCTCCACCCAAACGTTTCTTACCTGGAGTAATCCGACGCGCTGATCTCGAAAATCCACCTTAGAGATAGCGAATTTGGAGAGAACCAGCCTTTGAGACCCTTCACTTTAAATTAGGACGAGTGGAACAGCTCCCACCAAGACTAGAGAAGCAGAGAATCGCGGGACCCTTATGGTTGTAACATTATGGCATGTCGCCTACTACGGTGGCAGAGGAATTGCGCGTTTCTCCTCAAACGTTCGTGGTTTAAGTCCCGCAACATCGGCTCACAAAATGAAGATGGCGAAAAAAAGTACTTGCTTAAAACCCGATTCTGTCCCACCTTAAAGCCGGGACGAACTGCATGATATGTGCCCGACCCTAAATTCAGGAAATCGGGTTTCGAGCAAGACTACCCTTTTCTGGGGATTCTTCATTTTGTAAACGGACTCTTGCGGGACTCAAACTACAATCGTGGGTCAGTGCGTTATGCGGGTTTGGGGGCAATTTTCTTGACAGAGTCAGCACGCCGTGCGCATGGACTATGTTTTTATATTCGGGGTGTAAGAAGCTAGCATACCCAAACTGACTGAAGAACTGAGTAGTGGCTGAACATGGTCCTACCACGACAATCTCATGGCAGCAGAACCCAAAACTTGGCATGCGTTCACCTAGCTTTGGCAGCACTGATTGAGAAGACTGCACCTTAGAAGATCAGCAAACCTTGAGTGGAGACGGCGCGCTATTTTTGACTACACACACCTTTATGTGCATGTATGGGGAGCTCAATCAATTTTCCCAGGCGTTTTCGATGTGCCAATAATCACAGGAACAACAATATCAAAATGTTCGAGATCCAATTTAAAGAAATAGCTGATTGTTACAAGTCGATCGGCATGAATTGATGTCGGAGGTAAATCTGAAGGCACGGAGAATTCTATTTCTTTTGTCTCTGGACCAGATCCAGGACTAGCCTTGCACGTTCCCTAAACATGAAGCATACGACGTTATTGAGACTTCCCGGAACTTCCGAGAGTGTGCTAAAAAACCCACATGAGACTCTACAGCTATAGTCACACTCTTCCGATCCATCAGCTCCGTTTCGTATCGGTTTGTAGAGACAAAATCAAGCTGTTGACAGAGCGATATCAGCACACATTCATGTTGCCCCTAGAATGCTTAGGATAACTGGGGGTAAACACGGTGACATTTTCTTACCTTCTTGCGCTGCCATCGTTTCTTGCGCGTGCGATCCTCAACAGTCAACGTAATCCTGGTGGTCTCTCCTAAAATCTTTCTATTTAGAAATTGAGAAGTAAAAACTATTTTAGCGAGAATACGCTTTTGGTGCAGACGCACGATATAAACCAAACAATTAGATTTGCGAATGGCTTGCAAATTTTTACAAGGAAGAAAAATGTTTTTGCAAGTCTAAAAAAAATTTGGAAAAAAATTTATAGGGGTGTCTCAAAAGTTTGTAAACACTGTTTGATTGCTAATATCTCTCTTCCCAAAAAGTCTTTTGCCTATCCTCAGGTATCATCTTGTAGAGCTGACTACAACATAGATATTATTAATTCCATGACTAGGAGACGCGAAACAGCATCGCATACAAACAAGCTTAATTGTGTACTTAGCAAATTTATACTTGTCATTTATCTCGTCTAGGTTTACCTTCTTTGGAAACAGGGAAGAACAAACTCAAACATGCTAAGACAATGTCTGCAATGCGGTCAAGCGTCTCCTAGTCATATAATAGATGATACACAGTTTAGAGCGAATCACCGATCATTCGTCACTAGTGTAAGATTACGGTGGAAACTTTAAGAAGGGTTTTGAGCCATTGAGGGCCCTACTTCGATTCAGAAAGCAAGCCAAAGAACCTGGAAATCTTGCACTACGCTATTCGAAGTTGCTAAAACTAATTATGAACTTTGCATTTCACCGCAGCTTCCTTCGTAACTTACGCTAGGCAAACCGTAGTAGCTGGCTTTACAATGCATCCTAAAACTTTGATTACACCATATGAAAAGCTCTACAAATTTCTGAAAAGTTGAGTAATGAAGTCAGTGCGCGTAAATTTCCTGATACCCCACCCCATTTTTCAGAATCTTTGGAAACTTTTTTCGAAACACAGTTAATCTACAATGACGCTGTAAGCCAAATGTTTCTGCCGTTATTCACATCAATGAATAGCGATCGGTTCTTTGCTCCGTACAGTAAATCTAAGTTAAATCCAGCTCTACAAAATGGTATCTGAGGTTAGGCAAAAGACTTCTTGGGAAGGTAGATATTAACGACAAACAGTGCTTACATACTTTTGGGACACCCTATATATGATGTAATTGAGAAACAACCTGGCAAAAGTCCAACTTCCTGCACTTTCATTGATGCGACTATAGTTCCGCGTCCCCGGCCACAGCAGCCAGTAACCTAAAATTTTTACCGAATTGCAAATCAAAAAAGGGGGCCAACATAAACCAGTCCTAACAAATTTGTTTTGTGAGTTGTAGACCTTTATGATCAATACAGATTATGGATCAGTATTTTATACCAATATTATCAATATTATTTTTTTATTTTTTTCTTTGATCAATATTTCAGAGAAATTCTGATATGCTCCACCCGCTTTTTTCTATGGTACTTTTCTGTACTTTGATTAGGCTAAGGGAAATAAATATCGAACTAGATATTTCTTGACCATATGATATTGTAGCTTCCACCACATTAGTGGTCCACTGCAGCAACTGCTGAAAGATTGTGTTTCGCTTCTTTATAGCCATTTTCACTGCATACAAAAAAGGTGCATAATTCCCTTCAGAAAGGCGCGCAGCAATTAGGCAGGATACTCAATTAGTGTTTTATGCTGGGTCTGCTAAAGTGCATTCCATTTTAGTTGCTGACTTCCTCCAAAAGTACTTTTTTCTGTGAGCCTACGGTATGGTATTAGTCATAGTGAAGTTGAATTATGTTTGATGGAAATCCCACAAATACTGCTTGAGAAAATCGAGAAAACTCACCAAGGTCTCTTCCGTGGATGCAGCTGCATCTCGCATATATGGTGCATCCAGATTCAGATATGGATATACTTTGAATGTTTTCTCTACAAAATAGCGAAATCAAGGAGCTGCTTGCACTTTTGGGTACCAACCTGCAACCATCTCCGTGTCACCATCTTCAGGAATTGCCATCAATGCAGTGCAAGTGTAACGAACAGAACCGTAATTGTCTCGATCTATCTATAAAGGAAAGTCTTAGAGGCAGATGTTACTAGCAGCAAAAGTGATTGCGCTTTTCGATCGATAAAGATAGATCTTTTAATGCGCGGCCCGTGTAAACCACTCGTCGGCTCAGTGCAAATGAGTTTGCAACCAACTTGGTAAGTTGAATTTACTTCCGCACACCCTTGCTACAAAAATGCAATTCCGGTTGCCAGAAGATCGTTTGGTCAACTGCCGCGGTGGCAAGTTTACCGAGCCGGTGAATTGGGGGATGTAGTAATTTGAACTTACGAAGAAAATTTACAAGAGAGGAAATCGAAAAAAACCCGTTAAGTTGTTGGGTAATCTTCGGGAAATGAAGTTGTGTTCTTTGCTTTGGGACGCACAAAACTGCACGATTTTCTTCTCTCTAATTTATTTGGGGTTGCTTGAAGTAGGTGTGAAAAATCGTAATCAATTTTGATCCAATTTCAGTCGAAATTTTAAAATGCCATACTTTTGGTCGAAATGTTGTCAACATCATTTATGGTGCGAGTCAACCTTCACTTATAATGCATCACGGAATTTGAAAAATACGCAAAAGAAGCTACAGTATACTCACAGAAGAGAGGACATCCAGTGGTAAGCGAGCCTCGAAATGTACCGTATGTCGACCTTCTAGGAGGTAGAACTCTTCATTACAATGATCCGCAATGGAACTGAAAAATCATATTTGATGCTGGATTCTTGGTTGATCAAATCTCCCCCCTTACGTGGTTAAATCAATGAGTTCATCCATGAAATTATGCCTAGATTCAAACAATAGTTCACTATTTTTATTTCGCCATCCCGTCTCGGCGACACCCGTCAATCGTACTAGAAGGCCTCCAATTCGTACTTCACGTGTACATCCGACTTCGATCACACCCTGAGAGAAAAACGACAGAGTAAAATAGGTTATTTTTTTGATTTTTAAAAGTCAATATTTCAAACCTTGATGATCTCCCCTCCGATGTACGGCTCATTCATACCTCTATCCAACGTAACATCGAAGTAATCCACCTAAAATAGTAGGTGATTAAACTATCAGGTAATAGGTATAAATGCCGGGTACCTTCATTGCTGTGTCTCATTATGACATAGGTATCGGTATGGCGTCACTGCGATGAAAATTTCTGTAAAAATGTTTATAGCTAGTTTTTATTAGGAGAGCTTGAGAGTTAGCAGGAATTTGCGATGTGAATTACGACACAAGGATTCAAAGCAGTTCTAAGTAAATTTTTTGGAAAAGTAAGGATGGCCCCAAGTGAGCGGAATTGTCATAAACATGACTGAAACTTCATAACGGACAAGGCATTGAATTTTAGAGGTAGTCGAGGTTTTAGAGCAAAAACCATTGCATTTGGATCCAGTCTCACTCTTTGGACGAGCAAACATTGCAGTAAATTCGATCTGACTAAGGTTGTTTGATGTTTTGGCAACAAGCGATAGACTTCCAGAATTTCACTTAAATGCATATAAGACACAAGCAAGGTCAGGTCTTTCATTTTAGTACAGGTCGTTAGTACTTGTAGTCATTATTTCTCTTAGTCGCCACAGAGCAATTAGGCGAAGTCCAAAAAATTAGCCTAGAACTCGCTGAGGAAAAAAGAAGCGACTTTGATTAACAAAATTCGACTACAGTGAGCAAAAATTACGGATCCTTCAATAACTAATTTTGATTTTTTTAAACTTCCGATTTTTCTTGGAAAAGACATTCCTTTCTGAAAAATTATGCACAAGCTAAATATATATCATATTTTCAAACGTGAAATTAAGCTTGATTCGTCGTAAAGTAGGAGATGCAAGAGACCAAGCATAACAAGGCATTATGAGAAACAACAATCAATCCGAAATGAAACGCTTGCCAAAATCAGTGACACATGAAAAGCGCATCTCAACTTGGCGTTCCTATAATCTCATAGAGATTCGCATGCAGCACGAGCTTCATTGCTCTGCTCTCCTTAGTAACCGCGAGAGAATTCCACAAAAACCTCATTTTAAGTGCACGACTCGGTCGCGCATAGTCAATTCGCGTCAGCCATCATTAGCGAAATGTTCATCTTTTACTTCGAACAGAAACGCGTAGGCAGCCGGGGAGAGCAAAATTAGACCCGCAGGGTTTCTTGCGCTGAAACAAAGTTTTGCTTTTTTCCTATTTTGAACTTTATAGTTTCACAAAAAGCAATTTCAATGATTAATCTCAAGATCATGCAGCTTTTTCTCATTCTTATGAATATTTTTTGTAATAACATGATAAATAAAAGGTGCTTTACAGTGCCTTAGCAAACATATTAGGTCATTCCGAAAGTAATTTCGCTTTTTTCAAACGGACGCCACAGACGATGGAACAAAGATTTCTAAAGGGACATGGAAGCATTCGATGCAGAATTTCATTCTCTTTCTAACGGTTATGTAACTGTTGCAAAACAGCCAAGGACCTCTCAGAAAATAACCATAACCTGCAACCCATGCTTTTTGAGATAGTCAAGTTTAATGATTTTTTAAAACTTTCATATCAATCCTCAGAAGGATTGCAAGTAACGATTCGATAGAGTAAACCTTATAGAATACAGTACTACTTTTTTCTCCTTTCCATAGCTTGTCATACATTTTTAACAGAATTTTAACTGATGCTACCGATTTCCATATTTGAGCAGCTAAATCCTCGTAGAACATCAAACCTTGAGCAGCTCGGGTGTCATTCAATGCAGCTTTTTCTCTTCTTTCTGATGGGTATTTTTGGTTTCCGATTCGTTTAGTTTCCGGGGATGAAATCATCATAATTCATTTCTTTAGCGAGCCTCAGGCTGTACCCGAAATCGAAATTTGATAATTCGAACCCCTAAACCCTCACATGCTTTGTAAAACTTATGCTAACTCATAGTACTATCTTGGTAGTCTCAAATTCGGAAAAATTATGATGTTTGATGCGATTGTGGCTGAGGTGGGTCTGCCAAAATCCCATGGTTCTGTTAAAAAATCTTTTAAAAAATTACGGCGAGATACGAGTAAGAGAAAAAAGTAGTTCCGTATTCTATAAGGTTTACTCTATCGAATCCTTACTTGAACTCCTTCTGAGAATTGATATGAAAGTTTTAAAAAATCATAAAACTTGACCATCTCAAAAAGCATGGGTTGCAGGTTTTGGTTATTTTCTGAAAGCTCATTGAATGTTTTGCAAAATCTACATAACCTTTAGAAAGAGAATGAAATTCTGCATCGAATGCTGCCAAGATCTCTCAGAAATCTTTGTACCATCGTATGTGGCGTCCATTTGAAAAAGCGAAATTACTTTCGGAATAACCTAATACATTTTCCCCATTTTCCCCATAAATCTGAAAGCTTTAGAATTGAATTTCTCCGTTTCACAAATTATAATAGGGACTGAAACGCTGGCAGATGGAATGATTTCTTCCAGAAATTCACAATTTGGTTGAAGGTATTGCCAGAAAATATTAGAACGTTGGAGGTTTCAGGTGCTGTTTGCCACTTGTCTATGCGTTTTGTGATTGTTTAGGCAAAAAAAAGAAGATGTAAAATTATTACAGGAAAAGATAATGGCATTTTTTATCATCACTTATCTAGACCAATAAATCGAAACATTAGTGAAATTTGTGAACCACGATTTGACGTTTTCAGATGTTATGAGTGCTGAGAGAATTTGGAAACCCGCGAAGAGCTTTCGAGGCTTAGAAGTTGCACTAATGCTCATTACTATCTCTTTCTGACATTACCAACAAGGCAACACTGGAGAGAAAATTAGAAATTCTCTGAAAATTGGGAAAGTTGGATAAAAAATATGACAGATTCTGCTAATGCTTAATTCTTGTTAATTAAAGTAAGCTATTATCTTGATCGTAAAATCACGTGAAAGGCTGAAATTAGCAAATCCTCGAGGCAGAAACACGCACAATTGCTGGTAATTTACATTTGTTACGTGTTCGATTGGGACACACTTATTGCATGAAAAAAAATCAGGAACTTGGAAATTTTTGGTTCAAGCAGCTCTAAAGAATTTGATTTATGGCAATTGCTCATAGAACTTAGTGGTTTGACGGCCCGTATTTCAAACTTCTTTCAAGTTGTAAAACGGACAACGTCGTGAAATTATGCAAAGCACGACAAGCCAGCAAATGCAATGCATTTTCTGAACCGCATGTGCAGAGTGTGCATTTGCACAATTACGGCAAAGATGTTGATCGTCAAAAAGCTTTGAAGGCTTGAAAAATGTGGAAACCTCGAACTGTCTAATTTTTTGTGCACAACTTTGGCCGTGATACTTCCGTCAGTAATAATTTCTCCGTGTCCAATTTTCTTTTCAATGGAAAGTTGAATGCCGAAACTGCGCTTGAGATAGCAGGTTAAGTTCTTAGAGGGCGATCCGGAAGGTGATGTATACGTGATGTATACCCATGGACAGAGCTTTCAACGCTGATGTCAGATATACCTTCCATATCTGCAATGCGCTTTTCTGCAGAAAGTTATGAGCTTTTCTTATGCCAAATTTCCCATTCTAGTCGTAAAATCACGGTTATTTCCGCACAAACGTATGCAGGCTCAGGCAAAGCACCTACTAAGCATTGTGGCATTGTCTGATCTGATACCGTCTGAACGCGAATGTTGTTCTTAACTGTTATTCACAGGTCGTCATTTTTCTTCTAGAGCACACTTCCATTATATAAGGTTGTCCCAAAAGTAAACTCCTTTTCTTAATAATTCAAGCTGCTTCTGCTTTTCTAGTATATATAGGATATCGTTGAGTAGCAGGTTAAGCTCTACAAAATGACCACCAAGGGTTCGCCTGAGTCACATTCCGTTTAACTCCACAATCAAAAAAATCTACAACCTGAAAACTGTTTTGCGAGGAACACCTCCACGGGCCTTCAACTTAGTCATTATACGGTGGCATATAGTAGTACTCAAATATGCCTTTACTGGATTTTTTTCCGCTCATAGTAAGCGAGAAAAAAAGATAGTCCAAAAATGGCAAACTCCGCCCCTAGTCCCTCCCACATATGTCATTGTATACTACAAGCCTTAATAAGTATTATCTCAAAGCTACGCCGCTATACAAACTTTTATAATCGAGAAATACCAAGTATTAGATGAAAAACTCGAAAAAGTGGCATTTGAGCATATTCAAACCATTCTTATTTCTCAAATTTGAACCCAGAAAAAAAATTCACCGAACGCATTTGATATCACTAGTGTCTACTGTTTAACTCTTCAAGGACCAAACTGGAAGTTCGTAGGAATTTTCTGGAAGGAGATCCGATTTTTAGGGTAGCTGGAAAATTGTGATTTTTGGAGCCAAATTTTGTCTGATTACGGCTTTAGTGGATCCTTAGATGCTTTCTATAAAGCAGGCTTTGCTCTTCGAATGGCACCCCAAGTCTTTTGAAAAATCAAAAACAGTTTGATTTATTTAAAAATGGATTTTACTTTTGTGACAACCTGCTAAAAACAAAAAAGCCCATAACTTCCTTTAGGAAAACGCTTCGCAGGTTTAGAAGCTATATTTGAGACCAGTGTTTCGGGCCTATTTGAAAATGCACATCACCTTACAAATCGTCACTTCGACAAAGCGAACTTCTCTTGTTAGTGAATTTTTTACGTCTGCGCAAAAAATATTTAAAGTGGAAGAAAAAAAAATAGAAAAATGCCAAATCATAGACATGTAACTAGCGCGAAGACTACTCTAGAGGCTAACACACGCACATAGCATCGTTACAAATCACGTCAAAGTTTAAACGACTCCGAGCGAGGTCGCCAATTTACGCGATTCCGCTATTTCCAGAGAACATAAGGTCGAAAATCGCGGAAAAAGAGAGATATAGCAGTAAGTGTAAGTTGTTTTGTGCTTGCTAGAAAAGGAACTGGGATCGATTTCCAAGTGCAAAATTCGCACACTCACACATCTGCTTTGGAGGGAAGATTTTGTAGTTGAAATAGTGTACTCCAATTAGGCGTTGAGCTTGAAGAAATGAAGAAAAACCGCTAAGTCGAATGAAGGAAGGAAGGCGGGTTTGGAAACTTAAAAAGAAATATTTTATGGGAAAAATAAACTTCAAAGCTCACTGAATTAATGGAGTGCCTTCTCCTTTATGTTTTGTTACGCTCGTTAGAAAAACCTGCCAAAAAGAGAGCTCATTGTGCTGGCACCGCCTAAATGATTTATAGCATTTCTTGATATCTTTGCCCTTTCTGATAAAAAACCAAACCTCACGCTTCAGCTGTCACCTATACATCAATTAGGCGTAAAGGAAAATGTTTATGACTCTGAAGAAAATGATTACATTATTCCATTGTCGCTGAATCTTTTATATAGGAGGAAAAAAAATTCTAACAAAAACTTTTCTATGTGTTCCGGTGAAGCGTCAAGAAAATTCTTACTGAAAACGCTAGAAGGGAACTAGTCCAAAAATATCTTGCGGAAGACAATATCGTATTTCTCCGTAAGTTTACACAATTCCTGTCGCTGATCTTTGAAAGGTTGAAAATTACTAGCGCTAGCGGCAAGGATTCTCAGATTTCATCTATTTAGGAAGTTACTAGTCGAAGCACAATCGTTAAAAACCGCGCATTCTAGCGTATCGACGTAACTCGAGAACAAAGCCAAATAGCAGCCATTTTCGCTTATGGGGATTGCTAGCGTTTGACAGGGAAAATGAAAACTTTTATCACTGTAAAAAAAAGAAAACAAGAAGAGCATTCCGGGAAAAATTCTGAATTGGCTTTTTATTGAAGTATAATGCTTTTCTCTTCTACCTACACACATCAAGTCAAAATTGGCACAAAAACCAGAAAAATAAGGATGAAAAATTGTTGACTAGCTTATATTATGCCCTTCAGCCTACACAGAAATGAGCCCAAGGCCATCATAGTGGGGTAACAAAGAACAAGAAACATTGGACTCCAGAACGGCTGTTCGCAAGGATTATGGGTTCGGCAGCTGACGAGATTCTACGATAAACAAAAATGTTAACATCATTAGACTTTGGTGTGACTAATTTGGTTCTAGCAACCATCAATTCAAAAATAGAAGTGAATATTTTTTGAGAGAGCTCTTACGATAACACAAAAAACATTGAATATCACCAATATAAAGAAAATAACAATGACCAAATTATGGAAGTGCGAATAATTCAGCTGCAATTCTGAATATGTCACAGCCACGAAATAACACTGCAAGTGACTACTTTGGACATTGGATGCACTTTTGACAAGCAGTAAATCTTCTTCTCTTGAACATCTATGGAAATAGCTGAGCAACTCGCAAATAAGTGTCGGATACTGATGACGTAAAAATTGGCTTCGCCTTCACTCGCACTTTTTATATGGTTCCATAGTTTCACCAAGTGCATAAAATTCGTACTCGGAGAGTAAAATGATTATTCATGAGTCCCAGAGCAAACCACTCACTATTGAGAGCTCAACTGCTGCCATTCACTCAAAAATTTTTTACAGTTCTGTTATTAGAAATTAAAAAATAATCCTACTTTCTATCCTCCACGTCAAACGAATTGTAGAATATACAGTTAGATTTACTTTCTCAGAAAGAAATCTACTTCGTCATTTTTGCATAAATTTATAGGCGTTGGTATTTCTGGTGATGAGTACGACATTTTTCCGAGAAGATGAAATGTTTTTATTTGAGGCTGACATGAGGATTTCAGGCAGAACAGGGGGTTTACACACTGAGGTTTCAATAACCAGCAATTTCATTTGGAAGATACAACAATCTAGATACAAGAACAAAAAGTATATACAACTCTTTCCTATCGGAAACTCTTGTTTATATTTGTTCCTATCAAGTTTCTGTGAAAGTTGCACTGATGTTGAATATATAAACAATTCTACATAATTTTTATGTTACCAGGTAGACTTTAAGAAAATACTTTGAATTTTGCCACATTTTTAAACGATATAAGATATGAAGACAAACTTAACCACAGCAGTCTTAAGCTAATTTAGAAGTGATGACCTCTTGCAATATTAAATAGCTCGAACAATAATTCTAAAGTCGCTTCATTTTAGCAAGTCTTTCCAACATCTGTCTTCTTTTGAGAGAAAGAGACAAATTTTACAAAGCTTTATTTCTTGGTTCTGAGAAAAAATGAAGTCCGATAGTATTTGTGTTACTGTAATTTTATCTACAAGCTACGCTATTATAAGCTAGTTGAATTCTTCGAATCCCTATCTCAATCTTCCTTGCAATCTATCATAGCAGAGGGCGAATTTGAGCTCATCCTTTCATTTCTAACAAGCGAAATTTTCCAGCCAATCATTGGACTATGAGTGCCGCAGAAAGTGACAATTTTTTTCTAAATTTATTGCTGTCCAAAGCAAAAGATGGTTAGCGAAAAAAAACTTGGAACTATCTTTACATTTAGTGATTGCAGTTTTATACCGAGTCAGAAGAGTCGCAAGGAGCTCAAATATTTTTATTCTGGAAAGAAAAATGAAAAGCGTGATATTCAGGGCGTTTGAGTGTGGTCTCGTTCTTCCTCATCAAGTCAGGTGTGTCAACAGTGAGCTTAGTGCCTTTTTTAAAACCAGTCCTAAAGGATGAAAGCAAAGAATTTATTTATAAAGCATCACTTGATTCCTATGATCTCAAAATAATTCTGCAAACTAACAGTTATAAGATAGCGATGAACAAAAAGCAGTAACACTTTTTTGTTCGAATATATCTCTTCAAAAAAAACCCACAACACAAAAAAACTGCTTTTTATGCAGTTTATGGGTTCATGCATATTTTTAAGAAGCTTAACTGTTAAAAGCGACAAGAAATTTTTTGAGATTTTCAGCAAGTACAATATGTGACGATAATATTTACAAAGAACATTCCTAGATCATCAAAATTGCAGACATCAGGTGGAAAGGACAAGCGGATGTAATGAATAATAATAGAAATATGGTGACCACAGCGCAAGAAAAAAAAAATAGAAAATATGCGAAGTCAAAGCAATATGGGTAGTTGTATATGTTAGAATACAGCATGTCCCAAAAAATCACGATTTTCTAGAGTTGGCTTTAACTCAGATTTATAGTATGGAACGAGTTACTGGCCTCTCTTCATTAGTGTAGGATTTGTGGTAGGAACTCGAAGCATACGGCGTCAATGTGAGATGGACCGTTGAAAACAATTTCCCAAAAAAAATCTAAAAAATTGTGTAACAATGCATGCTAGATTTACTAAACTTTTTGCGCGTTTCGCAGAGCTTTTAAATAGCGTACAAAGTAATTGACAAATATTAGAAATCGGTTATTACGACTATCTGGCATAATTTATGAGAAAAGCGTTACGATAAATCTGGTGTGGGAATTTTAGCTTCTTTAGTCCTTTTTTAGGGGCTGAAATATGACGCTCTAGTGACGCAAAACCCTCCTCAAAATTAGTACTGTACTCCTACACCAATGAAAAGAGAAGATAACCTACTCCATACTGTTAGTCTCAGCTGAAGGCAGCTTTACGAACTGGTATCTAAAGCTCTCGAAAGACTTCATAACAGGAGAGTTATTAATAATCAAATAGTAGGCACATTTTCTGGGACACCCTTATTTTTCTAGCAAAATTTCCATATTTCCATTCTATAAAATCGTTCAGATTGAAATTGGACTTGAACATCACAAAGAGAAGAAAGAATTCTACAAGAGGAGAGCAGAATAGGATCAATCATAGTTCCGGGTAGATATTTAGGAATAAACTTTTTTGTGAAAAAAAGCTGGGAATGGAAACTTAGTAATCAAAAAAAATTTCTCCTTACTTCAAGGCGAAGGCTTTAACCTTGCTAAAAATTATAAAAGATGAATAAATATAACTTATTGTAAATTTGCTCCTTTCTTTGGAGGGCATCAAGTGTAATGTGGGTCTCCTGACTACCTCTGCTACCCTCCCCTGGGACTCCTCAATCAAGAACGAGAGTCTAAAAAATCTGATAATTCTGATATAAACAGAAAGTGATCCAACCTGCTTTTAGCGCACTTATAGTGCACATTCAAATATAGAAAAATAAATGAATACAAAATAATTCCATCCAAAAAGTCAAGGCAGAGACTGTATTCGATGTCGTGCGGTAATTTTTTAATGCAGTAAACTGTCTTAGAGGAAGTCACACACTCATACCCAGCGACATAATGAACGTTTACAGTCTAAAACCCATAAATTTTATAAAAAACATCTACTCCAAGCTCACATGATTTGCGATGAGCTAGATATGCATGGTTGAAAAAAGGCGGATGGCATTTCAATTGCCCAAAACAGCGCTATAAATTCGATGTCAGCTCGAATCTGGTAAAGTGCAAGAGGCGTGGGATGTGTGGAAGCCGTTGCAAAACGCCGCGAATGGCCACAAAACGGACGGAATCGCAGAACAATGGGCGAATATGTGTCCGAGAGGTTTGATACGGGGGCTCTCTCTGTATTGACTTCGCCCCCGGCTCCCCGGGGATCGCCCATCGAAAAGCGGATGTGGTGGTCGATAGGCGTGTAAGACATGAGCTGAAGACGTCCCTGCGCGAGAAGATGACTCCCTAAGAGCCGAAAAAACAAACACTTGCGTTACTTGCTTATATAGATGGATAGCGCATAACGATTCGTTCGCTGAAGGACCCGATAGATGTGACTTTTGAAGTTTTTGGGCAATATACACATCATCCTTCGGAGGTAATGGTATCTTGTCAACTGTGGATACCTACACTTCTCAGGCAGAACCTGGTTGTGACACCTACGACAGCTCAAGCTCATCCTTAATTTCTCTCCCAGATCATATTTACAGCACCGGCTTGATAAGGGCACGGTCAGGGCGGGAGTCAGTTTTTTCGAATCCATAGAAGTGGGTATTAATCACTATGGGTAGAATTTTTGTTTTTCTCGCGATAAAGAACTATAGAAATATCACTCTGACTGCCATGCGTGTATATTTGTGAGCTTAACAGATAAGAAAAATTAGTAAATTTTGCAAAAAAAGCAAAACTCAAAAATATCGTGTTCATTTTTCATGCAGCTACATGAAGTTTTCATTAAGGCACCTCTTAAGTTCTTTGTTATATGCTTCCCACATCAAGACCTTTATCTCTTCTTGGTATTTGCTTTGATTTTCTCGCTATGCATAGGTATACCGTATTTTTAGAAATGTGGCAGCTAATAAGGGAGTTGAGAATGGATGGATACTGAAATGAGATTAATATGTGGGTAAGCTTTCAATGTAACAGGAGTATCCCATGAAAAGGGTGTTTAGGGAAAAATAAAAGATCTAAGCTTATCGCTGTTGCGATAGACAAATTTGAACACCTAGGGAAGTGCATAACCTTAAAACAATAATAAACCAAATACTGTGGACTTGTTATAGGTAAACTACATCTTTCGTTTCAAATGTATGACTTGGTACTCAATGATTAGAGAGGAATAAATAAAAGTGTCAACCTTGTAGAACTATATGAAAAGTTTGGTTGATCGAAAACTGTACATTACCGATCAACATTTTGCTTGACACCACAAATTCAAACTATTTTACGATTTACAATGCAATCGAGAAAGGGGTCTAATCACCAGGGTCTTAGAATTCACTCACAAGGGAAGACTTTTCGGTGGCCTCTCCCGACGAGATCTATAATGTTGCGAACAGCATTACTGATTCCTAATTTTGTGTATCTGCAAAAGCCTCTGAACGCTGAATAATGAGTGTTTTTGGAGTAAAAATATACACCCAGAATCTCTTTCTCAACTCTTTGACTCAACTGACTTGGCGGCTTAAAGGCGGGGCTTCGTGACCTAATTAAGGCTAGGTAATGACCAGAGAGCACGCGCACGGGAGAGACATAGATTGCGTCGCGGGCGCGACGGCCTTAATTAGGTCACAAAGCCCCGCCTTTCAGTCGCCAAGCCTGTTGAATCAAAGGTTAAGTAAAATTGATAGCTTCGGTCCTTTCAGTGCACAAATAAAGTTGATTTGAGAATGTTAGGCAAAATAACATTTTGCATATAGTGCTCTGATGACAACACTACACCGTTTGAGCTATTAGGTTGGTGCAAAAATAATGCGCGTTTTGCGAGTTCTCACTTTGACGTGCTATAACTTTTTAAGAAATCCATATTTTTCAGTGCGGCAAAGTTTTTCAGAGGCACCAAACCTCTCTCTATATAGCGCACATTAATTTATGTTATTGTCGCAAATCGGTAGAAACATATGGATTGATAAGCAAAAAAAATTTTTTGGAAACCTCGTATTTAACTGATCATAACTTACTTCAGAATTTGTCGGTATGAATGATAAGTTGACTGTCTTGTAGCCGCAAGCCAGTAGTACAAAAAAGTGCAAAAGGGCTCAGATAAAGAATATTTTCGAAAAGGAAAAAATTAATATTCAAAATATCCGCTTTTTTCGACATTTTTTCGTAGCCCTCAAAATCCCATAATATGGAGATTCTTGATTTTCTGTGTACTGAACAGCTTCCACATTTCTGCAAAAACTGTCAGTAGGAGGCCCACCCTCACGCTTACAGAAATGAGCAGAACTTTGGCGATTGCCCTTTTCAAAGGAAATCTATGGGTTACAGAATGGTCAAAACCATCACTCATGTTGAGGCGCCGAGATCTCAGTCTAAGTAATTTCTAGGAAGACAGTAAAGCATGCATTATGTAGAAAATTTCCACTACATACAGTAGTTAAGTTTTCAAAAAAATCCCTTTATTCGCGCTTGAATTCTGGTCCAAAAAGTAAGTGCAATGAAATTCTGGTTTTGAGTGCTCTTGTATGAAGCTCTATAAATTTTTAACGAATGAGGCTAGAAGCTTCTTTCAACCACCATCGAATAGAGCATGAAAAAAGCTTCTTGACAAGTGCTGGGTAAGTTTCATAGGAGAAACTTTGATGGAGATAAGCTATCTTGAAACAAGGGCTAGAAAAACGCGCATTACTTTTGCACCAGCCTAATACTTCAAAAGATTCCTTGCTATTTCCTTGTTCAACTTAAAAAAACACTCTCATAGTTGGAAGTCCATAAACGCTTGGCAGACACCAAACCATATCTGGATTCAGCGTTTGATGTTGTTTAGAGAAGTATGTTGTTCATTTGGAAAAGCCACTGTGACTAAAAAATTCCCTTGTCAGAGTATGCGAGTTCTTGACGGTTAATAATTTTTTTTCAAATTCTCTAGATCGCTAAGAGGAGCGGTCATATTTTGCAAAGAAAACAGATGAATTTAGTTGATTATCCTTTGATTCAACTGGCTTGGCGGCTAGAAGGCGGGGTTTTGTGACCTATCAAGGCCGCTCGCGCTACGCAGTCTACGTTTCTCTGGCGCATGCTCTCTGACCACTATCTAGCCATTAGGTCATGAAGCCCCCCCCCCCCCGCCTTCCAGTCGCCAATCCAGTTGGATCAAAGGTTACATTTTCTGCATTTTATACGTAAGCTAATAAGAATTGCTCTGTTTGAGCAGATAGTGAATTCAAGCACGGCTTCCATGTAATGTCTCCTCATAATAAATTAGTGCACTAGGAGCATTAATTGACCTCCATGTCATGTTTTCCACTCCATTTGCAAGACTGTTAGATATTTGCGCTAACGAAGAACCAAAGAGGTTTATTTATTAATTCTAAACATGATTATTTTAATGAAAATGCATAAATATAGCAAAATGAGTGTAACATTTAACCGCAGGATGCAGAAAACACGTCCTAAACGGTTATCCTGCTTTCCCCTAAACCAAAAAACCTTACAGTTTCCTCTCAGATAGAGTGCTCACAATTTTCAACAAAATCCAAAAAGACTTCCAATACTAAATTTTGCACCTCTCGGTCTTATGCATTATAAAAACTTCACAATCATAATTTTCTCCTTTTATGTCAAAATTACCATAACGACGCAGTAACGTTCTTTGAAGCCATAAATGTCCCATAAAAGAGAAGCAGACTTTTGTCTTTGCGTCACATGCTGACGTATACAGACACATTTCGACGGAGTTCGACACTTGACGGATTTTCGCTGCCCTGCTTTTTCAGATTTTTTTTATTTTGCTGAGTTGGCCAAAACGTCAGAATTTTGACGACAGCTTGTCTGAGCCAGTCCCGACGGAGACCTGGTAAAGTAGCTTGGAAAATTATTGGGAATTTTCTGATGTGTATGGTTGTTTGGGAATTTTTAGTGATGAGCATATACTTAACAAAAGTGCACATTAATTATAGCTTTATTAAGCTCCACAATTTATATCAAACATTTTCACACAATTTGGAAACGGTGAATCCACCTATGTAGACACTTTTACAGGCAGTCTTTATACATAGTGGTACAATTTAGCGGATTATGGATGGAAGAGGATTCTGAAAGAAGATAGAAAATAAGCAAATTAGCAAAGTAGGAGAGTATAAAGCTATCAGACTTTCGTAATTCTACGTGCACCCGCTCCTCGTGGTGGCGCTGGTCGAGCAAAAAGTTTCGGACTCTCTTGCGGAACCGGATAAAGTGCTTCCATTAGCGCTTTCTCGGATAGGTCGTCTTTTGAATCAACTTCCATCTGCAATTGTTACTCCTACCCCAATTTATAATGAATATGAAACTCTAGAAAAAAAAATAACTCTCCAATAGAGAACGAAAACTAAAATTATCCTAAAATTCAAAAACTACTAAAACCAACCTTCTTACTAATCTCAACTCCTAGGTGCTTGGTTGCAGTTTCAAGGAATGGAGATTTACAGCTAGAATACAACATACGCTCTTTAATAGAGCTACCTGATGCTGGCAATGAGTATATGAAGACTGAAAGTATACAAACTCGTCATATAGCGAGAAAATATACCACCAAAAATACTCACAAGTGGAAGATTGCGGGTGTCCATTGTTAGTGTGGTCCATTCGATAGAAAGTGTATCGCGGTTTGTCCCGCGGTATTCTGCTAGCCAATTGACTTGGGGGTAATTTCTCCTCAGTAGCTTCTAATTTAATTGCTTCATTCAAAGTGTCTACCTAAATGCATTTATCAAATTGATAGATTTTGTAGTGAACCATTAATCTGAAGGCGTTATTAGGCAGAGCGTTCGCTTCGGGACCGCCATGCGGTTTCCCGCCATTTGCAGATTTTTGAACTGCGCTTACGTTTCTTTATATATTAGATTAGATGTACCAAACACTGACCGATAATTGAACGAGAGCTAGCGATCCGTGGGCCAGTTTCCGAACTGCATCCTCAGCATTTCGATCCAGCGGAAAAGCAACTCCTTTCATGTGTTGAGGTCCTGCGTGAGCGACTGCAGCGCGCTCCTGCTGTACGTTATGTAGTTCTGCAGATAAAGGACCGAGAATAAGGGTAGCTGCACCCAAAAAATAAAAGCAAACTAGCCTCTCTCAACTTCGCTCATGGGTCCTAATTCTTCTTTGGTTTTTAACCAGTTCTCGAAAGATTCTAAAGTTAGGTCCTGAAAGAAATGAGCTCTCCATACATGGTGTTTAACCAATAGAAGAAACTGACAACCCTCCATCAGCCACTTCCAAAACGAATTATTTGGTCACCTTTCTATCTGTTACGTGCTTTTCGTATTCCACATAAACGGGGCCAAATTCACTTTTGAAAGTTGCATGTGTGGCCGCGAGTAGCATTTTTTCTTTGACAGGTGCACGATCGTCCGCGAACCTGGAATTTTTAGACTTACAAACTGGCCATATATAGACTGATAGATCTAACGCTTGATATAGTGTCCCTGCGATGCCAAGATTGGGCTACAAAACGTGCGTGTAATCCGATAGCTGCGCATGTGATCCCGGCAATCTGCGCGTGTAAGATGTCGGTATTTCAGGCATGACTATTTGTACAAGTGCAGATTTTGTAGCTCAATTATCTTGGCACGCAAGATACTATAATGAGCGTGACTACACTAGCCTGTGATTACCACCCTAATTGTACAGCGGAATCGGAGAAATTTCATTTTCAACCTCTAGACTCATTCTATACGTGGTTCAATTGCACGACAAGATAACACCTACCCGCATTATAATAAAAATCTTTGACCGACGAACCAAAGAATTAAAAAGCTCAGTATCACTGTCAAATATTCAGCTAGTTCTATACTTACTGAAGCACACCACGTGGGGCAACAACTTATAAATAAGCCTAAGAATGCACTAAATATACTCACGATATCAAAATCCATTCAGTAATAGTATTTAGACGAAACAATATGAAGCACGGCTCAAATGCATCAACGCATTCCGGTAATGTGGCACGCCAATCGTCTCGCCAATTATTAGTACCCGCATATTCATAATTGGGAGTAAGCTCTTCTGGAAAGTGGAATTTAAGCTAAAGTTTCGAGCAGAATATGAATGCATCAATAATGTGAATGTTGATCATTCCCATACATATAACTTGAAAATGCAAATGCAGTCATAATATTGTTCTTCAAGAAATGATTCATAAGCAAACGGTCAAAAGAAAACAAAAATTTCCAACTTCAGAGCTTACGAAGCTTATTAGTCAACATAGGATGGGCAGAAGAAAGCAACAGTTTCTACGCGTGAAAATGCACAACACTGACAATGTATAATACGCAGACACAAGAGAAAGAAGCTAGAAAATACGTAATGCATGTAAGGCATAAGAAAATTGTGAAAACCTAAGAATATTTGAAGAAGTTTTGTTATTACACGCCTGTTAGGATCGAGATTCACATAACTTGCATTACCATCCACATATCGCAAAACTTCAGAAACTGCTTAAAAGTGGCGAACTGTTTTTCACCGGTCAAAAAAATTAGAACCCTCATATACAATTATTCTTCTGTCTTAGCCGTTTCGTCGTTGAAAGTCATTTTGCATTGAAAAGAGATAAACTGGGGAGTTTATGGCTTAGCAAAACCATAAACAGTTTTGCTGTCAAAAGGGCTGGCCTGAATGATTGACAGTGGAAACTGAGATATACAGCGTGACTCAGCGCCTTAAGTTATTAGATAAGCATACTGCCAATAGTAACGTTGCATAAGTAGAAGGAGTTTAAGATAGTGTAACTGCCCATGAAAATTTGTTTATGTTTATTCAAAAAACGTTCATGAGTGAGTAATCCACAATCTTTTACAGCTTACATAAGAAAGTTTGCGCCAACATATAAACACACTCGAGGGGGGGGGGGGGGGCAGCAGAGGCACCAATACTCGCAGAATGCAAGATCCTTAATAGGAACCTACTCGCTAACTTCTACACAATTCTACTAGCAGCATACATTCATGTGGCTGCCCCACCTTAATCCCCCTCCCCCCCCCCCCCTCCCCTCCAGTTTGCCGTGTCACTTTATTGAAGAGTTTTGAAGTGGCACAAATATCGAGATTGTCTCCTTCCGCACCACACCCATGTTCAAGGAATCAACATCAAAACTCTGCCTTTCGTAATGACTAATCACATCATTAACATCATCATTAAAGATTATTCATTCATAAGAATGAATAATCTTTACACATTTATAAGTACAGACAGTCCTTAAACAGGGATTTCGCGGCCGACGAACTAAACGCTACTGAACTCTGATTAGCCGAAAAAAAATCTTCACACTTCACAAGTGACTCTTTGAAGATGAAAATAAATCGTGCAGAAATATCAATACTATATATACTATATGAGCCACTCTACTCTTCACGTCTAACCATCATACTACAAGTTTCTTTGAGCTTGCATGCTTGGCTTAAAAAAATCAGTCAGCTGCATACACATGTGACTTGCTGAGTTAATAGTTAACACTCAAGAGCCAAAATGACAACAACGATCTGTCTTTTATATCGCTGGAAGCGCAATGAAAATTCGAAGTGTATGTGCTTGACGCATGATGAGCCATCCACTCGAGGTACCTGTCCCCACATGCAAAGACCTTGCAACCACCATACGCAGTCTGCACTCAGCGGTATTTCCGATAAGTATCTGTGCATGCCATTCGCGCCTTGGAGCTTCCGTTAACGCGTCTTTTCCAAAAGCATGTATGTGATTCTGCACCTATGCATCAGGCCGCGGACAAGCTGCGTAGCGGCGGTAGCAAAGGACTATGATTCAAACATAGTTTGTGTTCTGAGATTCCTTCCATGGGCTGGACTACTGATCGGTAAGGTAGGTGCCAGAGTAAGCGAATATTTTGTTCAAGTTGGGGTCCCGCGCAGAACTAGCATCACTAATCATTGTGGCATAATGCCAACTTGGCGTTGTGCCACAATGATTAGTAACGCCAGTTCTGCGCGGGACCCCAACTTGAACAAAATATTCGCTTACTCTGGCACCTACCTAACTTCCGGAACAGTCCCAACACAGCGCACCATTCGAGCGTTGCGCTGGAACTCTTCCGGAACTCACGGATTAGCACCCAACCATAGGTGCCACCGCGACGTAACCCATTTGCTGCCTATAAAATGTCATTGGGGCAGAATCACTACCAAAACTCACAAGGTTCAAGAAATAGTGCCAACGGCGGCGAAAGGTGTGAGAGGAATGAGAAACCGTGATATCTACGGGAAGAAAGCTGAGACAACTAGAAGCGCATGATTCCGCAAAAACTGCTTTCAGATTCGCCACTGCCGTGGAATGCATGCTCTGTTTGAATGCTTGGATTTCAAAATGATGCACGCAATCAATGCAAACCAGTGATGAGAAATTGTATATGGGGTGGTGGCTCATTTGATGGCTGCATCTTTCCATACCCTGATAAAAATTTTGACATCAATCGCTTAGACGAGACGAATGAATCTCATTGGAAGATTCCACTTCAAAGGTGACGCATTTCGCGTTCTAAGGAAAAAAGAGGCATTATAGCAAAGCTTCGATGATCAGTCGAACACGAAAACAGCATCTTGATCTCTGAGAGCAAAGCAAACACTTGAACAAACGTTCACAAAACTTTTAGATCCCCGTAATTAACTCCTGCAAAAGAACTGATACGGTAGTTTCAAGAGTGAGTGATAATGCGCTCATACGAAGTTAAAAACAAAAACTGCAATAAAGAAAGAAATCAACGTAAACATTTTGTCAATCCTGCAACACTCGTAAGAAAAAAGATGAAAGTTCAACAATTTGATAGATGCAACTCACCATTCCTGACGACAATCTTTATCAAACGTAGTTTGGCTTGCTTCCCTAGGTTGAATGCATGCCGAAGTGCTTCATTGGCTGAAATAGTCAGGGTACATTCTTGAGATTCATGAAATGCATTAGCTCAATGATAAAGGGTATTGCTTGGAGACAACGAGAGACAAAAAGATTGCTCAATCTGGGCTTCTGATTGCTGAAAAAAAAAGCAGGAAAGACTATAGAAAGCTTATTGTTCCCAGAGTGCAAATAAATGAAGAAGGTTAACGCTCTGCAACGACTTTCAGCGATCTGGCAGTGTCATTCCGAGATAGTTCAGCCTTCACCACCAACGGACATACTAGCTTTATACGGCTGTTTAAATCAAACTGCCCTCTTCAGAGCCTCTAAATGAGGATAGAATGGCATACCTAGGGACTTCCTTTGACAGCTATTGAATCGGGTTACACTTGCTCATTACCCACGCGCCTTGAAGAAGGCGAGTTTGCTTGATACTAAGCGACCAAGAAGTTATGACTAAAGACTACTGCCGCACGAAGGCGCAAAAGTTGTATAAATTGAATGGGCGCGAACGTGGCGCGAACGTATTCTCTCCGTGCACCTTCCTCAGGCAGCAGCCTATATCTTACATTAGTGAAATCTGCAGGTAACGAAAATCACTAATCGCACAAACTAAAGACAGTGCCCCAATAGATTTCTATTTGATCAAGCCCTCCATCACCCACACTGCTTGGTTCGGCTTATCACAGAAACGGGCATCATAACACGTGAAAAAAATTCAGAATTCTAAGGAAAATCTTTGATCTCGCGAATGTTCCAGCATCAAGCATTAGGCCACTAGCTTATAGCTTTATTGTTCCATCTCCTTATCCAGAGTTAGCAAAAGAGGCAAAATCTTGCGCAATAATAGCACTGGGCACACTTTGGGAGTCAAAAGACTATGAAGAGCGAGGAGATAGCTCCATTTTCCTGGTCTTCTGACTCCAAAAGTGAGAATTAGCCTCCTTCAGCAAAAATCCCGATACTTTTCACAACTCAAACCTAGCTTGAAGTCGTTTGTAACGTTATGTCTCACAGAAAGGAACACATTTCGCCATAAACACGTTGATGAAACACAATGACAATCATCACTGCTGTAAAGGTCGGCGTAAAAAGCTAAGTAAACACCAGTAACAATAGGTGTAGATCTAGGGCAGCAGGTTGCTGCAGGTGGAAGCTTTCTGCTTTGCTGCTTTTATTATGAACTTTAGATGAATTGACAACCCCAACTCACAAGCAAAAAAAAAAACAGACACCTCTCCCCTTACTTTTCTGAATAGCGAATCCCATCAATGTAAAATTTCAGTTGTCATAAAATGGAACAACGTTCTACTGTTCATAATAATATATAGAACAACACATAAACGTAGAATGGTAAGGACATAAGGACAGCTGATAAAATCAAATTTGACAAACAAGCTGAAAAGGGTGAGTGGCTTTGCATGAAGAGTGCAGAAGAGAGCACAGAAGTCTACAAAAGAAAGAAGAAAAAGATTCCGATTTGAAGAGTAGAATATGCAGGTCGGCATATTAAAAAAGCCACCGTTATTTCCGTATAGCAGCTTACAGCGTCACAGGTCCAAAAGAAAAAATGGATCGGTAATGCGAGTAAGCTGCTATGGAAATCTTAACGGTGGCGTGGCGAAGAAATGGGCAGTCAAATAATATCTAGAGCAATGAAAGCTTTTTTTGTCATGGGTCGTGCATTTCCGTGCATTTCACCAAAATCCATTTTTCTGTGATGTCATTTATCCATTAGCTGGCCCGATATAACGGTAATGAACTGATTATGTGAGCACAGAGAACAAAGACCTCTTATCACAGGCAATTTAAGTAGTTTTGGATGAGAAAGATTACAGTCTCCCACAAAAAAAACATTTGCTTTGAAACGTCATATCTTAACGAGATAATACTTGAGATGTCATCTTTCGATGACAAAGCATTTATTTTTTTTTACATTTTATTTGTTTTAGTCTTTACATAAGCCTCGAGAAGTCGTCTTTCCATAAATGTTTGATGTGATGACTTTTGGATACATCAGGAGCTTGCGAGTACAAACATGGACTACAGAACTTGCTTGCTGTTCTGAGTAATTACTACCGCTTCAGATAAAATTAGTAAAAGTATGTCATTCGCTTCATTCTGATTGATTAAGGATAAGGATTACGGCTTCCTTAAGGACTGAAACGATAAAAAAGTGGTCTTGCGCAATAATGTTTACCCCAGAGGCAGCGGAATTCGTTCAAGTGCTCCGCACACTTTCACTTTTGCTTAGCGATCAAATTAAGTGCGTTGCGCTTTTTCCTCTCAAGTGTTGGTTAAAAACATTGATTGCACACACAGACTTATATTTCATGGGAATTTCTTCGAATTACCATGAGTGTCCCAATCGACTCAATATTGACAAAGTCAATTACAAGCAAAGCAATCTGTTCGTTAAGAAGCAATCACTTTTTGACATTCTTCCTTATCGAAACTGATATGTATTCCTATCATTTGATGGAGGACTGCGGCGACGTTCAAATCACTTCTGCAGCACGTACGATTCAAAACTGTAATCATTACATCACAAAACTTCAACGCTTCAAAAGTTTCGTTTGCAGGAGAGTGAAGCATTTCCGGTACAAACAGAACGGATGAACTTGCGCTAAACAGCTGACTTTACACAAGATTCCAGAAAACTGTTGCAGCATATGGAGGCAAAAGCACGAGTAATTTGGAATGGTTATGCGATTTTTGGACAAGCAACCATCTAAGGTCAAAACTAATCTGTGAATTCATTAAAAACATAAAAGCTTACTAGCCAAGGGCGGCGCCGCGTTATGGAGCAAAGCTATGCCGCATTTGCCTATGGTATATCCTGAGGGCCCTTTGCGTTGCATCGCTCCTGATCGCAGTCGCAAAGGAGCTAGCGCTACCCAGCGGACTGAGCCATTCCCCATATTTTCCATAGATGAAGAGATCAAAATGCGGATGATAAACGCATTTCAAGGGCGAATTAAATTTAGAATATGAGGAAGAAGCGTCTGCAAGCAAGCCAAGAGAAAGTAAAAGATGGATTTCTCTTGGAAAGTTATTGGCGGAAAACCTCTACATTTTCTCTACTAATTGTCGTGTTCCACTTCTTGAACACTTTTAACTCAAATCCAGCGCATTGGATATATCAGTCAGCCTTTCAAACATCCCTAAGATCCATCTATATTTCTTTTAATTTTTCAAATTGCAGCCTTCTTTGTTTTCTTTATTGCATTTATACAGAACATATCAGATCGTAGTAGTAGGGAATGGCTCAATCCGCTGGCATGAGCAGCCTACTCCCGCAGCTGCAATTAAAGACGACGCAACGCAAATGGCCCTCAGGATATACCGCAGGGGAATGCGGCGTAGCTTTGCTCCATAACGCGTGCCCCCCCTAGCCAAGTGAATGTTGTAGGGAACACAAAGTGAAGAAGCCAATGATGCTTCAGCACCAAGGGATATAAGATTCAAATTATAATGGTGAAAAACAAAGTAAACAGATAATCCTACCATAGCAGATGCAAGATTTCCAAGATTGTTTTTTGATCTGTATTGAAATTAGGAAATGTAGTGAAATCACACCCATAAAGACTGGGAACACAAAGAAACGCTATTTTTAGTATTTTTCAGCAAATGTCGCCACTTCCGCCGTTTGCCCTAGTTTTTGTGCAACTACACAAAAAAAGGCCGAAGAGAGCAAAAGTTGGATCCTTGGCAGAGAATCGCCGCAAGGGCAACGCCTCCAATGTGCTTGCGCGTGAGATAAACGACTACGAACCAGATCTTAAAGAAATCGGGATGGAAACAGGTAAAGCAAGTTAAGAAACACTAGAGGAAGTGATACGTCCGACGGGCAGATAAACAGGATTGCAATGCGATAAAGCTAATCCCAAAGTAAGAACGAACCTCGAATGCCGGTTTGACAAGCCATAGCGCCGCTGAGGACGTCGACGTACACTGCGACAACGCGGCTGACGTTGGCTGGCGCTCCGCGGCGATGTCTGCGCGCTCCGCCGTCGACGTGCTGCTCTCGCCGCACGCTCTGACCGGCTGGCGCCGCGCGCAGCCGCCCTCGCCGCGTCCAATCCCCCGCCGACACAATGCAAGCGACACCACCGAGAGAGGTCGATCTCTGTTCGCAGAGTTTATCCCCGAGCCTCACCCGCTCTCAGCACACCCGGCCACCGCTGTGTGTCGATTTAGGCGATCGCAGATGGCCACAGCTCGCTGTTCAGCGGAGAATGAGCGCGCAACGTTTGCAATGCGATATGGACAGCTGCTGCGTTGGAGCTGCCCGTTGACATAATAAGGTTACTATATGCAGCATCCAAAATGAAAAAGTCGTGTAATCCCGAAGACAAAGTGCGAAGGGAGAAGGAAGCAGAACAGATGCCGCGAAAGGGGTGAAGGTTGGCCATTCGGAGAAAGCTAGTGTGCTGCTGATTTGCTTCCGATGTTCAAATACTCAGCAGGAAAAATTTTTTAAAGACATGAGTTCCGCTCAATCTTGCCCTAGAAGAACTATTTCACGTGGCGACTACCATATCACACTTGCATAGTATCATTTATTCTCTGAATAGGAGACACGAGCACGCTTTGCGTACGTATGATTAACAAGTTCATGAGTACATTTTAACGCGTTTTGGTAAATTACTGTTGAGAATTCGTGGAACAACATGTTTGAGCTCGTTAAACAACGCAAGATTAAACATGTTCTCACATGAATCCTCGAAAGTAATTTACTAAAACGCAGTAAAACGCGCTCTTAAACTTGTTAACACGTTTCGGACCAGCAGCACGCGCCTTTCAAGGATCTTTTCAATGTTTGCAGGAAGTTTGCTTTTTGTCCAAGGTTATCAAATCAAAGGCCTAAGCTCCTCCTTTACAAATGACTCTGTGAGGCTGTCCGATATATGTTCAGAAGATATGAGGACAATTCGAACAACAGTTGCAATGAAGTGCGGCAACGCGAACGACGCGTGCGACGTCGCAACTTTTCTTTGCTCCTATTTCGAAGAGAAAAACCGTGTTTCAGCATTGATGTGTACTGTATACAACAAAATACTTTTGAACAGGATTAGGAACTGAGTTCTTGTTCCTATCTTTCAAGAAAGCACACATTCTCAGCCGACAAAATTCAAACACTTCGAATTCACTCAGAACTTTGGATATGGATCTTATCTGACATGCTGGTTACAGATGTAGCACACAGTCTACGAATTAAGGCCCTTTGTTGGCTAACGGCTGAAAGTACCCTCTTTTTCGCCGCGCGCGATTTCGCGGTCCGAAACGTGTTAATCAGACCAGCGCAAAGCGCGCTCATATCTCTCAGTCACAAAATGAATGATAAGGTTTTTTCGTACGAGAATACTGCAGGTAACCGCTCGGAGAAACGAAATCCGCTCCTGTAGAGCCATTTGACATGCTTGCTGATCACAAAGAAAATAATGCACATAAGACTTTTGTGAGGTTGCGGCGGTTAGAGTTCGACCAGAACTGAAGGGTCAAAAATCAATTTGCTTTAACATTGCATCAGTAGGTGTCAGAATTACAAGGGAATGGTAAGAAGTCGAAGTGTCCAATCCAAGCAAGCTGCCTACTATTCCATAAAGCATTCAACACTGATTTCGAATCTGCATTCCAGATTTGCTTGCCTTGTGGACGAAGTTATGAGCAGTTTTATGGCAAAATATCGTGCATAATTGCGAAATTGAGCACATTGTTGCACATTCAGCTCACCTTCAGACTCCAAAAAGGGAAGCTTGTTTAGTCAAAGTGGCCTTTCTAAATGAGATGTATACCATATTGAAGGGCATAAAACGGTGACTCCAAATCTGCCTTTCTTATCTGCAGAGCGTTTATGCTCGAGAAGTTATGAGTGTTTTTTGAAGCCAAAACTTGGATGTGCATTGTTAAAATGAGTTGCTAAAATCATAGCCCTCAAATAATGCAACCAAGAGTGATATACTTCTTATTTGAGAGTACTTGTTGAATAAAGTGCTCTGATGATTATCACTGCTCCATTAAAGGCAGCGTCCGGGAAGATCTCGAACGGAATTTTTTTCGCTTACCTGGGCTTATTCTTCCCTCTGATTCTGAAAATGCAGCTTGGAGGGCACGAAAACGCCGAAAACCGGCTTTTCCAGAAGCTCTTGATTTGAATTTTGTCGCCTGCCGCCAAGGTTAAGACGCAGAGTCTTTGTGGGACCCTACGTCTTGACTGTGTGCGGTATGCGCACTCTGGCTTATCGAACTAACTCGTCCCCGGTCGTCGGGGCGTTCCGGTCGCCACTTCTGAAGCAGATTTCTCGCTTCAGAAGCAAATTGGTGCATTGCCAGTTGGGCAAGAGCCTTATCAGGACGGGTGCTCCCGCAATGTACATTTCCGTATCTGCCCGGACGCTGCCTTCAAAGAGCTAGAGAAAGTATTACGGCTATTTTTGTCTACTTGCACATTCTTTTTGCCTCAATAAGCGCTCATAGCTTCTCGTCCGTAAACGCTGTGCAGATAAGGAAGGCAGATTTTAGAACAGCAATTTATGCCCTTCAATATGGTATACGTCCCATCTAAAAAGGCCACTTCGACTAAACATGCATTCCTTGTAAGATCACAAAGTAACCTACAGGGCTCCTAAACTGCGGAGTCGTTTGCACCAGCGGTCGCGCGACCGCGTCGCGCTCGGACATTTTGCCGGCGCCATTGATGCCCGCGCGACGCGGTCGCGCGACCGCTGGTGCAAACGACTCTGCAATTTAGGAGCCCTGTAGCTGCATGTTTTGGCACAACATTGGGCCGAACATGGCTCTGTATTGCTAAATTTGCGCTTTGCATGCACGATTTCTTAGCAAAATAACTGTCTTTAACGGCTTGTAACTTCGCCCACACAGGTATAGTAAGTTGCAACTCAGTTTAGGCGGAAGTTAAACTGGCGGGAGTCCGCTTCGCAACGATTCGCGCCACTTTGCAGTCTGCGTCTCTTCATTCTAATCTGTCTCGCTGAGCCAGTGCGGTGCGGACGCGCTGCTCCACTTGGGATGTTCCGCCTAGTCCGGGCTGAAAAAGACTGTAAGCAGATACGGAATAGAAATTCAGAGTCAGCTTTTATGCTGCATCTAACGGTATTAGTGAACCAGTAATCTAAAGGTGCTATTTGGAAGAGCGTTTGCTTCAGGACCGCCGCGCTTCCCGCTATTTGCAGATTTTTGAATTGAGTTAACGATCTTATATATAAAGCTGAATGTCTGTTTGTATGTATGTCTGTCTGTCAGTCTGTCTGTCTGTGTGTACGTATGTTCCGAATAGAAAATTCCATTTCTGAACCGATCCGGACCAAACTTGGCACACATACACTTCGGGCCCCGGCGCGTGTCATAGGCTACTTTTCGTCATCGATCGATATCGATTTTATCGATTTTTTGCAAAATTTGAGCTACGGGGCTGGGAGTTGGCACAGGGAGGTAAGTGAGCATGGGGATTCCGAATACAATAGTAGTTTTTGAAATCGTGCATTACTTTTATCGATTTTATCGATTTTTTTGCAAAGTTTGAGCTACGGGGCTGGGATTTGGCACAGGGGGGTAATCGAGCATGCTGATCACCCCCGTGGGGGTTCAGCATGCTCGAATACCCTCCTGTGCCAAATCCCAGCCCCCTAGCTCAAATTTTGCAAAAAATCGATAAAATCGACATCAATCGATAACGAAAAGTGGACTGTGACACCCGCCGGGGCCCAAAGTGCATGTGTGCCAAGTTTGGTTCGGATCGGTTAAGAAATGGAATTTTCTATTCGGAACATACGGCGGAGCCGGGTAAGCCAGCTAGTTCTTTATATAATAGTTGCTGATTGTTTGGATTGGCCGCTTCGATTTCTGAACATTCCCTTGTTAGCTGCTGCTGAGTCGCTCCATGATTAGTCAAATCAGCGCGTTTATCAATCTTGTGAGGGCCAAGCGGAGAACCTTGGCGGCCATAAAGGGATGATTTAACATATCAACTGCAAATAATTGAAACCGTATAGGTCAACCATGAAACTGTAAAATGGTGTGGCCGCGCGCGTAGCGTACACAGTTTTGACAAGCGGATTATCTCTTCCATCCCTATTCGAATCGAAATTCAGAGCATATAATAGCTTATAGGTAGATACCGGAAGTGATGGGATGCATTTTGTTCGAAACTTCACATTCTTTTGACGTTTGGGTGGGTGCGAAGACTGTAGTCGAAATTGTTCACGATTTTACGAAGGCCTATAAAATTAGCAAAGATTAGGAGCTACAAAACTTGTTAAACTTCGACCAGTACAACAAAGGGACTCAAACTCAATTTGACCTTGTCAGCAGGGCTCTAGGTTCTCTATGAAAACCGGAGTTTCGCTTCTCTTCGACGGTTTATACTACCAAAAATGTTGTAAAATGAGCTCCCTTGTCCATGAGTATTTATACCCTGCTGAGAAGGGAAATTGGCCTCTCTTTTGTCGTAATTAAAGATTGTCAGCTTAGTGATCCTTGCCATTCAAATGATGAAGTCTAACTATAAATAGAGGAGAGAGGTAAAGTACATAGCAAAAGCGAAAGAAGCTTGAAAATCGGGTGAAAACGGTGCGGTAAATCTGACATATCATTCATTTTCCGACTAACATGGAAACAATACTTGGTGTCTGTGGCCTTTTGACATGAAACGTACACCATCAGGTTCGTCTTGGAAAGCTAGCTCCGAATCAAAATTCCGTTTCTGCTGAGCGTTGCTCTAAAAGAAGTTATGAAGGATTTTCGCGTCATTGGTCGTCCAAGAGAATTATAGTCGAGGATGCCTAACTATAAAAGAGAAGCGATTGAGGCAATACAGAAACTGAAAAACAAAGAACGACTCGAATTAAACCTGCGCTAACTTGAGGCTATCGCTGTAGCCACTACATCGTAGCGGCGGTTGTGGCATTCCGACCCTACTTCCTCCTGCGCAAAAATCTTCCATAAGTATTTTCAGAGAAACGATTGGCAAGAACAGAAGTCAGTTTTGGAATCAGCGCCCTAAAGCGAGTGTAATGGTATACATCTCATCTCAAAATGCCACGGACACCGAGTATCGTTTCCTTGTACGAGACGCGATCATGTTTTGCGTACGTTCGATCAACAAGCTTATGAATGAGTTCTAACGCGTTTTGGTTAATTACTATCAGGAATTCGTGAAAGAAAGTGTTCAAGCCAGCTTGGCTTAACGAGTTCTAGCATGTTGTTCCATAAACTTTAATAGTAAATCAACCGAAACGCGTTAAAACTCATCCTCGACTTCTTAATGAAATATACGCAAAGCGTGTTCGCATCTGTTAGTCAGAGAATGAATAATATTAGGTCGGTGCAAAAGTTTTGTCAGTTTTTTCAATCCATCGGCAAACACATTAGAATGAAGATAAACAAACACTTCAAAATGTATTCGATGCAGAATTTCTTCCTCTTTCTAGCAGCTGAATAGTCACCTTGTTTGGTTGCAAGGGTGACGAGATATTTGCTAGGAATTACAACCATTCGTTTTTACCATGTCCAACTTCCACTAATTTTCAAAATTTTTGTGTGAGATTTCCGTAGGAGCCCTAATAACCATCAGATAGCCAAAATCTTTTGCCATCTTACGCAATTTTTTTCTTTTTTCCAGCTGCTTTTTCAGATTTTTACTAAACAGTTTTCTAAAAGTCTTGTGTTTTGGAAAAACGGCAAAACCTGTTATAGCACCAAACACTGCAAAACTTACGGAATAGTGAGGTTTCAACACTCGATTATTACTACCGCTACCATAACAAAGTAAATAAGCGATTTTCGCTTCAAATTATGAAGATTTTCAAACATAGGTTACTTCAGTGCGCACTCTTGAAATTGAGAAATACTGCGATTTTCCCCACGAATTTTGCCCGTCTCGGCAAAAAAAAAAGACAAAAAAAAGTATTAGAAGGAGGAAGAAAAGTTACATCGAATGATGACTGAAGTGTTTAACATTTCATGTTTTACGAAGTTGAAATAGGCTGAATGTAAAATTTGGTCACTTCAAAAATTAAATCGTAGAAATTCTGAAAGACAACCCGTAAGGCTACAAAAAATTGCCTTTATTGGCAAAAGGTTTGCCCTATCTGCTGGTTATAAGAGCTCCTCTGTAAGTCTCGTACAAAAATTTTGAAATTTAGCGAAATTTGGACATGGTAAAAACGAGTGGTTGTAATTTCCAGCAAATATCTCGTCATTCTCGCAACGAAACAAGTGGGAGTTTGGAAGCTGGAAAGAGGAAGAAATTCTGCATCGGATACATTTTAAAGTGTTTATTTATCTTCAGCCTGTTTGCCGATGGATTGAAAAAGCTGACAAAACTTTTGCACCAACCTAATACATCTCAGCGGTAATTTGAATCAATGGTTTTCGCTCATCCCTCCGGTTCACTACTCGGACACAAACGAGGAAAAGCTAATATCTTCTTGTCGAGACGCAGACTAATTAGCGTCCGACAGTCCCCTCGCCCATTCGGCACATGGCACTGTCGACACATGCCATAATCTCATTTTCTACAACACTGCTTACTATTATTTTTACGGCATCATAAACCGATATGTCACATTGCATCACCAGTGCGGGGGTCTTTATGCCTCTCTCTATAACCTATGTCACATTTGACATATATGTCAAATGTGACCCGAGCACCCGGGGACTGCCAGCTCATCTGAAGTAGTTGGCACCGCCCAGTCGGCGAAGGGACTGTCGGACTCCAATTAGTCTGCGTCTCGACATTCTATACAGTTGTCGCAAGGGTAATCACTGTTTGGTAGTGCGATTCTCAAGAAGAAGATAACCAGAAAAAAAATCAGATTTTTTATCTTTGCACTTCCCATCATACGGGGTCTTTCTTGGTTAAGTCTTGCTCTTCGCCCACTGGGTGGAAGAACGAACACCTCAATTAGGCACCGCCTCCACGGGCCACTGGTCCCAACACGATGCACAACAGTAAGACGAAAGGACCAGTAGCCCGCGGAGGCGATGCCTAATTGAGGCGTTCGCTCCTCTACCCTCGCCCATTGAGTCCTTTCAAATGTGCTCTGATTTTTGGGCCATCTCAGCTTAGGTCTTTCTTTTGCCCTCTTTCCTGGAACTTTTACTCACTTAGATACTCAGATACTTAGATCCTCCTCCTCCTTAGATCTCATCCTCACGTGACGTGCAAGCCCCAGTACAGAAGTTGCCATTGATCCCCGTCCCTCGCTTCAGACATCCACGATCTTCTTGGTCGTCGTCGGTGGCTGCGTCTACGAGCTCCAGGGGCAAAAGTCGTATCCAGCTGATTTTTCAGCTGATCCATCCGTTCCACGAACACGTTTGCCCACCTCATCGGTGGTCTTCCTCGAGGACGTTTGGTTTCGCGAGGAATCCACTCAGATGTTCCTAGTGTCCATCTGTCGTCTGTTCTTCTCTTATGTGACCGGGCCATCCTTAGACAATCGCCGGAGGCAGGCCGTCCGCAAACTCGCGCTTTCTTGCAGGCGGTCAGCAGAATTTTGGGGCGTGCCCGAACTTTCAACGAGCGGTGCTTCCTTTACCGTTGCATGTTCTGCCAACGGGCTGCAATACAGAGTTTCTGCAAGCGCTCGTCAAATAATTTCTTTCAGCGAGCGCTGGCCAAAGTTTCAGCAGGCGCTAGGACTCTTTTTAGGCAGCTTAAGGCGTATGTCGAGCAAAACTCTGGGTGACATCGGTGGTTTGAATACCCGAGTTTGGCGTACCTTCTCTCGGTGAAAGGTCCCACAAGCTGTGCGGTCCTTCACAAAGAACCGTGCGGCCCTCGATAATTTTGCATATTTTCGCGGAAAGTCCGCGAGAATGCGGCCACTGCGCCGCAACTAATCTATGAAAAAAAAAACGCGATTGTTTTCCAAGTTTTCATCCAGAAAGTGCCACATTCCTCCAAATCTCTGCAAGCGGAATGCAAGAAATCAGCGAACTATTTTTCTCGTGCCCGCTTGCCCACAAATCGCATGGCCATCTGCCCCCTGGCGATTATCCGAGTCGGTGTTCGGCTTTCGCAACGCATTCTACTGGTTCACGAAAACGGGACATTCTTGTCATATCCGTACTGCGAATTCAGATTAGATGTTGCTTGCGTCGAATCAACTTCGAAGACTGCGCTTTAGCGCTCTGTGGGTGGCCCGTAAGGCTTTTGACGTGGCTGCAGTGTCATTCCAAGTCTCAGCTGCGTAAGAGCGCCGGGAAGACGGTTGAGTCGAACAGGTGGGCACGAAGCTCCGGGTCCGTCACTTGATCGGTGGCTTCCTTCAGAGGCCCCGAAGGCGGCACGGGGTGTTCTTCTTCTCCCGTTACGTTCTTCCCTCAAGTCCTTCTCCATGTTCACGTCCGAGATACACGTAAGAAGACGTCTCCAAAATAGGTGTGCCTTCCAATTCCTTTTCTACATCTTCGCAAAAGGCGTTCTTTATGAACTGAGTCTTCTTCCGATTTATTCCCAATCCGATCTTTTCGCCTACTTCGTTCAGTCCTTCAGCATCGTCTTTGCTTCAGCGATACTGCTCGAGAAAAGGACGATGTCGTCGGCAAAATGAAGGTTCGACGGAATCTCCTATCAACTCGTATGCCTCTCTCGTCTCAATCCAGTGACCTCATCACCCACTGCAAGGCCACGGTAAACGGCTTCGGCGAGATTGTATCGCCTTGTCGGACTCCCTTCTCAATTGGTATGATCAGGGGAGATGGAATAGCTGCATCGCCGTTGTACAGTCTTTGTAGCAGTCGTCCAACGTCCTCACATAAGCTGGATCCACTCTTTGATCAACTAGCGCAGACACGATGGCGTTGATTTCGACGCTGTCAAAGACTTTCTCGTAGTCGACAAAGGTTAGGACGAAAGGCAGTCGGTACTCGCAGACTTCTATGACCCTTGAAACGGTCTGGATGTGGTCTATGCAACTGAATCCCTTGCGAAATCCAGTTTGTTCTTGAAATTGGGCTTCATCCAATGTCCTAGATATGCGAGCGAGAATAATCTTCGTGTAAAGCTTGTATAGCACACTCAGCAGGCATATTGGACGGTAGTTCCAAAGATCTTTCCATTCGCCCTTCTTGAAAAGAAGGACGGTTCTTGATGTTCTCCACTGGTCGGGAATCCTCTCCTTCTGATGTAAGATGTCAGGTACGATGCGAGAATCTCGTGTAGACGTTGTCCTCCGGCTAGCAGAAATTCGACGGAAAGGTGGTCTGGTCCTGGAGCCGTGGACGTTTTCATAGTCTGAATCGCCGTGCGCACTTCAGCAGGTAGAATTCGTGGTGGTACTTCTCCAGTGGGAACAACGGGCATCGGCACGGGTGTTAATGAGCGAAAGAGATTGTTGTAGAAGTTCTTCGCGATAGATTCCATCTTGTATCGGAAAGAAATTGGAGTGCCGTCTTCGTTCAATAGTGCAGCCAGCGGTACGTGATATTCACAAAGGTTCCTTCCGCACTTCTTCAGACTTCGTCTTCCTTCTGCTGCTTCCAGTATCTTGGCTTGTCTATACTTCCTGAGCTCTTGCAAAGCTGTTCTGCAACTGGCATTGACTATCAGTCGCTCGAGATGGGTTGCACTCGGATCCTGCCTCAGAAATCTTCTTCTTTCGAGCAGTTCCTTGGTGGTCTTCGAAATACGTTCCAAATTCTTCTCAGAAGTCGCTGAGGCGCACTCTCCGCAGGCTCGCAACCCTTTCAGAAGCGGGTCCGTACGTTGAGTCCTCCTCCACGATCCAGTCACGACTTGATATGAGCTCTTCCAGCCTTTTACCGTCATAAACGATTTCTTTCCCTCGCGGCACTGTGGCAGACTTTCTTTTCCAGCTTTCGGCTGAGTCGCATTTTCGCTCGAAGGAGGCGGTGATCGGAGCCACTGCAAAATGGAACTACTGAGCATCAAGCAAGCTCCGCCATCGGTCGGTAGAAAGTGGTCGATCTCCGCGTGAGTCGTTCCGTTGAGCAATTCCCATGTCCACCGGCGATGTTCTTTCTTCATGAAGCGGAATTTCCATGGAAAAGTCGTTTGGCGGAGAGACCAATGAGACGGTTGCCGTTTTCGTTCCGGATCCTATATCCAAACTTCCCAATCCTATATTCCTTTTCTAGTGGCATTCCTATTTTTGCATTAAAGTACATACCACAGCATACTTGTAGAAAGACTTTCGTTGCGGACGTCTTTGTAGAAAGCATCTAGTTCTGAGTCGTCAGGTGCTGATGTTGGAGAGTAACAGTTGATGATGCTGATGTTCTTCTGACGTGGAAGTCGTAGTCGTAGGATGGCTATTCGAGGTGACGGGATCTCATACGAATCGACAAGATGAACGATTGATGGGTGACAAAACCAACGCCTTCAACGTTTCGTGATGGACCTTTTCACCACGAGTGATGAGGGTCCCTTCACTCATTTGTCGCACGTCCTTCTTCCCAGACTTCGTTTCCTGCAGAGCGATGACGTGGTACCTGATGTGCTCTGCAGCATCGAGAAGAGCGTGAAGGTCGGCGTTTGTGAAGATTGTCCTGGCGTTGTAGGTGCAGAGTAGGAGGCAATCTCCATGGCGTATCGTCCGGGCGGAAGTGTCGTTTTTGTTCAATCCAAAAGGCGCCTTGAGGAGCCTGACATCGTTTTTGCTACCGCCCGGCGCCGTAGGCGAGATACGATGTGCAGGGTTTCTTTCTTTCTATTCTTTTAACTGGAGGAGTAATGAATTTCTCTCTTACAAGAGCAGACTTACTAGGCCTACTCTCTTGGTTTCCACGGGACAATCGCTGACCCCGGCCTTGGAGCGGGAAAACCGCCTACCGACCAAAAACCTAGACGGCGGTGAGGTGGCCTGGCCAGCTGGAACTTTTGCTGACATAGCCAAATTTATTATGTGGTCCTCTTTTTGTCTTCTTACGTGCCCATACCATCTTCTTGCATCTTTTTGACAAGCGGTGCGAATTGTACAGAGTCGTTTGGGATGTGGTCAAGCATCGTGACTACCGTCCTTTCCTCATGCCTTGTGCAAAGATAGCATTTTCTCCCGTATAGCGCTGGTATTCGCCCGGTACATCAGGGACTTCACTTTCAGCGGCATTCATTTATCATACAGGACTCCTTTGATGCTTCTATCTCGTTCAAGCTGCATTCACTCTACTTGTTATCTCGTCTTGAAGACTACCATCTGGCTACCATCTACCATCTGCGGTGATGCGGCTTCTAAGGTGCGTAAAAAAGGTGGTATTTCTGATTTGCGTGCCTCCAATCTGAATGTTCCAGGTGCCTGCGTTCCCAACTCCATGACTCCGTCTTCGTTGTATTCCGTGAAGCTCCAGCTGATCCTTCCACATCTGCGCGTCCTTTTGAAATTCACTTCTGCTTTTTGCCATAAGGATTACATTATCCGCGTACATGAGAACCCATGGCGGATGTTGTACGAAGTTGTTAATTAGCGCATCCATGACGATGATGAACAGGGGTGAGAGCGCGTGACCCTGACGTACACCAGCATGTTCCTTGTATTATTCTGACTGTCCTGATGTTGTTTGAATCTTTGTGGATTATTTGGATCAAATGTAGTCCTCTAGTACCAGTTGTTTAGGCACTGTCCATATTAGTATACCGTGTGGTACTTTGTTAAGCGCCTCCTCGAGATTTAAAAACTCAACATGTAGATCACATCGCCTTTCCCTGCTCCGCTCGATCATCATTCTTTCCTAGATAGCGTACGTCGTGCTATAACCCTTTATGATCAAAATTGGTAGAGGCCAATTTTATGATGCTTTGAAGTCTTGTTTCCAATATTTTTTCGACGTCTTCAACGTGTGGCTTATCACCTGATTTTAGGTGTTTAGTAAGGATACGTGAATTTGAGAACAAGTTTGGGGAATGGGTAAACGTAAACGACGCTGATTTTCCGTGCGACGTCGTGGAGATAGTTTAAATGCGAAAGGGAATGAGACGTATCGTATGGTGCATCTACAAATTGTTGAAGTGTAGGTAAATAAATATCCTTTAGCCTTTAAAGTCGGTGTCAATTTAGCAATAACACTGAGAGAAGATAGATGCAAACGGAAATTTCTACAACGTCTATGTTATCCTGCTTGACTCTACAGCACATACACAAGCAATAAGTTGCGGCTTATCTTACTTGACTTTACACACATACACAAGCAATAAGGTGGGCTAGTGCAGGAATCTTTGCCGCGTTGAACTGCTGCAGTCTGTGCCTAAGGGAGTAGGTACGGAGGATTCAGAAAAAAAAGTGGATCGTAGCTGAAGCGATATCATGCGTTAATAAATCGCCTGGATGTGGTCCATGCAGCTGAATCCCTTGCGAAATCCAGCTCGATTGAGCTTCACCAGTTCCTATATTTGCGAGCTAGGATAATCTTCGTGAAAAGCCTGCACAGCACACTCAGCAGCATATTGGGCGGTAGTTCCGTAGATCCTCACGTTCACAATTCCTGAAAAGAAGAACGGTTGTTGACGTTTTCCATTGTTCCAGAATTGCTTCTGAAGGTTAAGGTATCAGATGCAGCGCGAGAATTTCCTTTAGACGTTGTTTTCCGGCTCGCAGAAATTCGACGGAAAGATGGTCTGCTCCTGCACCCTTGGACGTCTTCATGGTGTGAATCGCCGTGCGCACTTCAGCAGGTAGAATTCGCGGTGGTACTTCTCCAGTGGGATTAATGGGCATTGGCGCGGGTGTTGATGGCGGAAGATATTGGTTTAGAAGTTCTTCGCGGTAGATTTCATCTTCTAATCGGAAAGAAGGTTTTTTGGCACTTCTTAAAAGTTCGTCTTCCTTTGGCTGCTTTCAATATCTTGGCTTGCCTGTACTTCTTGAGATCATCCTCTAAGGCTGTTCTGCAACTGGAGTTGACTAGCAGTCGCTCGAGACGGGTTCCTTTCGGACTTGCCTCTGTCTTCTTTCGAGTAGTCCCACTAAAGCAAAGACGATGCTGAAGGAACTAAACGAAGTAGGGAAGAAGATCGGATTGCGAATAAATCGAAGAAGACTTAGTTAATGAAAAACGCATTTTGCGAAGATGCAGAAATGGAATTGGAAGGCACCTCTATCATGAAGACGTCTTCTTACGTGTCGGATCTTTGATGAACATGGATAACTACATGAGGGAAGAACTTGACAGAAGAAGAGGAGCAGGTTGGGCAGCCTTCCGGTCACTGAAGGAAACCACTGACCAACTGACGGAGCTTCGTGCCCACCTGTTCGACTTAATCGTTCTCCCGGCGCTCTGTTACCAGCTGAGACTTGGGCCGACATCGTAGTTACGTCGAAAACTCTAAGGACCACCCAAAGAGCGCTAGACCGCAGTCATCTGAAGATGACTCGACACAAACAACATCTTGTCGGATTTCAAAGTACTAATATGAAAAGAATGTCCCTTTTTCGTGACCGAGCGAATAGGTGCGAAAGCGAGCACCGATGGGCCGGTCACATCATGGGAAGAACAGACGGTAGGTGAACATTAAGAACATTGGAGTGGATTCCTCGCAAAAAAACGTCTTCGAGGATGACCTCCAGCGAGATGGGCAAACGTTTTTATGGAAACGATGGACCGGCTAAAAAATCAGCTGGATACGATTATCGCACCAGGAACTCGTGAACAGTCACCGACGTCAACCAAGAAAGTCGTGGATGCTTGAAGCGAGGGACAGGGACCAATGGCAACTTCTGTACTGGGGCCCGCACGTCACGTGAAGCCGGGCCATTTGAGTATCTGAGTAAGTAAGAGATAATGAACTTGAAGCTATGCTAAACCACTACATTCGGTCATTTGAAGAACTCGGAAGGTTTGAAAAATTGTGCAACCATTGCACTAGGTTAAAGCGAAAAGAATGCCGCTTTTTTTCGTTTTTTTTCCAGCTAAATGGTATTTTTCAAGAACTGCAACTTATCGAAATCCCAAATATCATGATGAAATTCTCGTAGGTTTATAGTGCGCAACTGCATAAATGGGCGGAGCGCAGGGGTATTAGGGGCGAAGTTTGCCATTTTTCGTTTTTTGATTTTTTTTTCTGACTTCTAATCGCTAAAAGGATATGGCAAGTGCACAGATGGATAATTGCATGTGTTTGCTACATGCTGGAGCAATCAAGAGGTCTGTGGATTTTTTGGGGCGAAAATCCGATTTTTGGCACTGTGTGCTCGTTGTATGTTTAGGCTCCGTACTTTGGGTAAACGACGATTTGAGCCAAGATTCAGCTGTCATTTTGCAGAAATTGCGCCCCATCGAAGAATACGCTTCCATACTTTTTCCGGCTCGACCTGCTGCTCTGCTGTAAGAAACGGCATTTTTTCTTTCAAATCTAATAGTTGCTCTAATACTGTAAGATGCAAAATTCATTTTAAAGAGAGTAGTCCTAACGTGGAATGGCAAAAGTTAGCAATTCCGATTTCTAGCGGCGGAAAAAAGTAGGCCTTCTTGACTCTTAGCAGCAAGTGGCTTACTTATACTTGAGATGATTAGAATAGTGCTAAAGTCTTTGTCTTTTTGATTGAGTCGTACACAAGATCGTTAAATCGTTTTATTGACTTTACGTGTATGGCTCATCAAAAGACAAAGATATTAGAATCATGTTGAGGTTTATTGAGGGGGCCGTCACGCCCACTTTTTCTAGAATTTTGGGGCCCACAGCCTACAAAAATTCTCGTAGATATCCCGAAAAAACTTTCGGAGTGAGTGGCAAACACCACACACCTTTATTCGAAGTAAATTTTTGTCCTCCTCCCCCTCCTCCCCCCTCCCACCGGAAGAAAATACTGGGTATGCCACACTGCACCTGAAATATGTCTACTACAGCGCTGGCCGTAGCTATATAGCCACCTTAAAAATCACTGTAATTTGCCCTCTCTTGCTTAAAATTGTCGAAAAACCACTATTTTGCGTGCAAATTAACGTCGTATCATTGACTGGGACGGCTCCCAATTTTTTTGATTTTGGCCGGTTAAAAATTGAAAAATTTGAAAAAACGGGTTCCCAAAGCTGGTCACAGCTACAAAGCCTCCTCTCAATTTCAATCAGTACTACGTTCTTTAAATCTGAAATTTTTTGTACATACACAACATCAAAATATGTAACATTTTTCACACCTGGGAGCTGTCGACTTTGAAAAAAGAAGATTCGTACTGCATTTTTTGCTCTAAACTGTATAAAAAGTCACATTGTTTAAAAAACTGCTTTTTCACTAAATTTTGAAGCACTTGTTTGACTCGGATAAGCTCCTAGGCTTCGCCGAGCCTTTGCAATAAATACGTTGAAAAACGCTCAAGTCAGCATTGCGTAGTCGTTGATATTGATAAACTAGCCCCAACCCACCTCCAAGTAGACGAGTTTTCAAACCGCACAAATTGAGTTCTAATGCCGGAAAAGCTCTGTCACTTTCATAGCACGTCGCCTGTACAACGATGGACACGTGTGCAAAGTTTGAACGTCATCGCAACTTTAAGGATTCTGGTTCCGCCTTGGACGTCTTTTTTTCCAAAAATTAGTGGTGCAATCTGCTGATCATGATCCACTCTGGCCACTGGATCGAGCGGAAAGCCGCTTTAAACTTCAAGATTCTAGTAATGCTTACAGTCTTGTAAGATTTGACTTGATGAGGAGTTCAAAGTAGTAAAATTTGAAGTCATGTGAGATACACTGCGCACAACCGAGCTGCAGACAAAGCATTCTAACTTCATTGCTGCAAAACGTCTTTGCAAAAAGTTGACAGTTTCTGCATGAGTACGCCGCCATGCAAACAAAGTGTCAACTTCCAACCAAAAGTTTTCGTGAGTTAGAAATCCAGTTTTGCGTTTCAGAAGCGTGCTTACACCTTGGTAAGATGAGGCTCGTTCATCAAGATCAGCGACTGCGCAATGTTGAGTCCAGCGCATTTCACCGTGTTCATTGCAAAGGCTAAGCAAATCCTAGGACCTTCATCCGAGTCAAACAAGTACTTCGAAATTCAGTGGAAAAACAGTTCTTTAAACAATGTGACTTTAATGCAATTTAGAGCAAAAAATGCAGTACGAATCGTCTTTTTCAAAAGGCGACAGCTCCCAAGTGTGAAATATGCTACATATTCTGATGTTGTGTATGTACAAAAAATTTCAGATTTACAGAACGTAGTACTGATTGAAATTGAGAGGAGGCTTTGTAGTTGTGACCAGCTTTGGGAACCCGTTTTTTCAATTTTTCAATTTTTAGTCGGCCAAATTCAAAAATTTGGGAGCCTTCCGGTCAATATGTCTTAGTTTGCACACAAAATAGTGGTTTTTCAGTCAATATTAAGCAAGAGAGGGCAAATTACAGTGATTTCTAGGGTGGCTTTATAGCTATGGCCAGCACTGTATCATAGCAGTCATCCATCATTATTACAGTAATATTCATTCGCAAAAAGTTACAAAATCGACAAAGTTCTAGCGGAAGCAGAAGTTACATAAAAAGCAAGTGAGTAAAAAAAAGTTGAAACGAGCAATCAATTTCTACCACTATTATAATTACAATTCACTGTCCACATAAAATTCTAAAAAAAATCGCACTTTTGAAGGAAGTGTCCCGTGTAAGCAAATCGTCGGAATTTTTTGTACGTTCAAATAATTATTAGAATCGAAAATTTTTTCGAATGCATTGTTACTTGAGAGACTTTGGGGATACAGCAACAAAACTGAGCTGCGCAAGTGTGAGGGGGATCTCAATGCTAGAGAGGGCAAGTTGATTTATGTTGTCCGCGATTTTGATATCGTAAGACTCCGGACACCACGCGACTTGCCCAGGCGCTCTTTGGCGCCCTCCGCCATTCGTCGACGGGTTTAATGGCGGAAGTTCTGCGGTAGGGCTGGAGCAACGCTGTGGTGCCTCTCCCCCACTTGCCATGTCCCCGGTAATTTCCTCTCAGTATACCCCGGGTGTGCTCAGCGCACATTAGGACAGGATTCAACAAACAGAAACTACCCCTCGGTATGACGTGTCTGATCGAAATGATATAGTTCATGCTCGATATCCAAATTTTGCTAGTTGCATGATTTTATTCAACGCAGCTCAATCTGCAATAAACTGCCCGAATTACATAGAACACTTTCTTTTGACCCATCTATTCTCTTCATAACGGAATCATGGTGCAAACCAGATTCTATACATGATGCTAACATATGCCGAGGTTTTGATTATGATATATACAGATGTGACAGAGAGGGCACAGCAGTATAGGAGGCGGTGTTCTTGCCCTCATACACAGAGGGCTAGAGCATCACTTAATCTCCAGTCAGGACTTCTCTCCATATTGCCAAGTTCTATGTTTTTGTGTTAGTGATGCAGCCAGCTGCACTTATTTTGTATTAGTTTATCGAGTCCCTCTTGTGACAGTACTTGCTTTGCAAACGCAGTATCTTATTTCGCCGAAATTCTCGACAGAGAACAAAACTGCATCATCCTGGGAGATTTTAATTTGCTGGTTGGCTCATGGCAGAAGGATGGCAGAATGGGCATCACTGGGTTCCCTCCACTCCTCCTCCACGAGCTACTTCGAGTTGTGGAAGTATACGGTCTACATCAACTAGTAAAGGTTCTAGAGGCTCTCAAGTGCTTGATCTTGTGTTTTCCAATAATAGTAACTTGATTAAATACCTTACTGTGTGCGAACCCTTCTCTACATCGGACCACTGCTCTATTACATTTAAGCTGCGCAAGCATGGTAGAATAGTATCGCTTGAGAAATATCAGCCTGATTTCATGCATGCTGATTATGACGCTATAAACATGAGCCTATTAGAAGTGGATTGGCGAATTATCGTATTTAGCGCATTGTGGGCAGATCGTTGTTATGAACACTTTCTTGAAGTGTGCAGTGATGCTATTAACAATTTCGTCCCTCTGCGTAAAATCTGCCGTGGCCGCATGCTTTTCTATCCCAAAAGGATACTCAAGTTGAGGCCAAGGTCTCCAGGCTTTATCGTGCAAGAAGCAGAATTGGTATCCAAAAATATCAAAGGTTCTCAAAAAAACTCAAACGTGAATTATACCGCTGCAGACTCACAGAAGAATGCGAAATTGCCCACAGCCGAATATACGAGCGTTCTTTCGCTTCTGCAATCATAATTTGAGGGTGTCAAATAGCATTGGCACTATATACGACTCAACCGGGCAGCCCTGCGCATCTGATATGGAGAAAGCTGAGAGATTTGCCGAATTTTTCAAATCCGTCTATAAGGACCCAACAGCCTCGAATGCGATTGTCCACGTTTTACAAATGCGAAGATTGATTATTTGGATATCACCACTGATACAGTATATCAAGTTTTGAGGCGACTCCCCCTTAGAAGATCCACATCCCCTGATAAACTCCCATCCTTAAACTTTCATATTTTTCCTAGGAAAGCATCGTTAGGTATAGCCCCAGTACTAGCTTTGCTGTTTCAAGGATTTCTTCTTCGTGGAGAAGCCCCTGCCTTATGGCGCACACTGCAATTGTTAAGCCGATTTTCAAAAAGGGCTGCAAGGCTGAGGCCGGAAATTATAGGCCGATCTGTTTAACATCGAGCAAAGTCTTTGAAAGAATAATTTGTAAACAGATTTGCGCATTTCTTACTAGCAACCATCTTGTGCACAAAGCACAACATGGATTTTCACCCAAAAGATCTACATTAGCAGCTTCAATGTCAACGGTACCCTTGTGGCAGAGAGCAGTTAGTGATAAAAGAATTGTAACAGTCTGCTATATAGATTATAAGAAAGCCTTTGGCTCCCTTACAAGGGAGGTACTATCAACGGCCGTGACCTTTTCATATGAGATGCATATCATCTAAAGCAGCTTCGAACGCTGATTTTGAATCTGCCTTCCGTTTCTGCGGAACGCTCTTCTGAAGAAAGTTATGGAAGCCTGAACATTCTATTTTGGAGGCGCTCTCTGAGTTTGAGGGCGCTGCTATGTGCATTGGTGGTGCAGTAATGTAGTGGTTAATTGCTGCCGTTGAAGGCGCGAGGTTAATGGTTCGAATCCGGTGGAGAGCGAACTATTTTGCTTATTGAATGTGAGTTTGAAAGCACTCTAAATCGCCTGCAGATACTTACTGTAATGCCTTTGGCATTACAGTAAGTATGTGTAAAAAAAGAATTTTCTGGCAAAACTCCTTGTAATGAGAGCCTGAAATTTTATTTGACTTCCTTACTAGTAAAACAGGACCAGACATGGCCTAGCACGTTTGTCGCCATGTAAAGCTCAAAAAATGCACACTGTCATTAGTCGAAAAGATGTTCTCTCCTGTTTGTGCTAAGGCATTATAGTAAGTGCCTGCAGGCGCTTTAGAGTGCTTTCAAACTCACATTCAATAAGCAAAATAGTTCGCTCTCCATCGGATTTAAACCATCAACCTCTCGCATTCAATGTCAGCAATTAATCATTACACTACTGCGCCACCAACGCACATAGCAGCGTTCTCAAACTCAAGGAGCGCCCCCAAAATAGGATGTTCAGGCTTCCATAACTCTCTTCAGAAGAGCGTTCCGCAGAAAAGGAAAGCAGATTTGAAATCAGCGTTCGAAGCTGCTTCAGATGGTATGCATCTCATATCAAATCGCCACGGCCATTGAAAGTACTTCCCTCTTTAGCTCTTCTCTTTACAAAATTAGAGGCTTATGGCATTAAAGGCTGTTTATTACGATTTCTCAAAGCATTCCTGCTTGAGCGCACGCAAAGAGTGCGGGTCAATGAATCGTTTTCTTCAATCTATCCAACAGCAAGTGGTGTACCGCAAGGTAATTGCTTGGGGCCTTTGTTGTTTTTGCTTTACATCAACGATCTACCGTCATGCATTCCCCATGATGTATATTGCTCTATATATGCTGATGACACAAAACTCTACTGCTACGGCGACCCTAATGTGATGCAGCGCGCCTTGGATGCGGTAGAGAGGTGTCCGACAAATGGGAGCTTGACATTTCCGCGGAAAAAAACCATTATCATGGCTGTTGGACGTGCACATCTCCAGTGTTCCTTTCGTATTGGGACCATGAGCTTCAAACAGTTAGCAACGCCAAGGACCTTGGGGTGACCTACTCTGACAAACTAAAGTTTGAGAAATACATACGAGATATTGCCGTTGCCGCTCACGCCAGGTGCAATTACATCCTTCGTGGGTTCAAAACTACTAATGTAAAAATTCTCTTTCGCCTTTTCGTCATCTATGTTCGTCCTCTTTTGGAATATTTCACTCCACTATGGTCTCCCTCTGAGAGAACCCTTACGGAAATTATTGAAAGAGTCCAGAGATCGTTCACTGCCAGAATTTTTGCCCGAGCGGGAATATTCCGATTGTCATAAAATCTAGGCTCTCTATTCTAGCCACTACTACTTTTGCGTTTAGAAGAACCCTTTATGACCAAAACCTTGTCTTCAAGATAATTACCAACGGGACTGAATTGAAAACGCAAGATTTTTTCAGTCCATCGAATTTAAACAATTACACTAGAGGATGTTGTTGTTTGTTGTGTTGTCACATGTTCAGGCTTGTAGTAGGGAAAGTGAGGAACCAGCAATACTATAACTCTTTCCTAGTGCGTGTTGACAAAACGTGGAATGTGCTCCCAATGGAAGCTATCACCGCGAGATCTACATTCGTTTTCAATAGAGAAGTTCAAAAATTTCTGAAATCACAGGGGGTTTATTCTGACTACCATTTTCCAGGAAATTTTTTGAGATTTCGACGTTCCTTCCCTCCGCAACGAATTCTAGCTGATGTATGGTTTGGTCTCCCAGAAGGCGAAAACTTCTCGTTATGTTCGATGTTTTTATTTTTTTGTTCCCCGAATCAAGAAAAAAAACGTATCTACCTCCAGTGATTCTCTACCATTTTGTGTTGCAACTCTCTTGAGTTATCCTTCTTCTTTGCTACAGTGTTCTTTCTGTAGTCATTTCGATCTTTTTTTCTTGGTGATTATTCCCCTCTTCCGAAGGTTTTATTGTACTTTTCCCTTCTTTTTATGTCTTATAGTCCTTTCTAAAACCTCTAACACCTTTATTTTTCTCTCTGGGGTGCAAAGGCTAGCTAGCCTTTGCAGGCGGGCTCGCTGGCCCCCAAACAGGAAGTATCGTTTTCGAAAGACGTATAAGATTTTGGTCGACCGCTGAAATTATTATCCTCCTCGTCTAGAGTCATTTGGATGTCGACTTTATAGTTAAATATTAGGTTGAACACTAAGTTTTGCAATTTGTTTCATAACTTCACTCTCATTCAACATGGCGCACTCAAACTTTGGCATCATGTAGAATGCAATGTGAGCTACAAGCGAGCACAAATTGTCTGAATTTTAAACACGAAATAGAAAAGTTTCAGGCATTTTTCGAAAACTAGTGAAATTTGAGAATTTTTGAGGTTTCAAGCTAAAATGAAGCCTTTAGCAGCCTAGACAACATGCGCAGTAATCCGGATTCGTCTACAAATTATTGCTGGAGGTTGACTACTTTGGCCTAGTAAGAAAGAAACAAAATTCAGGGGCATGTCGAGATTTGGCGTCCTCACAAAGTCGAACGAGCCGATGTACGCAAGAGCTGCTGGGGACGACCGTCAATGACTAAAGAGTCCGAAGCTCAAATTCCTCCGAGACTTCACATAGTAAGGTTATTTAACCTGCCGAACGCAAATATCATATTCATTTGTTGAATCAACGCCATTTTCCTTGTTTAGGGTGAGACCCCACATCGTACACCTACAGTAATCTTACAAAAAAGCCCTTATCACGGAATTTCACTATCGTTTTCGTGATCAGCATGTCGGATAACACTCCTATGCCAAGTTTCAGCCAAATCCGTCAAACTTTGAATCCCTTTCCTACCATACACCTACCGTAACCCTCACTGCGACGTCAGAATTTGGTAGGTCAGCAGCTGCGCCTGTAGCTTACGTAATAACCAACGCAGTGGTAATATTTGAGTGCGCCATGTTGAGTGAGAAGGAAGTTATGAGACCAGTTGCAAAAGTTAGTTTTCAACCTAATAAATAAATAATTAAATAAACAAAACTCGGATAGCGTTCAAAAAAAGCTGTTTGACTCTTTTGAAGTGCTTTAAAAAGTTTGTAGCCGAGGATCTGCAAGGCACTGTCAGGGAAAAAATCTTCAAAACTGTTAAAAAAGAACAAACTATCATTTTTGGATTGCCCTAATAACAACGTCAACTACTTCAAAATCGCAACTATAGAAGCGAGAAAGATAGTGCTTTGTCAACAAAAAACATTGACATTAATGGCCTCCTAAAAACTTTTGTGAGTACTCGACAAGGACTGATATGGCACCCTAGCTCTTCTGCTGCACGTAGGATTCAGGACCTATAGTAGCAAATTAAACATCTCCAAGCGCTTTCATATCTTCCTCGAAAATTGTCGAGGTAATTCCGAAACAGAAGAATTTGATGGTTACGCTAAACAGCAGATTTAGAAAAAATGAGAAAACGTTGCATTACCGCATAGAAGAAAAATTGGTAACATATACACATCTTATGTCCCAAAAAGTGATCTTGGCTGGAGATTCTTTATTGGCATTTCAAACATTTACCAAAAAGTAGCAAATGAACGAAAATCGAGCTTAGGGTGCCTTCATACCGCGCCCGCAGCCGCCGCTAGCAGCCCGTAGCAGCCCGTAGGAGCCGCCAGCAGCCGCCAGCAGCCCGTAGCAGCCCGTAGCAGCCCGTAGGAGCCGCCAGCAGCCGCCAGCAGCCCGTAGCAGCCCGTAGCAGCCCGTTGCAGCCGCCAGCAGCCGCCAGCAGCCAGCCCGTAGCCGCCGCTGGCCGCTTTTGTTATAATAACCAAAAACATCAGAATCTTACTACTTTGAATGCTCCTGCCTACGCTTTTCCAAGCTTTTTCTTCTATTGCCACCCGTGTGTAGTTCGGAAATGAAAAAAACACATATTATATTTGTGTTCATTGTTCTGTTGCCGTACATTGCATCCTATGTGCCCACATTTCAATTTTGCAATCCGTCTTGTGTAAAACGTGTGAGCCATTGTTAAAGTTAGAGAAACCCATACCGCGAATCAATCGGCGAGTTGCGAAATAGTAGACAATTCAGATATGCACCGATAGCCAAGAAGAAGATTGAAGCAAAAGCATACTCAAAGTAAACAAATTGCACACCTGCAGGAACTGCACGCATCCAGAGTCAGAGGAAATCACCCAGGAAAGAAAGTTCAGCGAACTGTGGGCGACAAGGTAATGAAATGGACACAAATGTGATGTGAGAGATCAAACTATCCACTGGCAGCAACAGAGGAAAAAGCAAGGAAGGTGAAAAGCGTAGCAGGAGCATTCAAAGCAGTATTCGATGAGCTTGCGACTATGACAAAAGCGGCCAGCGGCGGCTACGGGCTGCTAGGGGCTGCTACGGGCTGCTGGCGGCCGCTGGCGGCTGCTGGCGGCTGCTACGGGCTGCTAGCGGCGGCTGCCGGCGCGGTATGAAGGCACCCTTACTGACAACCTTGGTACCACATCTTCTTCGTAGAATTGACATATTGTGCGTCATATTGGATTAGTCTAGCAAACGCTATAGAACCATTCATTCGCTATTCATCTAATGCCGGTAAGGATAGTTTGAAGTCGGTGGTAATCAGTATGTTTTCTAATAGACAATTTGGCAACGAGTCTATGAGAAGGCACTGACATTCCAAAGGAGATTCAACGAAGTGAAGTGGAAATAATACTTAGAAATATTTAGGCCTTCATGAATGACGAAACTGTCAGAATGTAGGGCCGCGATCAGAAGAATGATGACCACATACACATTCATATGACGGTGGAAAAATTTGTGCATTTGATGTCATGTATTTTTTAGGGTTTGCGGTCGTAATAATGAGGAAGTGATAAAGAAATTGTCATGTGTCACATTTTCTCGCTCCGGTCTGATTGCAACTCTCTCTTTACTTTAGAAAAATGTACCGTCTAGTTGCCTGTATTAGCACAAATCACTATTGTACAAGCCTTCTCGGGGTAGAGGTACGAACGCCTCAATTAGGCGCCGCTTCTGCGGGCTGCTGATCCTTTCGTCTTACTGTTGTACATCGTGTTGGGACCTTAGTTCGCGGACGCGGTGGCAAATTGAGGCGTTCGTTCCTCCACCCGTGTTATCAATAATTCTCCCCAGGGCTCGGCACGAGCTGACCCCACGAAAATTTCAAAACGAGGTCTCGTTTGATTTTGAAACTTTCGTACGAAGTCCCCTTTGACCCATTCTCAAAACCCGTCATTATTTTTTGATTGTGTTTAAGTATGTAGTAGGGTTTTCTTGTATGCTAATTTCATGGAACAGCTTTTACAGCTTCCTGAGCTTTTCAAGTGGTTGAAGCACATTTTGAGAAGCAGAAAAAACCGACTTTTTGACCGCAGAGCAGACTGAGTAATTTTCAGGTGGCTATAAAGTGCTGAAAAGGAAACATTATGAAAATGTTTCTTTTCCGTATGTAAACTTTCACAGTGTAGATACATTTTATGTAAAAAAGTAGAAAACTTATGTGAGCAAAGTATCCGTGCCAGCTCAGCTGGCACCCATCTAACACGGTGCCAGCTAATTCAGAAAAAAGTTCAGCACAGCTTTCATTTACATAAGTTTTCATAAATTTTTGGGCCATAGTTCGGGTTCCCAAATGCTCATGCACACACCAGATTTGGTGTCATATTATCGCGTTTAGGCTGAAAACAAGCCTTTACTTGTTTTGATGGACAGATGCCGGTGGCATGCCGGCAGCATTTTTGCGGCTCTTCTTCGCCACGGACCCGAAAAAAAGATATTCCCTTTGTTTTCCGCCCTAAAACGATATCAAGCTTGACCCGGTGCCAGCTATGCCAAGCTCTGATTCCCCGGTCTCTAAACCTTCCTCCTTCTCGCTTTTAAAATTTATGAAGCACAGATACTTGCAACATTTGCCCAACATCGCTCATCTAACGCTGTATCTGATCAATAATTAAAAAGCGAAAAAGTGTAGTCTTCCTGATGGCTACCTGTTTCCCGTGTATGATTAATAGAAAACAATCAATCAAAACAACAAGGGTTCTAAAAAATCTATAGTAGCAGCTTTCCGCAGCTCACATGTCACCCCATTGAACTCATAATATCGCTCTCGGTTGTAACTCAGTTCAAAATTCAAACATTCAAACCATATCATAATAAACAAATTACTTTTAAGTTTTATTTGCTCCGCTTATGTAAAGCGAAGTTTAACTATCATAACTTATAATAACGGGCTAAGGGTGTTTACGTGTTGTGTGTGTGTGTGTGTGTGTGTGTGTGTGTGTGTGTGTGTGTGTGTGTGTGTGTGTGTGTGTTACGAAATTCGTAGAGCGTGTTCCAGCCATCGTTTCGAGCCCAACAATGTAAGTCTACCATGCGAAATTATGAGTGGATGCATTGAGTGGATCCCTTATAAACTGCGCGTCAGACGGATCCACTTGGCTTCTGGCCCGCAAATTAGGGTCCGTATTTCCACTTTTTGTACAGTCGTGGATGTGTTTGGCAAGTAAATGTGCAGGCCATGGACTTAGGTCCAAAAAAGTGATCAAAAGTTTACTACTTTACAAAAACGGCGCCAAAAAGTATGGGTTGCGTAAATGTTCAATTTGCCAAGGTTTTAGCCAAGCATTTGACAAGATTTTTGCACAAAGATGTAGCTCACACTTCCTATTGCCCTTATGGCGACTACCAAGCCATGACAAATCCAAAAGCCTATTCAAATTTGCGTTTGTTTTCCTGAAGTTTCATCCACACAAAATCACACCGATCTCACGTGAAAAAACTTCCTAAGGGCCGCATGCACTAACCTCCCCGCGGGGAGGTTAGTGCATGCGGTCCTAAATGAGTAGTTGTTTACATTTTACTCATGATAGTCATCATTGCGCGGTGAGCTTCAATGCCATCATTATGCAATAATGAGCAGGCCTTCAGACAGTAGAACAAGTGCGAGCCTCTGCGAAACAGAGGTGACGCACTGGTTTAAAGATAATCTGCACATGGCAGTCCTTTGCATTTCGATAATTTTATACAGGCATATTCGCCAAAATATAAGGCGTTCACCTTACTTATTCAATGCTGCTTTGTAAGACGGTCTATTAAATTACTGAAGGGCGATTTTGGATAGGTGGCTTTTTGTCAACTTCGATGATCCTTGTAAGAGACGCGACCAAGCTACAGTGATTCATCATCATATGCATAGAACCAACCTACTAGGACAAATATCACCTAACAACGAGAATGCAATGCACAGGATGTCCCAAAAAATGTGTCTAAAATGTTGATAACTCTCTTGTCGTGAACTATCTCAAGAAGCTTCAAGCACAATCTCGTGAAGCTGGCTGCTACTTATGTTAGATTTACTGTATAAAGTGAATCACCCATTCCTCTCCGTTGCTATATTTCGGTAAATTGGTCCTTGACCCATGGAAGGTTATATATCGGCTCAGAAAGAAAACAAAAACGATCTGAAATCCCTCACTGGGCTAAATAGATTTGCTGATTATAAATATGAAGTTTGCATCTCATTATAATGCTTCCTTAGAAAGATTTGCCAGGTAATCAATAGCAGCCGTTTCTACGATGTTGCCAAAAAATGTGTACACCATTTAAAAGCTTCGCATACTTGTATAAAATCAAGTACTAGCCTCGGCTTCCATAGAAAACCTATAAACTGGAAGTAATACTAGCAAACTTGTAACTACTAGAAGTGACATATCAACCAGAAGTAAAGAGTTGTACTTAAGTACATATCTTACTTTGTCTCACAAATAATGCACTTTTTTGAATTCAACTTCTGATCAGGATAATTCCTCACCAAAACTATTTTTTTGAGCGCATTAAAAACTATTGCAAGAACCCTGTGACTATATATATATCGCATGCTTTTGTTAGTCCTCTAGATTTTCTAGCCTGAAAAAATTCAAAAAGTTTTTCTAAAAAGCTATACTTTGAGAGAGTTTTTCAGGCTGTTAACTACGTTTTGCAATTGAGTCCGTAACTTTTCTCTTTTGACATTGGCGCAGTTAAATTTTGGTACTGTATACAGGGTGTCCCAAAAGTAAGTACACACTTTTCAATCGTTAATATCTCTCTTCCCATCGTGTCTTTTCCTTCCATTCAAGTACTATTCTGCAGAGGAGGCTTCAACTTAGATTCAGCGTATCGAGCGAATCACCGATCATTCTTCATTACTGTAGGATTACGGTACGAACTTCGGCAAGGATTTTAGCCCATTGGAGGCCATATTTTGCCTCGGAACAAAAACAAACAAGACCCAAACTCTTATGCTATGGTAATGGAAGCCGATGATTTCGAATATGAGATTTCTGCTTTACTATGATGCTTCTTTCCAAAGTTATCCAGGTAAACCATAATAACCAAATTCCCAGTATTTGTCAGAAATGTGATTACACCGTCAAAAAAGTGAAAACACTCGTAAAAAGTTGTGTAGTGGAGTCAGAGTACGCAAAAACCCTAGTACACAATTTTTCAGATTTTTTGAAAAATTTTTGTCAAATGGCATATTTCACCATGGTTCCATATGCTGGAAGTCCTTACCATAATCCTACAGTAATGAAGAGCGACCGGTGATTCGGTCTATACTGTAAATCTAAGTTGAAGCCTCCTCTACAGAATGGTACTTGAGTGGCAGAAAAAGACCCATTGTAAATAGAGATATTGACGATTGGAAAGTGTGTACTTACTTTTGGGAGACCCTGTAGACTGCGGTGTGAGCTATAAAATGACACAAACCGCTCGCTTTTTGACGACAAAATAGAAAAATCTTTCGGAAACTGGTAAAATTTAACGATTTATGAAGTTTTGAGAGCAATGGAACCGTTATTTACCTAGACCATACACAACAATCGAAAGCGTGCATAGCATTTGATTCAACTGGCTTGGCTTCGGCAAAGGCGGGGCTTCGTGACCTAATTAAGGCTAGATAATGATCAGAGAGCACTCGCGCGAGAGAGACGCAGGTGCGTAGCGGGCATGAGCGGCCTCAATTAGATCACAAAACCCCACCCTAAGGAGCCAAGCCAAATGATTAGAAGGTTACAATATTGCTAAAGCTCGACTTATCTAGCGCAGTAAGGAAGAAATGGAATTTGAAGACAACTCAAGATTCGGCATTTTCGTAAAGTTGAAGGAGCCGCTATAGCTGCTTGGGGACAAGCGCTTGTCACTAAGGAGTCGAAGTCTCAAATTTCGTCAAAACTTTGCATGGTTGGGTTATTTGCCTGCCAAATACAAATATCATATTCATTCATCAAATTTTCGCCTCTTCTCTTGTTTAGCCTGAGAACCCACACCGTGAACCTACTGTAACCTTACAAAAAGCCCCTACCATGTAAAACCAATACTGTTTTCGTGATCAGCATGTTACATAACCCATCTAAACAAAGTTTCAGCCAAGTTTGTATTAACCTAGAATTTTTCCCTTTATACCATAAACCTACCGTAACTCTCACTGCGAAATCAGATTTTGCACAATTGTGGCTGCGCTTGACGTCACAACCTACATGACGGGAAAGTTTAAGTGCGTCTTTCGCAAAGAGAGAAAAATTATAAAAGTATTAGGGTGTCCTATAATTATTTACCGTTTTTACCTTGAACATGAGCATTTCTCGAAAACTGGGGCACCTTCAAAATTTACAGTTACATGATCGTACTTCTGTATGTATGAACCATATGATCACGTGTGTGGGAAGAGCTCAAGAGTTTTAGAGGCGGAGTTTGCCATTTTACCTCATTCATTTTTTTTCTTTATTTCCAGCCATGGAAAAAAATTCGAAAAGCATGCACTCGGATGTGCGACGTGTCAGTCATGTGCCGAAATAAATTGGAATTTAATTACTTTGGGGCGGAGATACATTTTTTGACAAAAAAGTTCGTTTTCGACTGCTACCATATTTCAGCTCAAAACTTTACGTGGATTACGATTTGCGCAGACTTTCGATAGCCATCTTGTAGAGCTTGCTTTGCCCTATCGAATGGTTACTCAAGCCGCATCAATTGGAGGAAAGATACAAAAAGACGACCGTCGAAGTAAAAACGGTAAATAATCATGGGACAACATAATACTACCCTAAAATCCCGCCAATAAGTCCGGCCTTTATTGCATTTTTTGACACGAAAAATTGATAAAAAAAATCGCCCTCTGCGCTGCCAGAAGTGCAGATGAATCCTCCCATCAGACCGCAGCAGATCTGCTAGACTTCTGGCAGCGCAGAGGGCGATTTTTTATCAATTTTTCGTGTCAAAAAATGCAGATAAGGCCGGACTTATTGGCGGGATTTTAGGGTAATTGCAAAACTTAGGCCCGTATGCCCGTACATCCCCGCGAGAAGGGGAGGAGATCTGAGAGGGGAAACGTCATATCTCGCTAGTCTACATATCTTTCTCCTTCTTTCTCTATCTTGCTTATGAAGGTTCTCATACACTGATACCTGCGCATAACGGATGCTAGGTTACTGCCATACAAGATTAGATATTCACTATATCTTCTGATCCCCTTGGGGATCCCCAGGGGATCAACTCACATTTTCAATGTCATTAATTTTCCTGAAAAATCAATGAAAACGCTGCAAAATTGTACTGAAGATTTACTACGATACTGCTGGGCATGTTTTCGACAAAAGAAATGGAATCTGAAGATTTTGATTTTTTCGATAATCCCTGGCTCGCGAGCAGCGGTTCATCGAAAATTTTGATATCTTGAGATTTCACTCATTTCTACCATAAGCATGTTTAGCAGTGCTGTAGTATATCCTCAGTACAATTTAGAGCATTTTCACTGAGTTTCTAGGAAGATAAATGACTTTGAAAATGTGAGGTGATCCCCTGGGGATCCCCAGGGGATCACACAAAATAATGAATATCTAATCTTGTATGGCAGTAACCTGGCATCCATTATGCGCAAGTATCAGCGCATGAGAACCTTCAAAAGCAAGATAGAGAAAGAAGAAGAAAGATATATGGACTAGCGAGATATGACGCTTCTCCTCTCAGATCCCCTCCCCTCCCCGCGGGGATGTACGTGCATACGGGCCTTAGTTAACAACCTAATGACTCGCTCTCAAATCTACTAGGATTGCGCGAACTTTGCTCATTATATACGATGGTCAAGTGTGCAATGGAATGGAGTTTGGATTTTACGGCATTCTTTTGTTAGAGAGTCTTGCAAAAAAATTGAAGGTATCAACTTATTCAGCATTTTGGAAAATCTGAAATACTGCCTCTTAGGATTTCTATTTTTTTTCTCTTTGAAAGAGAGCAAATGCTGCAGTTTTTCTGCCATTGGCTGTACTAGGTCAACTCTAGGTGTGCATCAAAAGCTGTACAATCCTTCTTTGATTAGAAATTTTCATGCAGCATAGATGGCCTAAGCCAATCTCAAGTTTGAGCCATGATTTCTGTTCTCTCAGGATTTTTCAATTGACATTAGTAACCTTTTTGTAACATAAGACTTCGCAGTTATAAGCTGCTGCATGACGAAGGGGCAATATCTTCGGGCGCGAACGTTGCTTTATTAGCAGCAGAGTGCATGAGGCGCAGGATTTACCACAGTGAGGATACGCACGCGTTCGTTCACTCTCAACTAATACTGCTTTTGCGCCTTCGTCGTGCATTAGCCTTTACGCATATTTTTTGAAGAAAATTCGACAATTTCATGTAGAGCAAGAAAAGTGAAAGGAAAGGATTTTATGTTTTGGTCACTTTCTTTGAAGCTTGAAACTCCGGTCTGAACAAAAAATTCGGAAACGAAAGCATATATTAGAGACTAGATAAAGTCGGAAACAGAGAGGTTGAGAAGCAAACAGCTTTTGAAGTTCCCCTTTAAATTTCCAAAATTTTACGAAGTCCCGCCTGACGCTACATTTTTAGACCCTCTCACTCCACTCCGCTGTCTCCCCCCCCCCTTTCCAACTTTCACTCCCCTCCAGGGCCCGGCACGAGTTCGTTTCTAGGCTTTCTTACAACAAAGTCTGCCGTGGCTTTCGAAAATTTTACGAAGTCCTCTTTGGTCCTTGCTCTATCCCCCCCCCGCCCTCCGGCTGTTGGTGGATCCCCGCATACTCACTTAGGGCCGCATGCACTAACCTCCCCGCCGGAGAGGGGATCGCAGCTTAAAAGAAAGCTTTATATTTCGAAACTCCAGATACCTGGATTTCACGTTGTGTACCTATCCGTATTCCTACTACCCTTTACTAAAAACATTTTGAAGAGGAGCGAGAAGCTGTACGAACCGCATTTTCCAGCTTTTGTACGATCCTTGATGATCCCCGGCGCTTTTCTTTAAAGTCATTTCTCTTTAACCGAAGTTAACGAAAAGTTTGCAAAGTTGTGCAGATTATCTAACCCAACACTGTTTAGCATGTTGCTGATAAGAACAAGTGTTGTATCGGAGTCATGAAATTTGCGATGAACCACAAGTCGAAAATTGTGGTTCATCGAAAAATTCGATTTTTCAAAAACTCACTTGTTCTCATCAGTAGCATGCTTAGCACTGTTGGGTTAGATAATTAGTACAACTTTGGAAGGTTTTCATTGACTTCAAAGAAAGAAAAATGACTTTGAAGAAAAGCGCCGGGGATCATCAGGGATCATAAAAAAGCTGGAAAATGCGGCTTGTACACCTTCTCGCTCCTGTTCAATATGTTCATAGTGAAGGATAGTAGGAATACTTGCGGACAGGTGGACAGCGTGAAATCTAAATATCTGAAGCTTCAGAATATGGAGCTTTCTTCCTAGCTGCGATCCCCTCCCCAGCGGGGTTGTTAGTGCATGCGGCCCTTAGTCCTTGAAAAAACAATTTACCTCTGCGAGCTGAAGATTTCGTGATTCAGGTCAAACTCTCAAAGGAAAATCACAAAATCACATAATTTAGCTTCATAAAGCCCTACACATCATCGAAAAGTTCAAGTTAGCAGAAAGAAGAAGAAGAAGAAAGAATAATGAAAGAAATTATTAAAATATTGAAAGAAAGCTGGAACTGAAAATGAAAATTCAAGGAGAGAGGATGCAAAAAAGTTGAGCTGGAACGCGAAATCTAACCAGGCGATTTCCGAAAAAAAGAGGTTAAAAACGACAGAGAGTGGGTGATATGAACTGTTTTTATGCTCAGGGATAGATTCTCGTCTGGGGCACCCGTCCATGCTAAAGAAATTCAAAACTTAAGTGAAGTGACGGAAGTATATGCTCCAGACAATCTTAGATCGTCTGATGCCCTTCTGGAAACGGACTAATTTTGGAAAAGACATTACTTCACATAAGTTTTCAAATATTTTTACATAATTCTTTCGCAAATAATTTTCTGTGTATACTACTCGATTTTGGTGCCATATGATTCTGTGTGAGCTGTAAACAAGCAATTTCTTTATTTTCCTTTTCAAATCGCGCGTACTTTTCGCCATACACGATAGAGCATGCCAATTGTATGAAAATCTGTCCGAAAAGCTTGCGTTTGTCTAAATGGCGCATATCTTTGGTGCTCGGCTCCGACTCTGCAAAACAATATCCCCTTTGCTTCTTGCTCCAAAAACGAAGTCCAGCCTGCTTCCAGACAATCTGTGTCGGGTCCTGCTCCCCTCTCTCGCTCTCTTCCTATCCTCTATTTCCAACCAAGCCTTATTTTTTGGACTATGGGACGCATGCATTAACATCCCCGTTAGGGAGGGGATCGAAGCCTAGAAAGAAAGCTTCATATTCTGAAATTTATGCAACATAACCAAGCTTGATTTGCTTTGGAAAATTAGCTTTTGGAATTTTCGAAAATTTTACATGGTAGAGTAATCAAAAAGCTGCGGCTTTTCTTAAATAGTTATTAACACGTTTCGGACCGCGAAATCGCGCGCGGCCAAAAAGAGGGTACTTTAGCCGTTAGCCAACAGAGGGACCTTCGTGCAAACTTAAATGTATCGTCAGTTTTATATACCCAGAATTTTTTGCAAAATTTCCAGCCTTTCCCAAGGCTCATTCATTTTCTAACTCTTTGAGCTACCATTTCCCTTTGCTCAAACCTCTTAAACAGATAAACTTTCTTTGGTTTCAGGCATGACAATTAAACAAATATTTATTTATGCCTGCCTTGCTTTGGGAGCATTTATATGGATCATAACACTCAACGCACAGAATTCTTCGGTCTATGACTTTAGAAGATCCAATTCATCTTCTTCTGGCTGCTCAATCGCAACAGTGAATGGTTCAAGCCATATTGGCAGAAAACTCATTACAGCTCTCACTGGTCAGTTCTTGGCTCTTCATAACAAATGACGTCAAAATGTAGAAGTACAGTCAAGTTTGATAAGGCTGTCTTTAGCACATAGAGTGCTCACGCAACGATATTTTGGCGGCAGTCAGTAAAACATTCCCACACTCATAGGTTTTATAGCGTTTGATGGTAAAAAGTAGTTAAAGTAGAAATTTTGTAATAAATCATGTACCTAATAAATATACAATAATTGAGATTCAAGAGAGAGATGGCATCCTGTTTGGCGAGACAGCGGCGGTGTCGCTGCAGTTGTCGCGACTTACTGTACTCTTCATTTATCTGTGCTCATGGTTATTAGAGTATCCGCACTGAATAACGCAATTGTAATGTTAGGTCGTCCGAGATTTCGCTTGCGCCACATGTTGTGGAAAGAAAATTTATAGAAGATCTTGAACTTTCGATGCAGCATTTCATCTTCTTTCCAATAATTATGAAATCCTTGCAACACCTCAGGCAAAAATACCGGGCGAGCGGCGCACCAATTACAATACCGCTTACAGAATGTGCAAAATTCCCGTGAATGTCGCAGAATTCCAGGAATTCCGCGAAGGTTCGCTAAATTTCGGGATTTTCGCGACATTCCTGGAATTCCGCGAAATTCCGGAAATTTCGCGAAATTCATGTGAATACGCGAATTACGCAGGGCCATAACTTCTTTCCGAATGAGTATATTCGAAATCCGAAAACAGCATTGTATTCAGCTCGTCGAGGCGAATCTTTTGATGTACAGGTTGTGTCCAATACCTTGTTTTCAATAATCTTGAATTTGCACGCGGACGCCTCTTTGCATGGTGGTAACGCAACGAGCATCACACATAGGAGACTGCCATGAGCACCGTTCGATGGTATTCTTTCAATAGATTATCGTGCGCTAAACAGCAGCGGAAGACTCTCTTTCGAAAGAGATAGAAGAGCTGATAAACTCTGGAAAAATCAAGCTGTTCCAAGTTCTACTAGCCGTAACTTCCTTCAGAATGAACATCTTCGAAATCCGAAAACGCATTGTATTCAGCTCTTCAAGGCGAATCTTTCGGTACACTGCGTGTCTTGAAATTCCGTTCCAATTTTTTCAAAATTTTCTGCGCTCGTATATTCATAAGGTCGCACCGCAGCGCAAATCAAACATGAAAGACTCCAATAAGCACTGTTGGATTGTGCTGCTTTCGCAGATTTTCGAGCGCTAGAAGGCAATCGGAGAATTTTTTTGAAAAAAAAGATAGAATAGCTGGTGAATTTTGGAAAAATCGCGTTGTCTCAAATTTAGCCCATCGTGACCCTAAAATGAGAAGCTCTACTGCTAAGCAGATGTGTTTTTCGTAATCAGCAGGTCAGATAACTTCTATGAGCAAGTTTTCAAAGAAATTCGGGTGATTTGATTTTTTCTCGTTCTACGCCCTGAAGCTCGCCGATGGGTTTTGGTCAAAATGTCGATGATCTCGGATTGCAAGGAAACTTCGCTCAGAGAGGTTTTCGAACACGCTGTTTACGATAATCGTTTTTTGCGCGGAGTACAGAGTTTTCTAGCAGAGTATGGTGAGGAAACTTTAGCTAAGCCACGAAAGTTCGTAGATTCGCCTGCTATTTTCGAGCAAGGAAATCTGCTTGCTTGCCTCTGTATGTTCAATTCACTAGAAAGCGTAGCTAAAGTTCCCTCACCATACTCTGCTAGAAAACTCTGTACTCCGCGCAAAAGACGATTATCGTAAACAGCGTGTTCGAAAACCTCTCTGAGCGAAGTTTCCTTACAATCCGAGATCATTGACATTTTTGACCAAAACCCATCGGCGAGCTTCAGGGCGTAGCACGAGAAAAATCAAATCACCCGAATTTCTTTGAAAACTTGCTCATAGAAGTTGTCTGACCTGCTGATTACGAAAAACACATCTGCTTAGCAGTAGAGCTTCTCATTTTAGGGTCACGATGGGCTAAATTTGAGACAACGCGATTTTTCCAGAATTCACCAGCTATTCTATTTTTTTTTTCAAAAATATTCTCCGATTGCCTTCTAGCGCTCGAAAATCTGCGAAAGCAGCACAATCCAACAGTGCTTATTGGAGTCTTTCATGTTTGATTTGCGCTGCGGTGCGACCTTATGAATATACGAGCGCAGAAAATTTTGAAAAAATTGGAACGGAATTTCAAGGACACGCAGTGTACCGAAAGATTCGCCTTGAAGAGCTGAATACAATGCGCTTTCGGATTTCGAAGATGTTCATTCTGAAGGAAGTTACGGCTAGTAGAACTTGGAACAGCTTGATTTTTCCAGAGTTTATCAGCTCTTCTATCTCTCTCGAAAGAGAGTCTTCCGCTGCTGTTTAGCGCACGATAATCTATTGAAAGAATACCATCGAACGGTGCTCATGGCAGTCTCCTATGTGTGATGCTCGTTGCGTTACCACCATGCGAAGAGGCGTCCGCGTGCAAATTCAAGATTATCGAAAACAAGGTATTGGACACAACCTGTGCACCAAAAGATTCGCCTCGACGAGCTGAATACAATGCTGTTTTCGGATTTCGAATATACTCATTCGGAAAGAAGTTATGACTCTGCGTAATTTTCGTGATTCACATGAATTTCGCGAAATTTCCGGAATTTCGCGGAATTCCAGGAATGTCGCGAAATTCCCGAAATTCCGCGAACCTTCGCGAAATTCCTGGAATTCTGCGACATTCACGGAAATTTTGCACATTCTGTGAGCGGTATTGTAGAGGCTCCCAACCGCGCGGCTGCATTCTCCGGCCGAGCGACCTCATTGGCCGGGCAAGCTCCACAATCAGAGAGCACCGGTCGGGCGGCCGTCAATTAACCGACCGCCAATGTACGATCAAAAGATGCCGGGCGAGTGCTTACGACCACCGGCCGAGCGACACGCTTACCGGCCGATCAGTCCGCAGTTGAAGCGGGGAAATCAATGATGTTCAAAATTGCTACCAAGCCAATATTTCACCCGTTAGCACGTGTCAAAACTAGGCTAGCCAAAGCTACGCTGGTTTCATTCATTTATTCACGCTTACTCCATCTTTTTATACGCTTGCTCCAAACACTCACGCTTAGATTTGTTCATTTGTCTTGTTACGCGTGGTTCACTTTACTATTCCAGTTTAGTATCAATAACGTGCAGTGGCATAGAAAGTGCCAAAAGGATCAGGTACATTCAACAGTGCCACAGGTATGAATGTGAGTACTTTTCAGCTTTTGCATTACCATTTTATACTCGTATCAATAGTAACAAATGGCTTCGAAAAGCGGCTCATGACTTAATGCAAACTGTCCTTCCGCGCGGACTATTGTCAAAAAAGCGCGTACATTCCATAAGTTTATCGCGAGATGAAAGAAATGAAAGAAAACAACTTTTTCAATGCTCATAAAAAACAAGTAAAGCGGGTTGACCATCAAGTTTTAGATGGTATTTTTTTCTTTGTAGCTTGTGTATGCACGAAAACCCTTGTAAAACCTTTTTCAACAAGCAAGCTTCTGCAGGCTACTTAATTCCTAATGTCAAGCGTTTGAAAAGCTTTGTATTAACCAACACCTCACCTTCAACTTTTGAATGCGTTCGATTTTTACATTTGATGCATGCTTACGATGACTAAGCAAGTCTAGGACCCGCATTTTCTTTCCTTTACTGAATCGATGTTCCCTTGTAAATCGGTGAAAGCTCTAACTATTCTATCGCAAAATTTTAGTTTAAAGCGGGACTTGTGCGCCAGCATTCACACCACTCCTGACTGACTTCAAGCCAGCATCCTACGTGAACAATAAGTACTCTGGATAGTGAATTGTCGATGAAAAGCTTTTTGTATCTTTATTGGTGACGTTTCGGTTTCTTATAATACCATCATCAGACCTTAAGTTACAATATGTGCGCTGAGAAGAGAGAAACGCAAACAGAGCGCACCTTATGAGGGAGGAGGTAAGGGGAGAGGATAAAGCTCGCTAAGTTGCAGGAGACGACGTCCGCGTGGTACAGTGCTGTTAGTAGTGAATGAAATGTATTTTCCATTTATGGGCTTGTTGATTTATTTTGGCTAATCTTTCTTTCCAGAGTGTTCACTTTATTGCGATGTAAGGCTGTAATCTTGAAGTTTGGGACTGCTTCCATGGTGTGCTTCGAAGTCCTGTGTAGAGAAGCTTTCTTTAGTATAAGAAGCAGGCTGAATAAATGCTCTTCTGTGTTCGTTGAGACGAAGTCGCAATGGCCTCTTGGTTTCGCCAATATATTGGTTTCCACATCCTTCACACGTAATCATGTACACAGTATAACGTAAATGACAAATGGGTTTCTCCGCGCAGTACGAACATTGCTCAGACAATCTACGGGGGCAGGCGCGCACCGGAAAAATAGATGGCTGATTGCCCCTTGCTGAGTTCTCGATTCCTCAGAGATTCAGCAATATATCTGCAAAAGATAAGAGCGAAAAAATAAATAACAGGCGGTCTCTCAAAAACTCGCTGACCATTTTCCTAGAATTTGCGAGCGGAATGCGAAATTTCAGCAACGCGTATTTTCCGGCGCCCGCCTGCCCCCGGCGATTGTCTGAGTGGTTGTACACGCACTTCCTCTCATGAACTCGTGTGCATGTTAGAATTTCTGTCAACGACGGTGGTGATAGATATATTAACCTGACTGGCAATCCAGACTTCTGTACTACTTTGTTTAACATTCGTGCAGGCTTATCTCCAACGTATGGTACTGCCAGTGAAACGCCATCCGAACTTGACCTCCAGGTATTTACTACGTCGAGCAAACTATAATCGTTATCTTCGAAAATAGCGTTGATGTGGTTGTCCACTTGGAAATCCGGGGACGAGCATAATTTCTTCTCTGTTCTTAAGATGTTTCGTACACGTTGGCCTTCACATAGATCGAGTGTGCGCTTCGCAAGTGTAGTATGACATTAGACGAGGCAGGCTTTTTGAACCATCAATGTTCAAGATAACCTTCACGAATCCTTACTCTGGTATTCAGAAACGGCAGGTAGCCGTCATTATCAGGTTTCTCCACAGTAAAAGAGATGTTGTCGTTGACATTATTGAGCTTCTCAAATATTGATTCGACATATTTCTCAGTGGCACCAATGATGAAAACATCATCTACATATCTTCTATTCAGGATAATATCGGATGTCAAAGTGATTTTCTCGATATCGTCCAGATATATGATTGCAAGCATTGGTGCAATGCGATTACCCATTGCAAGCCCTCTTTTCTGCTTAAACATCTTCGTATCAAAGCAGAAGGTATTGCATGAAAGCACCGCATTTAACATGAAACGTATGTCATCACTGTTGAAGCCAAACGTTGAGACATTGTTTTCATTTTCTTCCAAGAAAGTCAATACTGCGTTGATAGCACCATTATTATCCACGTTTGTGTACAGAGAGACTACATCAAAACTTGCATAGGATACGGAATTCGACAACTTGCATTGTAAGAGATCTGATAGAAACGTTTCTACGTTGATGATATGAGCTGCAACGAATTGAAGCAAAGGCGATAGAATTTTGACAAGTAGCCAGCTCAGTCTGTCAGCTGGTCCTCCACAGGAAGATATGATTGGCCTAGTTTTTATATCAATTACTGACAGAGAATCCGCCTCAACATTTTGCGGCAATTTATGTGTTTTGATCAGACTGTAGAAAGTTGGTATCACTGGATGACGATCTAAAAGCTGATCCGCTACTCTGGTACCCAGCTTTTTCTTTACACAATGTGTTATTGCATCACGAACATTGTTGTATGAATCCAAAAAGGGCGATATAGTACTTTGAGAATATGTATTGGAGTCGGAAAGGACTTGATAAGTGACTTCCTTGTCCATTTCTAATGGCATTATGACGAAGGAACCACTTTTATCTCCAGTAGTATACCCTACTTTTGATTTCATTCTTATAATCTTTTGAAGACCTTTCCTTTCAGATGGAGTGATATTTGAGATATAATGCATCATTTCGTTTTCGTAAATACGTCGAAGGTTAAGTTTCAATTCACATAATTTCGTCTCCACTTCGGCATTGGTTTTGGTAGCTTTGATGGTTTTTGCTGGAAAAGGCATTGATGAAATGAGCGTCGACTGGAGATCTAGTACCTTAGGTCCATTTTGCAACCTGAGCAGTCGGTAGGCATACTGGTCAACAGCACAAAGCGCTTTGTTTATAATGGACTCATCCACTTTTGGCATTACAGTAAGAGATGGTCCTAAACTCAAAGCGGCTGCCATGTCATCGTCAATTTCCTTCGTACCGATTGCTGCAAATCTTTTGGGAAGTACCGCATTCATTTTCAAAAATGATCCATTCATGGATGGTGTTATCCTCAGATTGGTCAGTTTCTTATTGAGGCGATTTCTTTCTGATTGCCGTAACTTTGAGCACACTAGTAGCACACTAGTTGATTTGTGGCACTAAGGTTTTTTATCAAATCGGAATCAAATTGTCTACTGAGCCTGCAGTCTATACTTCACTATATTGAGTATACATCTTCTTTTCTGTTTTCTTCTTTGAGCCAGTGCCGCCTCTAGCAAAGCTCTTTAGAGCAAATATAGCTTATAGCTATATTTGCTCTAAAGAGCTATGTATAGCTATGTATAGCTTTATATAGCTATATATAGCTTTCACGCGGTGATTGGTGGAATAAGTAACTTGGACTGCGTTTTCAATAAAGTGGGGATACTGCGCAGATGTTTGCATTTCAAAAGAAATTCGATAGACACATTATATGCTACAGCATGTTGGTGAAATGCTACATATCGTAAGAGGATAGAAAATGTATTCCTACAGAAGTTGTGTTGGCTCTGCAGGTCTCTCAAATACTTCAGTATACTTCTATCCCTGAGCTTCATGTTACTTTGGGTAGTGAACTGTCGATGAAAAGCTCTTTGTATCTTTATTGGTGACGTTTCGGTTTCTTATAAACCATCACCAGACCCTAAAATACAATATGTGCAATGCTCAGAAGAGAGAAACGCAAAGAGAGCGCACCTTATGAGGGAGGAGGTAAGGGGAGAGGTAAAGCTCGCTAAGTTGCAGGAGGCGACGTCCGCGTGGTACAGTGCTGTTAGTAATGAATAAAATGTATTCTCCATTTATGGGCTTTTTGATCAACAAATCAGTATCAAGGATTCATTCATCTGGACCATTTCGAGAGAATCACTCTGACATCCGATATTGTCCTGTATAAAAGATACGTAGATGATGTTTTCAATATTGGTGCCACTGAAAAAGATGTCGAATCAATGTTTGAGATGCTCAATAATGTCAACGACAATATCTCTTTTACTGTGGAGAAACCTGATAATGACGGCTACCTGCCGTTTCTGGATACCAGAGTAAGGATTCGTGAGGGTTATCTTGAATATCGATGGTTCAAAAAGCCTGCCTCGTCTAATGTCATACTACACTCGCGAAGCGCAAACTCGATCTATGTGAAGGCCAACGTGTACGAAACATCTTGAGAACAAAGAAGAAATTATGCTCGTCCCCGGATTTCCAAGTGGACAACCAGACCAACGCTATTTTCGAAGATAACGGTTATACTTTGGTCGACGTAGTAAATACCTGGAGGCCTTACTCAAGTTCGACGGCGTTCCGCCTGTAGTACCATACGTCGGAGATAAGCCTGCACGAAAAAGAGAGTAGTACAGAAGTCTGGATTGCCAGTCAGGTCAATATATCTATCACCACCGTCGTTGACAGAAATTCTAACATGCACACGAGTTCATGAGAGGAAGTGCGTGTACAACCACTCAGACAATCGCCGGGGGCAGGCAGGCGCCGGAAACTACGCGTTGCTGGAATTTCGCATTCCGCTCGCAAATTCTAGGAAAATGGTCAGCGAGTTTTTGAGAGACCGCCTGTTAAATTTTTTTCGCTCTTAGCTTTTGCAGATATATTGCTGAATCTCTGAGGAATCGAGAGCTCAGCAAGGGGCAATCAGCCATCTATTTTTCCGGTGCGCGCCTGCCCCCGTAGATTGTCTGAGCAATGTTCGTACTGCGCGGAGAAACCCATTTGTCATTTACGTTATACTGTGTACATGATTACGTGTGAAGGATGTGGAAACCAATATATTGGCGAAATCAAAAGGCCATTGCGACTCCGTCTCAACGAACACAGAAGAGCATTTATTCAGCCTGCTTCTTATACTAAAGAAAGCTTCTCTAAACACAGGACTTCGAAGCACACCATGGAAGCAGTCCCGAACTCCAAGATTACAGTCTCACATCGCAATAAAATGAACACTCTGGAGAGAAAGATTAGCCAAAATAAATCCACAAGCCCATAAATGAAGAATACATTTCATTCATTACTAACAGCAGTGTACCACGCGGACGTCGCCTCCTGCAACTTAGCGAGCTTTATCCGCTCTCCTTACCTCCCTCATAAGGTGCGCTCTGTTTGCGTTTCTCTCTTCTCAGCATTGCACATATTGTAACAAGGTCTGATGATGGTTCTATTAAAAACCGAAACGTCACTAATAAAGATACAAAGCGCTTTCCATCGGCAATTCACTATCCAAAAAAACATGAAGCTTAGAAATAGAAGTGTACTGAAATAAGTAGTCTCTTGATTATGATATCATGAAGAAAGTTTTACTTGCAAAGGTAGGAATGGTGTGAATAAGGAGCAAAGGGGCGCAGAAGATTAAGGTGTGGAAGGCACACTTTGAAACTCACCGCGCGAGGGTGTACATCATAAATGAATTGTAAACAACTGTTCATTCTTGAAGCATCTCCTTGTAAGATCGGTAATTTTGAGAAAGGAAACTTTTTTTGCCAAGGAATAAATACGAATTCGAATAGATTATTGAATTCATTTTGGCTTAGTAACTGTTATAAAGATAATAGTCTTTTTGGGCTACATTTCCGTGCAAAAAATCTATTCAGATTTTTAGGTAAAACCTTGCCAAATCGACTCTTTATGCGATCACTATTTTTTGGCGCTGTTTTCGCAGAAAAGCAAACTTTTTGAGCTAGGATTCTTGGAGCGCAGATTTGCTCGTCAGGCAAATCAGAATTTTGCAAAAAGTTGAATTTGTGACCTAGTTTTGGGCGCCAAAAGCGAGGTGGACCGTTTGAGAAGCAAATTTTGAAAGAACCGCTTATCGAACCGGCTCGTCCTTGTGCACGGTGGGCCTACATGCTGGTACGGTATGCTATGTATAATTGTAGCTCGATAGCTTGGCTGCAGCTGTCACTATGACTTTCGTGACGGACAGACAAACACACGAACACGCACAAAAAAAGACGTTTAGCGCTTTATTATAAGTCATGATGATCAAAGGCTGTACTATAACGCAGATTTGGTACACAAGTGGTTGATTAGCGTGCTGACGCTCTACCTAAGCTGGGACATGAGATATTGTCTTGTAATGTGCTAAACTCCAAGAACAAGTCAAAGCTATGGAATTTAGCTATATACGATCTCACCCATAAGCTATTACCTGCTTTTGAAGCAACTCAGGTAGTTCTTCCTATGGTTGGCTTATAAGATACATCGTTTATTAAAGGCTGTTCATTTTTTGCAAACAAGTTACTCTTTTGTGCTTTGCTAAGAATAAGTTCTTAGGACTTGAGTTTGAGAGGCAGTGTTTTAAATGAAAGACAGGTGAAAAGAGTGATCTATTAGGCTGCTGCATAAGTTCTGTCCGATTTTTTTGCCTTATTTTTGAGGCAGCCTTCTAAGAGAATTTCAAATGCGGTATTGTTAGGATCATTAGAAAGTGCTTTTCTTGCTCTTTCTAACGCACACCAAATTTCAATAAATTTCTTAGTGTAAAGATTTCAGGCCTGAAAACTCCAACTGGCCGAGGTACGTCTCACCTTAAAAATATGTTCTTGCAAGAAAATCTCCACAATGCGCATTTCGAGTCAGGTTCTTTTAACGGTTTGTAATAAGGGTGTAACAGGCTAGCATATGCACAAGCTCAAATTCATGAAGAAAACGTCCTGCAAGTAAAATCTGTTGTTGAACATTAATGTTTGGATAAATGTTTCGCAAGCAATGACTTCCTGCGAATAGAAGTAGTCGATGAGAAAGTTGGAAGTTTAAGCAAGAGCTTTACCTTAGCACTTCAAGGGTTCATCCACCAATTCTTTTTCAGCGCTCATGTCAATTGTAAAATTTTCAAAACTCGTAAATGGGCATGCACACTTGTGCGAAAGCGAGGTCAAAAAGTGGCTTCTGTTTTGCTCGGTCAAAAAATCTCTCGGCAGTGCAGGCCCCATGGGCTCTTTTATGTTGCAAAATAATTTGCGAAAACTTCTCTATCAATTTAACGTTTGACAAGGTGCCTATCAATTCTCATAAGGGAGAATTGCCATGTCAAAAGAAATAAGTTTGAAGAATAACGCTGTGAAGTTTTTGAGTTCTTGCTTCTTCCTTAACGAGGATTCTCGCAAGTCTCAATACGAGTCTGATAGTCAAGGAACTGCTCAACACACTGAAATTACGATCTTGAAAAATTGTTGACTTTGAAAGAAGTTATGACATTTTGAACTCAAAAAAATCAAAATCGGACAGAACTTATGCAGCAACCGAATGTAACACGCACCTGACAGATGCACTGTTTTAGTGGTTCTTCGCAAACTGGTAGGTACATGCCATGGCATTTAGAAATTGAAACAACAACGTCAATGCAAACAGCACAAGGTGAAGCTATAGTAATTTCTCCAAAAAATATAGTTTCGATGTTTTTACAGCCTTTTTGCAAGTCTTGGAGAAACAAGAGAGGAGAGGGCGGAAATACTCTATAGGACGCCACACGAAAGGATTGTGTGTAGGCAGCAGCTCTTCAAAGCTCTCCAAATGGCCTCGTAAGTAAAGGAACTGTCTTTAGCGCTACATCTCATCAACCATTCTTTGTAATAAATATTCGCGCCCATACAATATGACTTCAATATGAATATGACATGGAAAACAATAAATGGCGCTCATCATCTAAGCATCTTCTGATAGTATTTACATACTATCATGCATGTATTTTAAAGAAAAAAGAAGCGCGCACGGTTGAATGATGGCTGCTAATGGTTCGTCTACAAGCCGGTAAGCGCTGCTTCGTAAATGATGAGGAAGTGACGATTTTTTGAATTTTTGCTTTCCTCTGTTCAATCGGTTTTGAAAAAGTCCGGTTGTTGATTTGCTTTGATTTAACAAAAATTATTTGTTCTGTTGTTTGTGTAAATGAATGAGTTATAATTGGTTGTTGTGTTTGTTAAATGTCATCTTATGCATTATGACTGAAGTTTTGAATAAAAATAGATAATTTGTGCTTTGTAATTTCTGGATAAGAAAGATTTTGAACAGGCCCTATAGCAAGAGCGCGCCAACAGCGGCAAAGACCGGGCGAGCATTCACATTGACCGCGTCAATAATCACAAAGACCGGCCGAGCGTACAACATTTGCATTGCTGGCGGTTGAGCGCTCGCAATGACCGAGCGAACGGTTGCCGACACCGGTCGGACGCTCGCGTTTACCGGACATTCGGAAAAGAGAAATCCGCTCGCCCGGTAATTGTGGCCATTCGTCCGGTACTTTTGCCTGAGACAGTCAATGACCTCTCGGAAAATCACCAAAATCTGCGATCCATGCTTTTTGAGACAGTCCAGTTTTAGAAATTTTCTAAATTTCTAAAACTTTCTCTGGACTTCTATCAGCCCTGCGAAGGACTCCAAAAGTAAATGTTTATAGAGCTTTTACTTGACACCAGACAATCTTTCTCTCCTTACCATAACTCGTCATAGTTTTTTTAATAGAATTTTAACTGATGCTACCAATTTCCGTATTTGGTTAACTCAAGGCTAGTAGAGCCGCGAGTAACCTAGGTGCTATACTATGCAGCTTTTTCTCTTCTTTCAAATGGTTTTTTGTTTCCGGTGAAGTGTGAGAGTAAAATCATCATAGCTCGCTTAAAGGCAGTGTCCCGGCAGATTCGGGTCCTGGGGGATATACGTGTGGTGGGGTTCCTGGTCACCCCATCGACCTCCAGGCGCACGCCGGCCGGGTGATGTTCCCCCTGGGCCGAGAAAATGGCTCCTGAACCGGCGCGCGCAACCCCAAATGCGCGCGCCTGGACGGCCTTCCCCGCCCGTTCGGCGCGGGACCCCACGAGCGCTCTCCCCCATGAGATGCATGCTATCCAAAGCAAGAATTACAGGCGGCAGGATCTTCGTCTGAGGACCTCCCCCAACCTTTCATTAAAAATCTCGTCCAAGCTGCTTTTCTGGAATTAGGAAAACGCCCCAAAATCGGCCCTTTCAGCCCGTTTAAAGCTCAAATTCGGATTCTACGTGGCGAAAAGGCCTGAAACATGCAAAAAGGTGGAGGTGCAAAATCTGCCGGGACACTGCCTTTAAGGCTGTACTCGAAAAAGTCAAAATTTGATATTTCGAATCCTAAACTCTCATTAGCTTTTTTAAATTAGTGTTAAGTCATGGTACCATCTTGGAAATTTCAAAGAATTATTGTTGTTTATTGCGATTGTGAATGACGTAGGCTTGGCAAAATCCGATGATTTGAGTAAAAATCTTTGGAAAACTTATGGCGAGCTATGGAAAAGAGGAAAAAATTGTGCTGTTTTCTCTAAGGTTTGCTATATCGACGTTGCTTGGACTGCTTCGGGAGGATCAATAGAAAAGTTTGGGAAAATTGTGTTTAACTATCTCAGAAAGCTTGGGTCGCAGACTTTGGAATTTTTGAGAGCTCATTGAATATGCTGCAACGATTTATAACCACTGAAAAGAGGACGAAATGCTGCATCGAATGCTACCAAGATTTCGTAGAAGTCTTAGCTCCACCAAATGTGGCGTTTATTTTGAAAAAGCGACGATATTTTTGGAACGACCTCATACTACCAGATGCAAAGACCAAAATATAGTCGTTGTCAATAGTTAAAACTTTAACGAGGATTCTGATAATCTGCTTTGTTGATTAGACTAGTCTCAGCAGGGTGCACGCATACTACCTCTTCAGATTACTGCTGTCATTCACTCATATGGCCTAACAGCTTTGATCAGCAATTGAAGCTTACTTAGGTGGCACTAAAAAATACTTTTACATCTTCTTACCAATGAATGGCTCGAAGACCTTTGCGACGCATGCGAAACTGAGGTATAAAATCTTTTAGTTAACACATTCACGACAATACGACCCACTGGTGGGTCGTAGTGTTCTGCTATTTCGGACAATCCTATAGTAAACAATCAAGGATAAAGCTTCAAGAATCTTACGACCCACCAGTGGGTCGTAAGATTCTTGAAGCTTTATCTTTGATTGTTTACTATAGGATTCTACGGGGTTCTGGCACATGATTGGGGACCGGGGTTAAGCGTGTTATGCGATCCGGGACCCTCATTTACGGCCCCCCCCCCACATCTACCCCACCCCACTGCTTTTGAACCTGCATGAATGAATTTAAATCTCAAAAGAAGCCTGCCAATGAATATCAGTCAGAATTATAGGTTCACAGAAAACTAACCCCTTATAAATTGGGAGCTAATGCAATATGCTCCACCGCTAAAAACGTCACAAATATTATAATTCTGCGTAGATCGGGTAAGTAGTAAAATTTTACAAAGGTTTGGCTATTCTTTTTGTGGTAGGGAAAATGTGGATGGGAAGGACATCACCTGATAAAGCAGAACCAATTATGATCTGAATGACATACGGGGCTTATCAAATGAAGTGTCGCTTGCCCCATCGTCTCCACTCCCGCGCGACTCTGCGTCTGTCCGCGGGACATGCTCGCTAATCACCTCCAATCAATTTAGGTTCCACCTTTTCGGCGCTCGCCTTGGTAAAGTACTCAGAGAGCATGTTCCGCGGAAGAGACGCAGAGTTCAGCGCGAGATTGGAGATGCTGAAGCAAGTGGCACTTCATTTGATAAGCCATGTATTCAAGCTGTACTCTACTTAAACGCTAAAAAATGAATTAAAATAACAACCAAGAATATCCAGCATTACGGAACGGCTCACTTCAGCCATTATGATCGATTATTTTATAACAACTCATTTTCCAGTGACAGATATTGAAGTCTTCTGTCATCTATGAATGTTTGCCATAGCTCATTCATGTTTCTGCGGTACCGAAAGATATCGATTATGGTTTTGGTAATTAGAACGTGACGATCTCGTGTTCTATCTCCGTACGCGACACCATTTTTTTGCAGGGAGAAATAACGATATCTTTACAACCTTAAAAATATTTTCGACTTACTTCCTACCCTTTCCACAGATTTTCCTGCGAAAAAAAACCGTTTTGGCGCCATCCAGAACGATGTGAAAAACGTGCATGAGCACGGTACTTTGAAAACTCGTAACTAAGTTCAGGCCGGAATATCCATGGAATTAATTAGCCATTGAAGAGTAATGAGCTCAAAAAAAAATCTAGATATGACTTTCGCAGAATTAGATGCGATCTTAAAGGCAAAAACTGGGTTTTTTAAGCTTCAAATTTTGTAACTCACTGGTCTACGGAAGAAAATATGAGGATGGCTTCGTATATAGCGCAATTGCAGCCAACAAGCTTAGATAGCTCCCGAGAAATTTAGAAGCGAATCAGATACGACCCTCCTTACTTCAGTTTTTGTCGCCGTACATAAATTTATAGAAAAATCCGCAGATTACGAAATAAGACTAGATGTTGCACAAATATAGCAGAGCGTCTCCAAAAGTACAGATAAATTGTATGGGTCTTGAAAAACACTGCAAAAAATTTAAAAACTGCTGACGGTCATCTTCGGCAAAGATATTTGTTTCTGTCGAGTGTGTGGGACTTCAGAGAGCCTTTGAAAGCAAGATTTCTAAGCCAGTCGGCATATCTTAAATTTTTCAAATCAAATCAAACATTCTTTAAAAGTGTTTTGAGCTCTAAAAATGTGGTTTTTTTTTGGGAATTTTTGTGAAAATTTCATCTATATCATTCTGATTTATATTTTTTTACAAATTTATTACAAAGAACATGTAAATTATGCTCTTTGATCTCTATCTAGGCTTGCGGTTTTTAGACAAACTAGCTCCTCTTACGACCCCCTTCCCACCTTAGGTGCCCACTTTGCGACCCCCTTTGCGATATCGCCACACGCTTGACGCTGTTGGGGACACCTAGGCGAAGCCTCCAGTCCAGAGTGGTTCGAGCTCGGGATACTGTAATGTATACGGCAGGTGTACCGTAGATAGATGCAAAGCACAGACTTTAGCTCATTCTTTGCAGAATGATGCTGTATCTGGAAGATCAAGTGTACATCCACAAGTAATACGGGGCAGGCAAGAGACTGGCATTAACCCACCAAAAAATTGTCGATTATATTGATTTCATTGATTTTTTGCATAGCTTATCCCAGAAGCTCAAATCTTACATATATAGGTTTTGTAGCACGCTGATTACGAAAATGTTAGCCTCAAGTTCTAATACCACTTCCTTACATTAGTTCTATAGTATTTATTTACCATACCACTAAAATATCAAATAAAAATTGGTTGTTGGGAAAATAAAAAATTTCAACGGATACAATTTTTTGTATTCGGCTAGCAGATACTTAGCCTACTCTGTGTTACCCTATTTTCAGGTGTATAAGCCGCACCCTTTTTGCTCTAAACGCGAGCAGACCCAGGCGTGCCGCCGCGCATATGTTTCACGAAGCGGTCGCCCTATCGCATACTGCTCTCACTTAACGAGCTCCATGATGACAGTCAGTCTGGCGTGTTCGCCTTTAAAGCGAAAAAAGTGCGGCTTATACACCTGAGAATAGGGTAGTTGTGTTCTAAGGTAATAAAAAATGAAGAAGCTGCAAAGAAGCTTTCGATATAAGCTTTAAGATATTGCGAGCGCGATGCAAAAAACGTGTCGGAACATTGATGTACCTGAACTTTCTGTACACCCTTGGTGCGGAGAATTCGGTGATCTAAGCCATAGTTTGTGGTCGTAACTTGTAAAATGTGGCCACAGATCAATATCTTGTGTCCTTTCAACTGTTTTTTAAACTACTTAACACTTAATCTCATGAAAAAAAATTGTTTATGTAGATGACAGTCCAGTCGCACTTCGAAATCCATTTGATACATGCATACTGCCACAATTCGATCCGTGGGACGCAAATATAGTACCGGTGGGTCCCGGCATTACTTGGCTTTTAAGGCCAATTCATTAATTAGAAAATTTTAGTACGTCGATCCAGACTACAATCCTCTGCAAAAATGCAATCGAAGCTACAGACCAATGACTACGCTCAAGAACGGTATCGTCACTGTAAACGAGAAAAACGTGTCATGTATGGGCAGGTAAGCGGTTTGAGCGGATTTCCATAATCTTGCTGAGTTACTCGTTTAGAACAGAGAGATAACTCATCATGACTTGCAAAGCTGTCAGTATGTGAGTTTGTCTGTAATAAAAAGACAGTGCAAAGTGATTGGTATTTTGATCAGGCAAAATTGATTTACTTTCCAATTCAAAAGAGCGACGTACTAAGGCTGGCAGAGCTTGCGGAGACCTTTGTTACGAAAAATTAGATTTTAGCGCCGCGATTTGGTCGCTACCACACTATCACTACCACTACCACAATCTCAATTTCGGACTGATACCAGCTGAGCAAAGTGACGCATGATCTTCACGGCGAAAAAAATCAGTTTTGCTGCTTTGTTGACTCTCATTTGAGCCCAAGCGTCCCTACTTACATCGGCTTTAGGGGACCAGTCCAGACATTACTCTGTTTTTAGGTGTACAAGCCGCGGGGTAGTGCTGGCTTGCATCGACCACCCCGACGCTGAAGGAGCTCGCAACCAACGGGCCCTATATCGTGCTGCGTATTCCCTGAGAGAATCGTGCGGCATAAGGATTGTTTTCAAAACAAGTGAAGCGGCTGAGAAACTTGATGTAAGCTAGGATCACTCCGCGGCTTATACACCTAAAAAAAGGGTACTTATAAATATTTGAAAAAGCTTTGAAGATAACCTTGGTGTTGGAAATTAATGCAGCTCACTATCCTTGAGGTGTATCCAACCGTGAAAAGCGAATGGAAAAAGAACCGTGGTTTGCGGAGAATCCAAAGAAGGTTGAAGAAAAATCATATACTATGCTGTGGAGGAGCACAGAACTATAGAACTCAAAAAGCACTGGGGCTACCATATCCGGAAATTGGGGGTCAAAGAAATTCAAGGTCCGCAACTGCACCGTAACTCAATTCGACTTCATTTGACGCCTAATTTTCGGCATTGGGTTCCTGCCTCTGCTGCTACTAGAAAAACTATTAGAAAAGCATTGCAATTCTACAGGCTGTTATCTGCCGTGCGATCTGACGGTTAGTGGTTGGGAAAAGTTCTACATGGGTCTTTCCTTTTTTTTTGAGCTCATTGATGTGGAAACTCCCATTGTTACATGAGAATATCAGTGGTAAGATTCCTCTTGCCTCTAGACTGCAAATGCTGTGGAGAGCCTCTGGCTTACATATGTAGATCCTCGCAGGTATTACATATTAAATTGTTACCAAAAACTCAAAACTGCCTTGCACACATCGTCAAAAAAGCCTTTCGTGTGGTTAACAATTTTGTACTTGTGATGTTTGAGCTAGAATTATTTGCACCTGGAAACAGGTGGTTAAAAAAGACAAGATCAAGCTCATTTCGGCAGTGAGTGCAAAACGGTGCCTCTCAGTCACAGAGTGAACGATACAGTAAGCATTTCTCACTAGTCTCTCTGTCGCTGTTATCTGGAAAGGCAGATAGTTTTGTGATGAATCGAATCGCTAAACGTCGGTGGAATATCTTCAATGCATTTGTTGCGAAACTCTGTCAGTACTAATCAATGCATTTTCTGATAACATTAGCCAAAAGATAAGTTGAAAACGAGATTATTCGTCTCGTTTCGGATGCGATCTGTGCAGAGACTTCACTAACAAAAAGTCGCACAATTGTTATGAAGTTTTGGTGGTTTGGTAATGATTGAGCATTACAGCAGTGTTAATTACACTGCTGTAATGCTGACTGAATTACACCGGTTAACCTACTTGTAAAGTCGCATGAAGAACGCGAGGAGCTCAGCGCGCTCGAGAACACTTAAAGAATGGTCTAGAATATGAGCCGCACTGTTTCACTTCGCCAAGTATAGCTAAGGATTTGACAAGTTGAGAACGTCAAATACCAACGGTTCTGGCATGCTTATTGCTAAAATTGCTGTGAATAAACGGTTACGAAACATAGTACTTCATCTTAGCTCAAGTCCATAATGCATTTGTTTCATAAAAGGAGTATGGTTCAAACTACCTAGAGTTTGCGGCGGCGACCCAGGAGCCTCGGCGCCTTTCCTTGCAGGGGTACTTGGAACCTCCAAGGGGCCTTCGCACCTTTTAGACGGCTCCGCCCACTTGCTCCGCTCTCTACTCAGACAATCACAGGCTCTCAGCCGGCGGCCACAAAGCCACCGCGAAAACCCACCAAAAGCGCGGTGGCCTCATCGCGCCCTCTTTCGCTTCCCGCTGAAGCCCTCATAGCAGTCCGCCCGCTGCCAGCTTTAACCTCCCGCTCATTGCCATATTTGTAGCCCGCTCGCTTCTACAGTTCTCAGCGGGAAGCGGCAGTGAGGCGATAAGGCCACGGCGCTTTTGGTGGGTTTTCGCGGTGGCTTTGTGGCTGCCGGCTGAAAATCTTGTCTGTGTAGCTTCTTGTTATACTTGGACTACAACGTTTTTAACTTCAATTAATTCATTATAACGATGACAAGTAACAATGAAGAACATAACCATCTGGAGATATGACCACATGGAGAAATAGATATGGCCCCAGATGGTTATGTTCTTCATTGTTACTTGCCATCGTTATAATGAATTAATTGAAGTTACAACGTTGTAGTCCAAGCATAACAAGAAGCTACACAGACAAGATTTTCAGCCGGCAGCCACAAAGCCACCGCGAAAACCCACCAAAAGCTCGTGCCTTATCGCCTCACTGCCGCTTCCCGCTTTCTTCAAAGATAGGATGTGTCGGTAGCCCAAAAGCTTAAAGGTTAGCTTAGATTAGCTTAGATTTACGTTCTTTAGAACAGAAAATATGCTGATAATAGACCTTGAGGGTACAAACATTGATAAAACAATCCATATGGGGAGCGGCGACAAAGCAATACACATTCCACCGCGATAAATATATTCACAAACATGAGTGAGGAACTGCCAGTGTTAGCGCGCAATGCAGGGGTTTCTCATGCGAATCAACAATCGATTCGCGCCTGAGTATCGTTCAGGCAACTGTCAGTTCTGATCCAAACCCATTTTCCTTATGTTGTGCAACACTTCCTCTGGAATTGTGTGCGTCTTCGTCGGTGACTGCAGCGTCTCGCGTTGATTCGTGACCATGTTCAGTTGCTCCTAAAGGATGAAATTAGAAGAGAACATTACGGAGATAAGGTCACGTTTCAGCATCTTAGCAGCTTGTTTGTACAAGAGATAGACTCTTGTTCAACAGTAAACAATGATCTCTACCCAGCTAAAAGGACTTGGCTCGTCACGACACCTTCAAAGCAATTACCGAATCATGAGCTCATCGCACCTGCCGAACGCAATCAATGCATATACTAAGCCTACGCTTTGTTGCATTTCACCAAGGAGGAAGTAACTTTATGAAAGATGCTTCATACATGACAAATGCTGAATGCGTCTAAGAGAAGCTGTAATTGACTACGATTACAAACATCATGAAATGCCTGCAAAAGAGAGAGTAGTTGGAAATATATACAGTCGAGTAGATTCAGCGGTAAATCTAGTGTGCTTGCACAGAAGGTGAAATGCGGTAAAATTGGCGCGTGAAGAAATAGTTTCGAATGTGACGCCGGCCAATTGCGCGCGCAAGATGCCCGCGGTACTGACGTGGCTACTTGTTCACGCGCAAATTTCACCGCATTTCACCTTCTGTGCATGCACACTATATTTACCGCTAAATCTACTCGACTGTATGCCCAAGGCCTGACGCACTGCACTGGTAGAGAGAAGAGAGAGAAGGACGGGAGGGGGGGGGGAGGATATTCACACGTATCCCACTCGATAGCTCCTCTTGGATACGACTTTTTTTGATGTGAAAGACTGGCAAGCTACAGTCGAGTAGATTTAGCGGTAAATATAGTGTGCTTGCACAGAAGGTGAAATGCGGTGAAATTTGCGCATTTGTGAACAAGTAGCCACGTCAGTACCGCGGGAATCTTGCGCGCGCAATTGGCCGGCATCACGGTCGAAACTATTTCTTCACGCGCCAATTTTACCGCATTTCACCTTCTGTGCAAGCACACTATATTTACCGCTAAATCTATTCGACTGTAGATACACATCAAAGACAGACATTAGACAGAGAGAAACGCAAGACAAATATGGTACAGCAATTAGTGGAAGTATGAAAAGCCCTAATTTCACTAGGAGGTAGGGAGACTTTATCAAGCCTTGACGATAAAAAGAGACAGAAACTAGTTCCACACCACAGCTGTAAATAACTATCGTCGATTCGTTGACTGCGCGGACTGGACATAACCGCGGAGCACGCGCCGCGAGGTAAAACGCTTGCTCCAATACAAGATCGCCATTGTTCGTGCTCTCGCAACATGTTAACCGCGCCGCATGTGGTCCGCAGCGCTTCAGCAGTCCGTACGGTCAACGATTCGACGATAGCTGCGTTGACGAACGACTGCGTGCCAAACAATTTTCTGTAAAACTGTAAACCTTTTATGTGCTCACTGTACAAGTACAGTCGATTCATTTCATATGATCATGTGTGCACCCGCACACACCGTACATCTTTGGCGTCCCCATCTCGGATTTGCGATCGCAAAAACGCGAGAGAGTGACCAATTGCTATCGCTTACATCATTTAGAGATAAATAGTACCTAAAAAGAAAAGAAAACAGCGAGAAAACATCAGAATCGCTTAACGGAAGGGTTGCGTCCTCCAAGAATCCAGGATGGGTACGCCAAAGATGGACGTGTGTGCAATGGCACACATGATCATATGAGATGAACCGACTGTACATCATTGAAAAGGTGCGCACTGTGTCTCGATGAATGCACTTGGCTTCTAAATGAGAATTTTACTTTTTGAAAAGGCCGATTGGTAGAGATGTAGGACTCAAAAGCTTGAATTGAAAAATGCCATATTTTGACTTCGAAATTGTGAAAAACAGAATTGGTAAACGACAGGAGAAAAGAAAAGAAGTAAATACTCTCAACATAAAAGGAATTATGAAACACGTGCGACTAAAACAACTTACGCTGTGTGTGGCACTCAGACTAAACCTCAGATCAATCCTTCCTCACTCAATGAACTTTGCGTACAACACGCTGGCGTGGAGTGAGCCGTGATGGTCGTTCGTTGCGTAAAAGGTCATGTTTTCGCGTGTAATCCGCTGAGGCTGAGAGTTTTTTCTCGAAAAAATTATAAACACAGGATTGAAGTAGCAAAGCATAGCGACGCCCTCTAATCAATAAGCATTTCGAAAATGGACGCATGCGAAACGCAATGATGCAGATCTTTGAGCGCAAAGAGAGCACGCTTGTAGTCGAATGATGTGACAGCGGCGAAAATGTTGGAAAGGCACTTTTATGTTTACATTCGTAAAATGAGTGAATAGATGGTTTTTTACGGTTTTCGAGCAGCGCCTAAAGAAGAGATATGCACAGACGGGGGTTGCGAATGTATGTAATCGCATAATGAGCGATTTTTCTGGAAGAGTTGAGCGAAAAAGTAGGATTTTGGCGGTTCATGTCCCTGCGGTGTCAGCAATATGCTCGTGTGAAATGGCCATGGAGCACATTTTCAAATTTTATGCCCAATTTCATTTGCTCACGGTGTTGTTGGCAGCACAGGGGCACTTTATGAATGCCAGCCTACAGATTTCTGCACACTTGTAGTTCCCCTCGAAGTACATGCCCAAAGGATTTGAGCAATGTTGAATAGTGGACGAGTTCTTAATGAATCATCACTTATGTATAGCATTTTTTTCTGTGCAAGTTAAAAACCCACTAATTATGTCCTTTTTCGCACGCTTTTTTGCAGTACATCGAAAAAGAGTTTATATTACATTGTGCAGTGGATGTTTTGATTCAAAAACATACGGGGCTTTCATTAAGCACTTCTTCCGGTTGGATAGACAGTCAAGCATAGAGAACAAAAGAAATCTGATATATAAAGAATTGTTAGCTCAATTCAAAAATCTTCAAATAGCGGGGAACCACGACGAGTCCCGAAGCAAACGCTCTTCCAAATAGCGCCTATAGGTACTGGTTCACTAGTACTTGAAATAAAGCACTGAATGATAACGAAAATGAAAACAAAGAAAAGCAAAGATGAAAACAAAGATTACGCAACAAGAAATGAAAAAATGACGCGAGCCCACGCTGCCACGTTTGCCTGCACATCTAACTTTTCTGGTGCGATCAACAATGTCTCGAGCGGGCAACGATATGGCTTCCAGTTGGCAGCCACAATACGGCGTTATGAATTAAGGCTGCCTTCTCATAGCATTGATGCGGCCCGCTGACAGAAATCTTGTATTCGCAGCCCCATCGTTTCACGGTCGCTGCCAGCTTAACGGAGTCGCTGCCTCATCGTCGCCTTTTGGCTGCTTTTGTAGGAATGAATGCGCTCTGCAGCTATTTTCTGACTCATGGAAGATTATAGCTGCCCGCTGGTAGCCCGTCGCTGCCCGCTCACCGCCATTCCTACAATGTCGTCGCCCGCTCACTGCCACTTTTGCAGTATCGCCGCCCGCTCAGTGAAACTGCCCTTCATCGCCGCCGGCTGAGAGCCTGTGATTGTCTGAGTAGCTAGCCTTATTCCGAGTTGTGCAGGTATGGAGAATAGTCCCAATAGGTGCTTTGAATGGATGGATAATGACGGATGGAGGGTGACAGATGGTTATGAAGTCTGCTTGTGGGCATCGCTTTGTCGGAAGCAAGGATACTTCCATTTTCTCGATTTTCAGCCGGTGAAAGTGTATATATAGGCTGCTGCATGACGAAGGAAGGCGCAATACCTTCGGGCGCGAACGCGGCTTTATTAGCCGCAGAGCGCATGAGGTGCGGGATCTACAACGGTGAGGATACGCGCGCGTCGCGTTCGCGCAGGCTCACCCAATATCGCCATTGCGCCTTCGTCATGCAGCAGCCTTTATGTATGTCTGTGAGAACATATCCATTTAGCAAGTTGCACCAGTGCAATTTTTTCTATGGAGTTTCTACTTTTTTTCCATTTTTTGAACATTTAGTTTTTTCTAGTTTTTGGCTACAACTTCGCGTAGATATTGGTGCAACTTTTCATGACACTGAACTGCAGAGCTTGCTGTGCTCTATCGAATCCACAGAATCCATCTAGGAAAAGCAAAATTTGACTTATTGCGGTTTAGATCAGTTTTGGAGCAAGATCTTGACTCATTAACCGAATAATTTGATAATAATGGTTTTCCACCATTTTCAACAATTTTTTCATTGGATTAATGCGTTTTCAATACTGAAATTTCCTTTTCCTTTGAATTCATGTTCTGGTGCCTTTCATGATAACGAATGATAAGAGAAACCTTTTTCTGGAGAGATTCGTTGATGTTTTTGCAATCAACTTTAGCTGAACATCCGCTGAAATTTTGTAAATTTTCTGTTTCCAAAACGACCTACTATATAGGTCGATGCAAAAGTTCTCGCTTAAATCAAAGAAAATTCAATGTGAACCTAAATTGGCTTCGTTGGAAAAAGAAGTGGATTTTGCGATTCAAGATAGTTATCCTAATTCATCTTTCCTTTGGCACTTCAGAGAAACAAGCTTTCAAAGATTGCACTGCAAATTTCAATTTTGAGTCTGGTTGTAAATAGTGCCAAAGTGGTAGTATCAAAGTGGTATTTTGGAACGTTCATAACAATGCTTCGTACGTTTGACAAGCTTTAATCTATGGAAATGCAGGAACAAAAAATGCGAAAAATCCTTTGCAGGGAAAAACACCTTATCAACGCATTTTCTTCACAAAACACAGTTTCGAATCAAAAGTATCACTCACTGCTTACCTAGAGTACTGTAAGGTTTTTTGGGGTTTCAGAGTTTCTTTGCTTATAAAGTGCAATAATTAGAAGATTAGCCTTTCGAGATGACGATTTTTCATGAATTTTCGTTGCATGCCTATGCTATTCCCGCAGCCCGCAGCCTTCGAATGGGAACAGTGAAGAAGTGGAGCGAGGGTGCGATTTGAACTCTATTGGCGAAGGTGCGAGGAGCCTTTTGGAGTGTGGATGCTGGTGCGAATGGAGGTGGTAGGAACTCCGAGTTCCTTCCAGAGTTTGCTTGGTGACAATAAGTTAGACGCCTATTGTTGAAAAGTTGACCAAGCTACTGACGAAGCTGTTCTTGACCTCCTCATTTAATTCTTTAGTCATCTCACTCTGATAAGATCGTGTATAAATTTTGAAACTCCTCAAACTGTTGCATTTACATCGCGCCCGAGAGATTAGCTTAGACGTCAGAAGGCTAAGGTCAAAAACAAAAAAACACGTTTAAAACGTTCACCAGTCTCTATCTTGGCAGAAGAGCAATGATTCAGAGAACGAATAAGCTTAGCTAGACTTGTGTAGTACTCGTTTCCCACCACCTCATTTAGAGCTTTTCGGATGGCTACACTAGCAAAGCAGAATCCGTTACCTATGCCTGTAATTTATTTGTTCCTTTCGCAATAAATAATAGGTGGGAAAGCAGGTTTTAAGTTTCAATAAGTTTTATGCTATGAAAAGCGTGAAGCCAGTGTCGCACACATGCGAGGAGTAGCGCGCCCCTGCGCGCGAGCCGTCCGCGCAGCCAGCTCGGTAGGAATAGATGGCGCCGCTCAGAGGCAGGGACCCAACGCCGGGAATTAAGCGTCAAACGAAGTCAAATTGAATTACAGTGCAGTTACGGACCCTGAATTTCTTTGACGCCTAATTTTCGGATACGGTAGCCCTGATGTTTTTTTGAGTTCTATAATTCTGTTGGAGGAGCGGCAGAAAAAAACAGCCGTCTGGCGGATTCCTCGAGCCCCGTCGTGTGATGCGAGCTTCGATCAACATGTTATCCACGAAAGGAATCTTGAACCGTTTAGTCAACAAGTATGGCAGTACTTCGGAATCGTCACCTTGCATGCTGTTCAATTATTCAAAAGGAGAAGCAGGCAGGGCCCGGCACGAGGTGGGCAAATGGGGTTTTCCAAAACGAATTCCTCTTTGATCCCAGAATTGTTTATGAATACCCCTTGAGCCCAAAAACGATGCTTTGTGCTTGTGCAACGAGAGCACCGGCCACACTTCGCCTAAAAGCGCTCAAAAACGCTCAAAATGTTCAAGCTCCTTAGAATACAGGAAGAAGAATAAGCAAGAAAAATGGTGAAGGATAAAGAAATATCAACGTAACGCAGTCATAGGACTGACAAGGGAAGGATGGTCGATCGAAGTGGCTTTTTGAGATGAATTGTATACCGTGATGGAGGGCATAAAACGTTGATCCAAATCTATCTTTATCTGCGGCGCGTTCCCGGAGCAGGAGTTATGAGTGTTTAAAGGAGCAAAAAATGAGTAATTTTCTGAGATAAAAGCATTGGCTAAAATTTTTCCAGCTTTTGAATGAGACAGCCGGAGTGTGGATATATCTCACCTTAGAGTATTTATTTTATAGAGTATTGGAAAAATCACCACTGGTCCATTTAAGCGCTAGGAATAATGTTACTACTGTAATTATATTATTTGCACATCCAGTTTTCTTCTCCAATAAACGCTCATAACTTCTTGTGCAGGAATGCGCCGCAGATAAGGAAGACAGATTTGGAATCAGCATTTTATGCCCTCTATAATGATATATAAGCAGGGTTGAGCAAGAGGTCAGGCACAAGTCTTTCCAAAACGACCCCCCCCCCCCAGTGAAAGCCCCTAAACGACCCCTCTGCTTCACCTCCAGGACCTCAGGCTGTGATAATTCGAAGAGATCAGCCGTTTTTGGGAGTTTTTGTTTTTTGGAGGTCTGTAGGTCGACTTTCTGCGATTGCACAGCACACGCAGCTTGACGGCAAGTTTTGGATTTTGGATAGCCCTACTTTTAGAGCTATAATTCCCACAGGGGTGTATTGTTTGGCTCCAAATTTGCAGCATTGCAAGAAGAGGCTTTGAGTTCAATACTCATAGCAGAAATGGAGCGATTTTTAGATTTTGAAAACAAGTTAATCGGGTCAGGCGCAACCCCTCAAAAGCTCAGGCGGCCTGACCTTTTGTGGGGTTGCGCCTGACCCGATTAACTTTATCATTGAAGAAGCTTTTTTATTCAAGTTTTATGTGAATCGCTAGCACAACCCTCGAAGATTCCACAGTAAGTGTTTGGACTTGATTCGACTTGTTTCGGCCTTGTGGTAATCCGTGGAGTTAAAGCAGTCATGGCGAAAAACGCGCCGGTCGGAATTTTGGCATTATTTCTTACTCCACTATTTGCAAGCGATACAAAGCGCGATTTTTAACCTAGACTAGTGGGAAACAATACTTTGTTACGAGTACAAAAAAATTGACTTTTCTCACTTTTGAGAACAAGTTAATCATGTTTGAAAATCACGCTTTTTAGTCGTTGAGAAACACTAGATAATGCAGTAAATAATGGTTTGTAGGGCTCATAGAGGTAATTTGACGTGCTCGGAAATGATACATTTCATACAGCAAGCTTCCTTGATGAATTTATAATATGTCAAGGTAGAAGATGAAGATTTGAGTTTTGGCCGAAACTTCGATTGTGAAATTAATCAGTATGCTGTTTAAACCGTTCATTCCTTCAGTACTGGTGAGGTCGCGATATCCACTAAACTAGCGCTTTTCTTCTTCACCTTAATCGTAGTATCTCCTCAATCAAACGAATTCGATTCGTGATCACGACCCCCCCCCTCTGTCTTACCCCAGTACGACCCCCCAGGTCGGGCGCGCCTGACCCCACGCTCAACCCTGTATATAAGTCATCGCAAACAAGTATGTTTCTACGGTCACAAAATACTGATTTTTGAAATTTTCGAGTGCGGCCTGGGACGCATCAAAAAACTAGAATTATGGAATTTTTTCTCAAGGCTTTTACAGATAAAAATAAAGAACATTTTTCAAGAAGAAGAGAAGAAGCTGCATCAAATGACACCCTAGCTGTTTTGATTAGCTATTGATACCAGAAAAATCTCCTTACATTGCATTTTGTTCACCCTATCTAACTGCTAATAAAGCACTTCCAAAAGAGCCTAGAAGGAAAATTTCAAAAAATAGCAAAAGTTAGGGTAGATAAAAACCCTGGGTTGAAAATATCGGCGATTTTTTTAGCGTACATCAAAGCAATCCGAACAAAAGCTTTACAGCTGGGAAGAGGAACAAATGTTGCATAGAACACTTTTTAAAGTGTTTGTCTATCTTTATCCTGAATGGTGTGAGGTTAGGTCTGTAAAACGGCACGAACTTTTGGAGCCACCTAATAATTCTTGTTTTTCGCAAAAATTTTGTGATCTCAGTTCGAAAGGTATTTACACTGTAGTTTCCAGAAAGCCTTGTGAGCAGACTGTGATCTTGATGGCATAAAGATCGGTACATTTGAAGACTAAGTTCTTTTCTAATAACAAATATCTTGTTTTTCATATTTTGTGATCTCAATTGGAGAAACATTTACACTGCATAAAGTGTCCTTTTTCCAAAAAAGAACTTTGTGAGAAGATTTCGATGTTATAATCGGAACTTTCAAGAACTAATTCTCTTGGAAGCATTTTTGGTCCCTGTGAAAATTTGTTAATTTGATAACAATCTCAATTTGAGAAGCATTCAAACGGTAAAAACAAACTTTTCTCTCGAGAAGAGGATCTAGTGGGCAAGTTGTGGGCTTCCTGGCACAAGGACGTCTATTCAGAATTTAACATGAAAAGACTTTTCTGTTCCATGCAAGTTCCATAAACTCAGTCTTTGTTTGAAGAACGTACTGCAGAAATACGTCCACCACAAATCGTCTTGGTCATCCTTGTTTAGGAAATGGGTGGCTGTTACTAACTAATAATATAGCGGGCTGTAGCAAATGTTATATCTTTAGGTTTTCTTAAAAAGAAAAAAAACAAATCATATCACTGTCTACAGGTCTTTTAAAAGGTAAACCAAGTCGCTAATCTGGTGTTGAATTCTTCATGTAACAAGCTTTTCAATATGAATTGAGACATAATGTAGAATCACAAGTTTAAATAAGCGCCTGCTAATGTATTTGCGCCAACCCACTTATAGGGCGACCAAAGGGTCGCTAGCCAGGATATACCAAACCAGTGCGTCGCTTGTAGACAGTGTGTTAAGGTGGAGAACTAGAGAAACGTCCCGTAAGCTGCTCCTGAGTAAACCTACGCGACACCGCAGCTGACGTTGGGCGTTGCAAAACTCGCAAAACTGCACAATTTCGGGGCGTTAATGTGAAAGGATCGATGAACAGCTGATTGCGGTGAGGAGATGGGAAGGAAAGTTTTTTTTGCATTTTTCTTGCAGATGGTGCTCGTTTTATCAGGAAAACCGCTTCAGATGGAAAAAAGGCAAATTCATCTTTCTATTCATTTTTTGCCAACTGTAATCTTCCCCGTATGAATGCCAAAATATTGCGAATTTGTTTTATCTCGTCTGTTTGTTTTATCGATTTTTTTGATAGCGGCCGCTATCGAAAATCTTTCGGCTAAATGGCAAAAATTTTGTGCTAGGCGCAGTTGAAACGTAACGTACCTACCTACCTTCCTAGTTCTCGCACCCGGAACGAATGCGTAGCAAGTGGTACCCGGGCAGCCGACTGCTGCCGTAGCCAGCGGCCGAAGCTGCCGGCAAAGCCGCTGCAGATGGTACACTAATTAACTAATCGTTCAAAATTCTTGACGAGAGGTTGACTCACACCTCGTCGCGCTGAGGTGCATTAGCCTCAGGGATAGCCTGATACCCTCGATATCCATATTGTTTTGAACACAAAACTATTTTACTGTAAACTATGCAATCGAATACAAAACCATACAAGCGGAAAACAGCCAAAATTCATAAATAGCTGCAATGAATGGATAAGAAATGTAGTTTTTTCTTCTACATTCTTGACATCAAAATGTAGTAAATGTTTGTTGAAGCTGTATTTAGGGAATTTTCGATTTGACAAAATTCTTAGAAGAGATACCGACATTTCCATGAACACTAGGTGAAATGCGGTTTGGTTATTGGGGATAGCTTTTTTGAATTTTGGACCATTTTTTGATTTTTGACAGCTCTGAAATTGCTACACAGTTAGCTTTATTTTTGTACCTGTCCAGAGATATGCAGTTGTGACTTACAAGGGAAGGATACTCGGTCGAAGTGGCCATTTGGAATGAGCTGTATACTAAGAAACCGTCCTCCGTAAGGCAAACTCAAAACTACTTTCGCTAGGTGCCGAGCGGTTTTGTGGGGGGAGTTACAAGGCCATTTTCCTCCGGCGCAGCCAGCGCACCCAGTGATGAGCGAGGCGCTAGAATAGCGCAGCAGTGTGGCAGTGGCGCAGTGGCAACGCAGCGGACTACGAAGCAGATGGTCGAGGGTTCGCGTCCTGTTGCTGCTATTTTGTTTTGCAGTTCTGTAAAAAGTCTATTGGGTGACATCAAACGAGGAATACTATTTCTAGGCAGTCGAAACAAGCTAGTTACTGCAAAAAAGCCACTATTTCTGCAATAAGCTATAATCTAAAATATGTAAATCTGTGGAGGTTATGATGTCACAACAAGGGATTCAAGTGATATATTAACATGTATGGAATACAACCACAAAATGCTCAAAGTAGAAGAGCTTCTCGCAACGCGCGCACTTGCAAAATTGCAATCGATTCACATCCCATTTATTGGCTTTTGATCTGAACTTTACCTTGCATCATAGGGCTTCCATCCTTAAGATCTTATCGCTCATTTACACACAATTTTGCTCGCCGCAATTCAAAAATTTGCTTTCATACCCATGGATGCAGCCGGATACATTGACAACCACCCCGGCGAATTCGAGTCTACTATTCAGTACTGTTGGGGACGAGTGGCGTAGTGGTATGAGGCGCCGCTATGACCAGATCGGACGCAGGTTCGATCCCCGCCCCTGGGCCAACCAAGCCCTCTACCCTCCGGGGCCGGTAAATTGGTACCAGAGTAATCTGGGAGGATAAAAGCACTGACTTGAAAACGGCTGGCCCCCGCAAGTCACTGTAATAGGCTCGCACGCATACAATTGCCTCTTCGACTATGAAGTTAGTGTGTGCGTTCGGCGCATGCCCTCAAAGGGTATTGAAGACGCCGAATCCTTTATCCTTTTATTCAGTACTGTTTTTCACCGACTTTGATAGGCAATTGTGAAACTGCTGATTGTCATCGTTTTATTTTATCCGATGTGCGCGTTGCGAGAAGCTCTTCTACTTTGAGCATTTTGTGGTTGTATTCCATACATGTTAATATATCACTTGAATCCCTTGTTGTGACATCATAACCTCCACACATTTACATATTTTGGAAGATTATAGCTTATTGCAGAAATAGTGGCTTTTTTGCAGTAACTAGCTTGTTTCGACTGCCTAGAAATAGTATTTCTCGTTTGCTGTCACCCAATAGACTTTTTACAGAACTGCAAAACAAAATAGCAGCAACAGGACGCGAACCCTCGACCATCTGCTTCGTAGTCCGCTGCGTTGCCACTGCGCCACTGCCACACTGCTGCGATATGCTAGCGCCTCGCTCATCACTGGGTGCGCTGGCTGCGCCGGAGGAAAATGGCCTTGTAACTCCCCCCACAAAACCGCTCGGCACCTAGCGAAAGTAGTTTTGAGTTTGCCTTACGGAGGACGGTTTCCTAATATACAGCTCATTCCAAATGGCCACTTCGACCGAGTATCCTTCCCTTGTTAGCTGACAGAGACCCTGCCTCTGAAGTTGAATGCCAGAGAAAAGTTTTTTAGAAACTAAATATTTTCTGGATTTTTCAGATTCTGGGTATTTTGCGTGTTCGAAACGACTGAATTGTGGTCATTTTCTGTTCACAAACTCAACTCTATAGCTTTGTTTATTTGCATTGCATCTCAGGAAATTATGATTTCCGCCGTTGTGATATAAATATCGAGAATAATTGGCTATCTCTGAGGCTGATATCGCATTTCAGCGCAACGAGGTGCGAGGAAACCTCTTCGCAAGAGTTTTGAACGACAAGCGTAATTACTGCACCATCTGCAACAACTTTGGCGGCAGCTACGGCGGCTGACTGTGGCAGCAATCGGCTGTCCGGGTACCGTTGCGCGACTCCCGGTTGAAACCGTCAGTTTTATAAACCTCAGCAATGCACATGGCACATATGTTTTATCATCGACAATGCGGACAAGGGATCGCTTCAAATCACTCACTCCTGTGACAGTACGCTGAGACCCGAAAAAATTAGGCCCACGTTAGTCGAGTCGAAGTAGCGGAGGTTTGGGCCATCAAACCGACAGTTCTACGCTGTGAACTTCTTAACGGCGTTTGTGCAAAAAGTAGTTTTGCAGAAAAAAGTGAATTTTTCAATCACTTTCTAGAAAAGGATCGAAAGCTTGCGGACATGATTTCTAAACAATCTCATCATGTTGCAGAAATCATTACTGATCCAGTTTTGCGAGATAAAAGCCGCATGGACTTGTATGGCGCAAACTTTTTTGGGATCCGGGTATCTTGAGCATGGGGATCACATTCAGGCAGCGTTTGTTGTGCAACATTGTGGATCTAGACCTTGACTTTAACTCGCATGAATTTTGAAAAATACATCCTTTGTCTCATATGGTGTGAGCCCTATTTGGGCGGATAGAGTCTCGAGCGGTCGCAACGCTTGGGCTTTCGCGTTCACGAACCTGTTCTCTGACCAGACGCCCAAATAACAATTGAAGATGGCATCCGAGTTTGCCTTCTTCTTCTATCTATCATGTGCATAATGGGAAGTGTGCTGCATGCAGTTATAAAGCGCATGATTTCTCCTTTCAAATGAAATCAAATGCGTACAAATGTAATGAGAATCTAGAGAAGCTACGGATACCCGAATGGTGGGAGTTTAACTAACGAGACCTCAGAAACAGAATCTACAACTTATGGTTTTTGGCATAGTCAACTTGTTTTTCCAAACTTTAGAAATAATTTCGCGAAGAAGGTCTAAGCGAATGGATAGAGCAAACTTCCAGGTCACACTTTCACGATTTTGAAATTATTTCTTGGTAATAACAAATTTTATATTCAACCAACTGAACCCCTTAGAACATAAACAAGCGAGAATGTTGAATGCCATTCGATACAGCACTTTTATTTCTTTCTAACGGGTGTTTTGGCTGTGCTGGCTTTACCAAACCCCCCCCCCCTCGCTTCTAGAGCAATCAACAGATAAGGGGAGCTCTTAAAAGGAAGCGGAACGCTTGAAGAAGTTTTGACCAAGAGATTGGGATCAACGCAGTTGGTCCGCTCCTGAAACCTGCTTTTAGACTGATTGGTAATTCAAGTTTTGGGTTGGTGCCATCTTTAACGGTCCGCATTTTGTTGATGGGGACGCTCAGACAATCAAAGGCTCTCAGCCGCCCCATCAAAAGCGCCGTTGCCCTGTCGCCGCCACTTTCTTCCCGCTGAGAAACTATGCCAGAACTGGCAGCGAGCGGGCTACCATAAAGTCTTCAGCGCGAAGCGAAAGTGGTGGCGATAAGACAACGGCGCTTTGGAGGGACCGGCTGAGAGCCTTTGATTGTCTGAGTAGTGCAAAACTTGAGATAAATTTTTTCCTATATTGAAGACAACTTTAACACATATTTACTGCACCGCACCTTGGTTAAATCAGAAACTATACCTTTTACAGAAATCTGCGAGTAACAAGTAGAACAATCAATTCTTTTGAAGTAAACTTTTTTCGTCATTTCAGTCAAAAGAGCTAAGGAATTGTACGCTGCTATATCAGTGGTACACTGTGAGATACCGCTGCTTTCAATTTAACACTAAATGAAAATGTGCAAGTGTAAATAGTTGTCTGACAATACAATGGCGGATGGTAAAACCTTCAAGCAGGAAACATAATTTATTATGCAAAAGGGGTCGAACGGCTGAGACGCTGCAGTGACCATTTCGGATCAAAGTGCGACCACCCTTCCTAGGCCAACCAAACTTTTTACCTTTCGGGAATAGTAGCTATCTAAAAGGATCGAAGCCCTAACTTGGTAATCGGCTGTCCCAGCAAGTCATTGTAAAGGTTGGTATTCACATGGAAACGTGTTCGACTATGAAATGAAAATGTGGGAGCGTGCCCGCAGACGAGGTTGTCGACAACGAACTCCTTAGCTCCATTATTTATGTAGTTTGCAAAAGCCACTTTTCGCTTTGCCAAAAACAAACTTTTCACAAGCAATAAAGATCAATGAAATGCAGAGTATTCGGTTTGGGAGTTTGATTTTGTGATCCTGACGACTAGATGTCGATAATCAGGGCCTGAAAGGGAAGGGTAGGGATAAAGTGATTGCAATCGAAAACGACTTTGCTCAAAAACCAGAATCTGACTGGTTGAAAGTTACGAAGTAAAGAGTACTAAAAATTTAGCAATTATAACACTCGTAAGCACTTATAGTTCATTCACAGTGAGAGTAGGTGAAATTGCATTGAATGGTGCAAATCTTGTTTTACGCCTGATTTTAGGTGTTTAACAAGGATAACTGAATTTGAGAACAAGGTTGGAGAATGGATAAACGTGAACGACGCTGATTTTCACTGCGACACCGTGGAGACATCCTGCTCAAACGAGAAGGGGAATGAGACCTATCGCATGGTTCATCTGCAGATTGTTGAAGTGTAGGTAAATAGATATCCCGCTTAGCCTTCAAAATGGTGTCAATTCAGCAATAACACTGTGGAGAAGATAGATGCAGACGGAAATTTCTACAGCGTCTATGTTATCCTGCTTGACTCTACAGCACATACACAAGCTATAAGGTGCGTCTATATGCTGGTGTTGACGAAGGCGCAATATTTTTGGGCGCGAACGCGGCTTTATTAGCCGCAGAGCGGATGAAGTGCAGGATTTACAACGGAGGAGAATAGCGCGTCGGATTGCCCGCTCAAATATTGCTTCTGCACTTTCGTCACGCAGTAGTCTTTACATGCGCAAGAAATTTAGACGTTGAACTTGTGCAATTAAGCTCTGTGCTCAAGCGTGGTTTGCGGTGGCACATCCCACGCTTCGGCACTGATTTTGACTCACGACTGCACAGATCTTGATTGTACTTTGTTTCACAGGTGAGCTAGTTACCTCTTGCACTCAATTCAAACCACCCTACTAGTCCTAAGCTTAGAAGGTTTTATAGAAGTGATTGAGAATGATTTTTTTTCGTCTGTCTGGGTAGCGGTCGCTGGAAGCATCACTATCAAATACTAACACTGCGGTAAACGATATTTTGGCTGAGCTACTCTCCACGTTTCTGCTTTGTTCAAAGGTAGCATTTCTGATGTGTGCAAACAAGAAGCATTGTCAATGCCAAAATAGGTAACCTCGAGTCATTTGTAACTTAATGTGTGGGATTGCACATTATGTACAATCAGCGACGGCCCTCTTACTAGTAATTTCGCAGTGAAACATTTTCTAGCCTAACAAAGTTTAGAAATGTGTTCTATTGACTAACATATGACCAATAAAAACAAAAGAGACAAGGAAACGAGAAAAAATCACGGGGAATAAACAGGTTCTAGTTTTGCAGTTCGTCAGTCATCGTGCATGTGTGCATTAGGCATATTGAATTAAGAATGACTCGACGATAGCTAAGCCTTAAAAAAGCTAACCAAGTTAGATTATGATCATCTCATCTAGGATTCCCAGTATTTATGAACTTTAGGAATCGCTGAGGCTTTGCCTGCTGGAGCCATTTGGCATGCTAACTACGAAAATGATAGTCATTATGCTTGGACTTTTTTGGTAGGTAATGTAATTCAAAGTGGTTTTATTAAGATACAAAGAGAGTCGTATCTGGCGCTTCTTTGTCACACCTTTTGCTTCCTTGGGATAATCGTCGTCAGTGCAGCAGAGCTGGTGAACGATTTTGAATCTGAACTGGATTACTATGGGAGTAGCATTTTTAGTCGGCCAGTTAGAACTCACCGCGCACGTCGCGCTCAAATTTTATGCCTCACTGAAATTCGCGATGCTAAAGCTACACGGCGGCAGACTCGGAGCGGAGGTGGGATGAAATACATGACTTGATCATAAGAAACTAGCACTACGAGTGCCGGCGGAAGCTGATCTAGGACTAGTAATGCCGAGGAAAGGCAACGCCTCGCGGTAATTCACCGCAGTCCACTGTGAGTGGAGGAGCGCTCCCGTTTCGGACCCTTAATGTAATTTGCCTTGCCAATGATGATGCGTGCTAAACGTGGACCCTGCCCCACTTCAACTCCAAAATAAAGTCCACCAGTTTCTACTGAGGTGAGGACAGTAAGGACGGCTACAGCAAGGTGCTCATGTAACGCAAGTCAGACGCGTCAATGCTGTTCGACGGCGCTTCAGTGCGCATAATTAAAGATGTGGGCCATCCGCAGAGGGCGCGAAGTTGTGTACTGCGCCATTCCTCTTTCCCCGTTCACACTTACCGCTTTTTTCTCTGCGACTCTTTCATTATAAACTATCTTTGATAAACGCAACAGCGCTGCTCTCCAAGCATAGCGCGGACGGCCCATAATATCTACGAAAACGATTTGTGTCTTGAAAAGAAATTTCAGAAATTTGCCGCGAACGATGCATTTCTTCGAGAACTCTATGCAAGCAGTGACCTTTCCATACATGAATAAAGTTGGCGTGAATAGCCGACCGAATGCAATAGCGTTGTGGTTTGGTAAATAAAAGTTGGAAAGTTGGAAATTCCAAATTCTCTAATAATAAGATTACAAACTAGGGAAATTACTGGAATTAGTGGACAGGAAACTTTTTGGATTACCTGACATTCTACCAGACTGGACCTATAAACGCTGGTGTAAGAGTTATTTAGACAATGAGACATTTTTATTCAGAGAGTTCTCTGATCGAGGTTACAAGGTATGCTTCTCATAACCAAAAGTCAGCTTTGGTAAGTTGCCAAAAATACACTTCAGACTTTGCTGGGTGAAGACTCGGGGGGAGGAGTTCTTACTGCTTGGCCAAAATGCTTGGGATTCAAAAAACAGCAAACAGACCATGACACAAGGTAATCTGCTTAACTGATTTTTCTTTCTAAAAAGAATTAATTATTCTAAGATACTCGTAGTTGATTCAATTGAGCAAACTTCCAAGGTTAATAATAAGTTCTTTATTCGCTAACGTTCAGCGCCTTAGCGTTTGTAGTCCCCATTGGCTGATAAGGTACGAGTTCCCTTTTATGGCGGTGAACTATATTTGTAAAAATTCGAAATTTCTTGTCGAATGAATGAATCGAATAAACTCGAAAAGAGAAATTTATTCGAAATTTGGTTTGAAATCCGTAAATATTGAATGATTGAACTCCGAATAAAATTCGAAAATAAAAAGTATCGAATAAAAAAATATCGCTCTTGAACATTGAGAGTCGATTGAATAAATAATCAAATGTTAACCATATCTAAAATTTGCTGAACTAGCCGCTAAAGCAGATTAATTTATAACCAGTACACTCATCAGGGACCAGCAGGAGGTGACATTTGAGAATTTCGAAAACGAAGTCCCCTTTGACATTATAGAAAATTACGAAATACCTTTTGTGGTATTTGTAGAAGCACGGCTAAAGATCTACAGCAAACGATGAGTGAACGAAGTTGAAAACAGGCAAGGAAATTCGGAGATAAAACAGCAACATTGTAGCAAAACAGAAGAGTCGAAATTTGGGTCATGGTAAGTATTCATAGGTAGAGTTTGAAATGAGGAATAGACTTATATGAAAAAATTTAAAAAATTATATGAAGAAGGAAGAAAATTATGACTTTGTTTGGTTTCGCGCACACTTAGGATGCTCCCAGGTTGCGCGGGAGCAAGCTAAGTTAGAAAAACACTTACAGCTCCTTCCGATCACATAATATTTTAATAATTTTTTATACTTTCCTTTTGATCGTCGATGCGGAAGTATACACCAAATTTGGTGGCCCATTGCTTACCGTTTGTAAACAGACTGATTATTTATTTTGCTGTGCATAGAGATTGTCAACGCGTTGAAATCGTGTGCACACGGGTCTAAGCACTTGTCATGTTTGTAACTGTTAATCTACCTGCTACGGTAAAGCGACATCGGAGTTGAAATAAGAGCTTACTTAAGTCTCTTGCGTTTTTGCGATTGCAAATCCAGGGTGAGGACGCCAAAGTGGACTGTGTGTGCAATGGCACACGTGATCATATGAAATGAAGCAACTGTAGCTTTGTGCTTGCTAACGTTGTATCAGATTTCCGAGAACCACTCCTGGGAACATTACGAGTTCCCTTTTGTTTTTCTCTGAAAAAAAAACGACATCGAGCCTGTGAAAGCGCGACCCTGCTGAGCCCTGGCACTTACCTACCTATGCCAACTCCCGGCGCCGTAGCACAAAGTTTCCCAAAAATCGATAAAATCGATAAAGTAGATTCTTTGATAATTAACGCCCTCACTCAATGAGTAACGCAGAGGAAGAGAAAGCGACGTATAACACATTTTAGTATACTAAATCAAACATGAGTTTCAATTCGATAGCTGTTTTTTTTTTGCTGATTTGATGACAGTGGCAGTGGGATTTATCTAAATGATCAAAAGAGCAATAAACCAAAATCCATATCCATTGGAAACCCAGTTTTTTGATCATTCGAGTTTTCGCAATTGGTTCGAAATGGTTCGTGACTAGAGTTTTATAAATTTTATTTGGAGATTCGATTTTTGAATGCATATATGATATTTTTCATTCGAATAATCAACTTTTTCAATTGAGACCCAAGTATATGGTACACTCCTCCTTATGATCCATTTTTGGATCTTTGGCGCTTATCCAAAAGCATCTAGACATCTCTTTATAAGGCTGGGTTCATACTGTTCCCATGTTCCGAAACTGTTCCCGCACAGTTCCCGCACTGTGCTGGAACTGTGCTGCATGCGCTGCGGCCGCCCCGCACGCGTTTTGAATGGCGGGAGTTGGAGAATTTAGACCGTTTTCAACAGTTTTCCTTCAAGATTTCTCCCATATTGGCCTTATTCCTCTACCTCACTTCTCTTTTTGATCAGCAGAATTCCACACTCGAAGCGGGGTTGAAGAATGAGCGCTTCTCTGCTCTGCGTATCCGACAAAATGTCTGTTCTTGCGCTTGTCCATTCTCGCTTCGTTTTCTTTTTGCTCAAATCGTTGCGTATTCCGCAGGCATCTGTCTCGGATCAGGACATGCGAACATTCTAAAATTGCGGAAATGGAAACTCTGCTCTTGTTTACTGATGAATTTCGTTTTTGAGCATTCTCAGCCCTTTCTTTTTTCCATATCGTTGCTTCTCTGTTCTCTCTTCCACTTCGCTTTTCCTAATGATGAGAAAAGCTGCGAACTTGAAGCGAAGTTGAAGGAAGAACGCTGTTCTCTTTCATGTGCATGTTCCGGATAAGTAGGGAGAAACAACGTTCATTTCTCAACCCCGTTTCAAGTTCACAGCTTTTCTCATCACAAGGAGAAGTGGGGTAGAGAAATAAGGCCAATATGGGAAAAATCTGGAAGGAAAACTGTTGAAAACGGTTGAAATTCTCCAACTCCTGCCATTCAAAATGCGTGCGGAACGGCTGCAGCGCATGCAGAGTTCCGGAGCAGTTCCAGCACAGTGCGGGAACTGTGCGGGAACAGTTCAGGAACATGGGAATCAGTATGAACCCAGCCTAAGGACAAGATCATTACAGTAACTTGCAATTAAGCTTTCCCATGGCGCGTCATACGATATTCCCCTAATGACGTGCTTTTCATATTCAAACCGTCTATATGCTCTTCAACGGGCAGCAGGCGTCCTGTTTCGCCAGTGTAAGTGCCGCCGCATAATAAGCATGTAATGCTGTAGATAACCCCGGATAGCATAAAGTTACCACATCTGCCAAACGGGCAAACAATGCAGCTAGGAGTAATACTTATAGTTATAAGCTCGACTGTGAACCAATTACCGTTTGAGATAGCGGGAGGAATTCGACCACTTTTACAACCCCGTGCAAACCAGCCTGATGTATGTCTCCTCAATTCATCGGAAGTGAATGGCAGGTGGAAGGGGATCTCGTTGTCAGTGCTTATGTCATAGCACCTTAGCACAAAAAATTGCAGCTTCCAATGGTTCTGTTACACTTGAGCCGCGGAGCACGCAGGTTTTCTCGAAGCAGGGCCCATGATATGAATTCTGACAACGAGATCCCCTTCTTCCTGTCATTTATTTCTGATGGATTGAGCAAGGCAGTGCCGCGATGGGTACATGGGGCGGGTTTGCACGGAGTTGCAAGAGTGGCCAATATTGCTCCCGCTAATCTCAAGCGGCAGTTTGTTCGCAATCGGGCTTATGACCGTATATGTACTACTCCAAACTGCGTGGTTTGCCCGTTCGGTAATGTAGTGATTGTAAGCTATCCGAGATTATCCACCTCATTACATGCTTATAATGTGGGAAGACTTACATTGGCGAAAGAAGACGCCCGCTGTCGCGTCAAAGAGCATATAGACGGTTTGATTATCAAAAACACACCATTAGAGGCCTAACGCACAAAACTTAGAGCCGTTTGATCAGCGCCAAAAATCTAAAAATGAACAAGAAAGAAGAGTGTACCGCTATAAAGAGAGAATTCGCTCCTTATCAGTCCCTATGCGGATTCAATGGCCGGGTCATCAAAGCACGTATGAAAGTGCTGAGGTAGAGTCTTGTATATAAATAGTCCAAGGACTCCCATCTTGTGGTGTGTAAGGGGAATGTTATACTTGTGATTATGGTCTGGCTTAACATTAACTTTGTTTTCGAATAATAGTTTGGTCTTTTGTTGACGTCTGGGCGATTAATTCCATATGCTTTCGGCTTCCAGGCTCTGACGAAGGCGAAAGCGCCGAAACATTAGCGAATAAAGACTTTAGCCTTGGAAGCACGGTCAGTCTCAGCTACAAGTATCCATCATGCAAAATTTAAGAAACACCCGAACGTGGAATATTATTTTAGGGCTTTTCATGTTGCATGGAGACATGCAAACGATAATCTGAAGAAAACATACAACAAAGCTAATTGCTTTGAGCTGCCTAGAGATATCCTTCTTTGGCTACAAGACTTCATCAATGCTTATGGAGGTAAGGTGTAGAAGAAAAGTTTGCGTAACATCTATTCAACTCTTCAGACACCCCAAAATTTGCCTGGATTTGGCTCACAGGGCTTGGTCATGATCATGAAAGTGGTACTATTCACGCAGACTCAGACTTTTTCCGATTTCTTCTTCGAAATAAGAAAAAGGTTGGTTGGAGTAAACGATTCGTACACTGTATAGTATATTTTAGTTAGACAATTCCTTTGTCGTAATTCTCGGGGACCACGGATTGCGATTCGGAAGGGTAACTACTGCTTGTTTATCTGCTTGAGTGCAATTTCGCTTGGTGCTGCAGGTTACTCACACTGATCTTGGAAATTTCGAAGTGAACAATCCTTTGTTTTCTATCTCTATACCGAAGATACTCAGAGAGGAGGCGGATATTCTTAATGTGCTCCGTCAGAACGCAGCACGGCTTCAAACGATATTCGACATTCGAGCTACTTTGCTTGACATCTTAAAGGTAAAAGGCCACGGGATACCAAAGCTTTATTGTCAGGTTTACGCCTTTGCCTTTAGGAGATGATCAATTTATTGCTGCCTCATGCACAAAGATTAGTGCAAACCTTTTGCAAATTGATGCTCCTATGCTCTATGTTTTCGGAAAGGCCACTTAAAGGCAGTGTCCGGGCAAAAACTCGATTTTGAGATTTTATGCTCACCCGGGCCTATTTGCTATGCTGAAGCCGAAAATGCACACTGGAGAGCGCGAAAACGACGAAAAACGGCTCTAACACAGAAGGGAAATCAGTATGTGGGCGGGGTCCTCCCCACTATGAATTTCACCCTCCCAGCTTCCGGAACGGTTTTCTCGATTTTGCTAGCCGTCCTAACATCGCTACTGGCCAAGTGCGAATGATTGTAGCAAAACCGGGAGTGAGAAGATCGCTCCGGATGCTGGGAGCGTGAATTCACAGTGGGGAGGACCCCGCTCACCTGATGATTTCCCTCCTGTGTTAGAGCCGTTTTGCGTCGTTTTCGCGCTCTCCAGTATGCATTTTCGGATTCAGCGTAGCGAATAGACCCGGGTATGCACAAAATCTCAAAATTGAGTTTTCGCCCGGACACTGCCTTCAAATTGAGAGTTGATCGGTTAAGCCGACATATTAACAATTAAGGTCTAAGAAAATATCGTGAAAATTTTGTAGTACCCTAATTTTACGCAAATAGGACGCTAGGAATTTTTTCTAAAATCGCACAGACACGCCGAAGGACTTCGCGACCAAATAACTATCTACAGTGCTGCATATTGCCTGAGAGTATCGTGCGCCATAAGTTTCGTTTTTCCAAAACACAACGAGACGGCTGAGCAGCGCGCTTGAAAACCCGAAAAGGTGCGTCTACGCGTGAAATTTGGGTAACAGGCGGTTCATAGTAGTTGAAGTACCTTTTTGCCACTTTTTCTAAACGCTAATTTCTGAAATAAAATCGTTTTTTGGAAACTTTTACCGAAAACCAGTTTCTTTTAGTTCTTCATGTATACTTTCCTCTTCAGGAGTTCTTGTCTATACCGAACTTTCAGGCCTTCAAAAATATTTCTAAGAGATCTTGAGAAGAGAAGCTTTGACATAAACTTTACTGATTGTTGGGACCGTTTCGAGCTGTGTAAAAATCTTAAGTGAAAGACGATTGCAAGACCTCGGCTCTGCGGAACCTAGAGTGAATTTAGTAACTTATGATAGGAAAACGGCAAGATTTCCTTGTTTCTCATTGTCAGAGGAGGAAAAATGAAAAGTCTTAAAAACACGGTTCCTTGCCTTTTTTAAGAAAAGCAGAACAAATTTGGTACTTTCAGTTTTTGGTAATACATCTTCGCAAAAAACCTCCATAAAGTTCAAGTTTCAATATACTTTTCAATGAACCTGCCATACACTGAGCAAATTTTGCTAAACCTTAGTACACTTTTGAGAGGTTTTGCCTCTTTCGGAGAGCTTCAGAAAAAGATGCGCAGCCCTTTACTGAATGAGTATCACACAAAAGTATGTTGTACAGCCAGGGTTGAGCAAGGAGTGTGGTGGTACACAACCGCCGGGACCCCCCTCCCACTCCTGGCATTATCGTCTGCTTACCGTAGGCATAACATTGAGGTCAAACATAAAGTAACAAATTCGTAATTAGCATGTCAAATAACCTCTGTGGGCCAAGTTTCAGCAAATTCTGGAGGCTCCCAATATTTGGCCATTCAAATGAGATGTTCATCTTCAAACATATTAAGCTTATTTTAAAGGTAAGTTAGCTACCTTTTTTTGTACACAGTACAAAGCGCTAGTTTATCTTCCCCACATGAGGAATTTCACTTCGAATAACAATTAGTTTCAGATCTTAGAATTATTAGGGTGTCCCATGATTTTTTAACGTTTTTATTACATACGTCGTCTTTTTGTATTTTTCCATCAATTGATGTGGCTTAAATAATCATTCAACAGCGCAAAGCAAGTTATACAAGATGGCTACTAATAATCTGCCCTCGTTTTCCACACGAAGTTTTGAGCTGAAATATGATAGCAGTCAAACATGAACTTTACCGTAAAAAATCATATCTTGGCCTTGAAAAATCTCAAATATTCCCCATCCTAGCATATGCCTGACACATCGAACATTCAATCGTACACTTTTCGTTTTTTTTATGGCTAGAAACAAAGAAAAAAATGAATGGTGTAAAATGGAAAACTCCGCCCCTAGAAACCCTGAGCTCCTCCCACACATGTGATCGTAAACTCATACATATAAAAGTACGACCATGTATTTGTACTTTTTGTAGGTGCCCCAGTTCTCCAGAAATGCTGATGTGTAGGGTAAAAATGGTAAAAAAATATGAGACACCCTAAACCCTAAATAGAAGCCGGCCAAAATCTCACTTGTTCCATGTTCTGTTTTTAGTGGTTCTGATTTCAGCAACTATCACACAGACTAAAGAAAATGAACCAGGCTTGAATCATTCTTGTGAGACGAAATCTGGGCTATCGAACTGTTTATAAATTACTAGCTGGCTTACCCGGCTCCGCCGTATCCGGACCAAACTTGGCACACATACACTTCGGGCCCCGGCGGGTGTCACAGTCCACTTTTCGTTATCGATCGATGTCTATTTTACCGATTTTTATCGATTTTTTTGCTGAGTTCACCTACGGGGCTGGGAGTTGGCATAGGGGGGTAATCGAGCATGGGGATTCCGAATACAATATTAGTTTTCAGGATCGTCCATTACTTTTATCGATTTTATCGATTTTTTTGTAAAGTTTGACCTGCGGGGCTGGGAGTTTGCACAGGGGGGTAATCGAGCATGCTGATTACGAACACAATATTAGTTTTCAGGATCGTCCATTACTTTTATCGATTTTATCGATTTTTTTGTAAAGTTTGACCTGCGGGGCTGGGAGTTTGCACAGGGGGGTAATCGAGCATGCAGATTACGAACACAATATTAGTTTTTAGGATCGTCCATTACTTTTATCGATTTTATCGATTTTTTGAAAATTTGAGCTAGGGGGCTGGAATTTGGCAAGGGGTGTAATCGAGCATGCTGATCACCCCCCTTGGGGGTGATCAGCATGCTCGATTACCCCCCTGTGCGAACTCCCAGCCCCGTAGCTCAAACTTTGCAAAAAAATCGATAAAATCGATAAAAGTAATCGATAATCCTGAAAACCAATATTGTATTCGGAATCCCCATGCTCGATTACCCCCCTGTGCCAACTCCCAGCCCCGTAGCTCAAACTTTGCAAAAAAATCGATAAAATCGATAAAAGTAATCGATAATCCTGAAAACCAATATTGTATTCGGAATCCCCATGCTCGATTACCCCCCTATGCCAACTCCCAGCCCCGTAGGTGAACTCAGCAAAAAAATCGATAAAAATCGATAAAATCGATATCGATCGATGACGAAAAGTAGCCTATGACACCCGCCGGGGCCCGTAGTGTATGTGTGCCAAGTTTGGTCCGGATCGGTTCAGAAATGGAATTTTCTATTCGGAACATACGTACATACAGACAGACATACAGACAGACAAACAGACATTCAGCTTTATATATAAGATACGCTAAAATTCTCTTTAGAGATCAGTTAATGGAGTGCAAAACACTCAAAAAGCTGTGGCTCTATACTTTTGAGGAATTGTGCCACACTCTTGTAACCTCCATGGGACTTTCGTCCAAAATTTTTTCTGCTAGGGAGAGGTATAGTCGTTTCCCATACCCTATGCCACATTGGACAAACGAGATTTTAGCTTGCTCGCAATTCCATATATTCGTGGTTATTTGCAGTGGGATCCCTAATCTGAGCAAAGAAGGAGTTGCACTTTTTTGGGCAAAAAGGAGCAGCCAACATAACCCTGAAACATTGTTGGCATGTTTAAAATGGTCACTTCACTTGAAGGGTCCAAAATCGGAAAAGCTCAGAAACCTTTGAGTACTGTCTACAAGGGTTATTTGGCTTGCTAGCTAGGGTGATGCTGTCATGCTTTTAAGGCTTCCTTATTTCTCTTACTCTAAGTGTACGATGGTAGGTCGGTCAATACGCGCAGTTTTGTTCTCTGCATAAGGGGCTTGTCTGACATTTTTAACGAATGTCATGGTATCTCAACATCAGTAACACCTCGACGATGACCCCTCCCCTGACAACTCCCTACTACTCCCAGGTATGGCGTGCCACATCTACGCTTGACCCAGTGTTAGTTCAGGTTCGCCGTTTACAATAAAGACCGTTTTATAATTAGAAGGATAAAAGGATAAAGGATTCGGCGTCTTCGATACCCTTTGAGGGCATGCGCCGAACGCACACACTAACTTCATAGTCGAAGAGGCAATTGTATGCGTGCGAGCCTATTACAGTGACTTGCGTGGGCCAGCCGTTTTCAAGTCAGTCTTTTATCCTCCCAGGTTACTCTGGTACCAATTTACCGGCCCCGGAGGGTAGAGGGCTTGGCTGGCCCGGGGGCGGGTATCGAACCTGCGTCCGATCTGGTCATAGCGGCGCCTCACACCACTACGCCACTCGTCCCCTATAATTAGAAGAACACCCCAAATTTTTTGAACGTTTTTGGACTTTTTGGAAGAAACTCAAAAAGTCGTACCACGCGAGAGAGCACAGCCGGAAACGGTATACGATCCACAAGAATGGAAGTTGATGTCAATCTTAGGAGTATTTTTGAGCCTAATGCGAATTTTTAGTGGTTCATAATTATACGGACGCCTCAAACAATGGTTCGTTCTTTATTTAAGACTGCAGTCTTTCGAGTCCAAACTTTTTGTAGAGTTACGTAACAAAGTCTGGAATATCTGCTACACACAGAACCCAGTGCAGTTTAAAAGCAGGCGCGTTACTTTTTCTAGACACTTTTGAATGCTTTTGGAGTTACTGCGCTTCAAAAACGCCTGTTTTCTGTGATTAACGCACTCTAATTAGCTCTACCAAGGCTATGAGATAAATTAAGCTCTTTCGATAAATAGTTTGCCTAACGCTTAGAAAATCTCCGTTTTCGTGCCGTTTTTCAACCAAGTTCCATCCTTACCTTAGAATTAGCACGATTTCGAACCTCAAAACACAGCTTCTGTCCCGCGCAAACATTTGATATAAAGCAGCTGCATTGTTAACGTGGAGGTGTCCGTGCCAAAGTTCTTGGGTTTTTGCAAAACTAGTCTTGAGGCTGTGGGGCTAGAAACTATGTAAAGGTGTGATTGTGCAATAGCAAAATCAGTGGCTTTGGTGAAATGACGCCTGCATCAGATACACAGTCTTGTGAACTCCTACATACTGTGTGCTTACCTCATTGAAGGGCTTTATAAGCTGAGTTTCGAGGCTCGAAATCGTGTTAAGCCTAAGGTAAGGCTGGAAATTGGTTCAAAAACGGCACGAAAACGCAGAAATTTTCCAAGCGTGAAACAAATTATCTATCGAAAGCTCTTTTATCTCATAGTCCCGGTAGAAGCTAATTAGGGAGCGTAAATAACAGAAGAACAGACGTTTTTGGAGCGCAGTGACTCCAAAAGCATTTAAAAGTATTTGAAAAAGTAACGCTCCTCTTTTTGAACTGCACTAGGTTTAGTGTGTAGCAGATATTCCAGACTTTGTTACGGTAACTCTACAAAAAAATTGAAATCGAAATATTGCAATCTTGAATGAAAAATGGACCTTTATTAGAGGTGTTCGTATAATTATGAACCGCTAAAAAGTCGCATTAGGCGCAAAAACACTTCTGACAAGGGAGGTGTTTTCGGTCGAAGTGGCCTTTTCAAATGGAACTGATACGACTATAAAGAGCATCAAACGCTGATTCCAAATCTGTCTTCGTTATTTGCCGAGCGCCCCTAGACGTCGAGTCATGAGAGTTTTTTGAGTTGAGAAATTAAATGCAAACTTAGGACAATATTCGTCAGAATTGCTCAAATGGTCCAATGTTGATTATCAAAGCACTTTATTTAAACAATATCTTTTATCCAAAGCATTCATACTCAACACTGCTATATTTTAGCGCTGAGAAGACCGTAAAATTTTATTTTACTTAGATTATGCGTTCATTTTTCGCACCAAGAAAATATTCATAACTCGACGTCTAGAGGCGCTCGGCAGATAACGAAGACAGATTTGGAATCAGCGTTTGATGCTCTTTATAGTCGTATTAATTTCATTTGAAAAGGCCACTTCGACCGAAAACACCTCCCTTGTGAGATTGATATCGATTTCCTTCTTGTGGATCGTATATCGTTTTCGGCTGTGCTCTTTCGCAAGGTACCAACGTTTTCAATTTCTTCTAGAAGGTCCAGAAACTTCTAAAATTTGGGGTGTTCGTATAATTATGAACCAGTCTTTACTTTTTCAAAAAAGTTCGAAAAAAATTATCTTAATTCAAATTGAAGCTTAGAAACGTGTACTGATCATGAACCAACTTAGTATGTGATGCAATTGTGTGCTATGCAAATTTTGCAGAGCTCAACATTTTTAGGAAATTATCGGGCAAAACTTAACAAAGAAGGTGGATAAAAACAAAAAGCTGCTTCAATCAGCAACAGCCTTGCCCTATCTGCTCGCTGTTAAAATTTCTGTGCTTTTAACAAACAAAACCCTAAAAAACGAACGAGAGAAGAAAAGGGAAATTTGTAAACATCGGTGATTATCTTAGCGCTTGCCAAAAATGCCGTATCGTGAACAAAGCCGCTGGAAGATGGGATACATTCTGCATGTGTACTGTGCATTTGTTTATAGAACACTAGCTGGCAGACCCGGCTCTGCCCGGCCTTGTCAATATATTCGTAATCAGCATGTTCATTTACCCCTCTGTGCCAACATCCAGCCCCGTAGCTCAAACTTTCTGAAAAATCGGTAAATTCGATATCGATCGATGCGAAAAGTACAGGGTGTCCCAAAAAATGTATCGAACGTTTGATTGTTAATATCTCACTTCTAAAGAAGTCTTTTCCCTTGCTTCAGGTACCAATCTGTAGAGCTGGCTTCAACTTAGATTTGCATTGTAGATCGCATCACTCATCTCTCTTCATTACTGTAGGATTACGGTAGAAACTTCAAAGAGGGTTTTAAGCAGTGAAAGGCCATATTTTGCCCCAGAAAGGAAACAAAAGAGCCTGAAAACTTTTACACTAGGCTAATTAGAGTTGTTGAATATAACTGTAAAGTTCCCAATCTATTATGATGCTTCATTGAAGAGTTATGCCAGGTAAGAGGTAGCGGCCATTTCTTCAATGTTTCTAAAAAGTGCGGTTACACCGTTTAAAAAGCTTCGTAAGCTTGCGAATAGTAGAGTGTTGAACTCAGCGTCCACAAAAACCCCAGTACACAAGTTTTCATGAAAAATTTTGAAACGGCAGCTTTTTTCACATTGACACTATATGCTTCAAGTTTCTACCGTAATCCTACAGTAATGAAGAGAGATGGGTGATTCGTTCTATAATGCAAATCTAAGTTGAAGCCAGCTCTACAAAACGGTACTTGAAACAAGGCAAAAGACTTCTTGGGAATAGAGATATTAATGTTCAGTTCGATACATTTTTTTGGGACACTCTGTATTAGGTTGTCCGGAAATTAATGCCCGTTTTGAATTTCAACCGCAATAAGTCATATACTTCTCACTTCTAAATGGGTTGCAAAGCACCATTCGATAGAGCAAAGCAAGCTCTACAAGATGACCATCTTGTTTTTGCAACAGCTCTTATCCACCACGAGTTTTGAGCCAAAAACTAAAAAAACTCAGGAGCCCGAAAAATCGAAAAAAATCGTAACTCAGTTCATAAAGATCCTACAAAAATTCTTACTTGCTCGCGTAAATACTATCCACATAAAACATCTATATACGCTTTTGCCGTATTTTTTCCTTCGTTAGAAATCAAGAAAACGGAAGTTTTTGTGCATTTGTCAAAGTGGTGTTGTGTCGTTCCCACATAGGTAGTTGTATACTACAAACCTGTAGAAGTAAAACGTAAATTACCAATTCTCTACAAGCTTTAGTTCGCGAGAAATTTGAATTTTAGCTTGGGCCACCTAACTGGGAAAAGCTATGTTCGGTATTTCTCGAGAACTAAAGCTTGTAGAAAGCTGAAAATTCAAGTCTGTTCTTCTACAGGCTTGTGGTACACAATTACCTATGTGGGGACGTCACAGCATCACTTTGGCAAATGCACGAAAATTTGCGTTTTCTCACTTTCTAACAGAAAGAAAAATACGGCAAAGGCGTATATAGATGTTTTATGTGGATAGTATTTACGTGAGCAAGTAAGAATTTATGTAGGATTTTTATGAACGGAGTTAATGTGATTTTTTTCGATTTTTCGGGCTGCTGAGTCTTTTTAATTTTTGGCTCGAAACTCGAGGTGGATAAGAGCTGTTGCAAAAACAAGATGGTCATCTTGTAGAGCTTGCTTTGCTCTATCGAACGGTACTTTGCAGCCTATTTAGAAATGGACTGTGTATGACTTATTGCGGTTGAAATTCAAAAGGGCATTAATTTCCGGACAACCTAATAGCTAACGCCGCATCGCCCCCGATGTATGTGTCCAGATAGTTTGGCCCGGAATGGTGCACAAATTAAGATTTCTATTCGGAACACATGTACAGACAGAGACGCAAACATGCGTTTAGCTTTATATATAAGACTTACTGTACACGATTTGCGGAGAGTGCAAAAAGATGAAAGAACTTTTGCACCGTTGGGATATATCAGTGTACTTATTGCTATCCTGATAGGACAAAAAATGATGCACATGCTGCGGCAAAATAGATTTTAAAGTATAAGACCCATTAAATTATGGACAACTCTACAAAAATAACTTAGAGCAATCGCAAAATTTGAAAGTTGATAGAATCAACACTTCTGGAGGAATTTCGACTTCTCATGCACATAAAAATTCAAGCCAGACAGAACACCTGGGACAGCTTGATATTGCGTTTGCATTTGCGTTAGAAGGTTGACGGTTCGTGTTAAATATTTGAACGAAAGCTCGTTAATGTATCAAAAAAGTTTGACGTAAAGATTTCAGTCCATCATCATCTCTCTGAAAAGCATGCTCTGAAAAATTGGTTTGGCTTGCTATCAAACAAGTTATATTTTTATTTGTGTGTCGCGGGAGCTTCAGAACATGCATTGTTTTTGCATCATATCATTATACAGAGTGTCCCAAAAGTAAGTAAACCTTCTATTTGTTAATAGTTCTTCTCCCACAAGGTCTTTTGCTCAACAAGTAATGGCCAAAATTCAACCCAACCATATCAAATATGTTATACATCTTCGGGCTCGCCTTGGAACGCTGATCACAAATATATGTTTGTTATCTGCCAAACGACTGTCTGGAAGGAGTCATGGGAGTTTGAATGTGCGATTTGTCAAATGTTCTATGAAACATGTTCTACGCAATACGTTTCAAACACAGTCAGGTTATTGGTGGATGTTAATCGTAGCTACTGTAAATCCGTGCCATCAGGCTGCCCTTTAAAGCAAATGTATTAGTCGAAACTAGAAAAATGCTTCATATTTGAACGCTTGTAACTCCTTCCAGATAGTCTTTTGGCAGATAATCAATCTATAGATATAAAACTCAAAATTTGTCTGTAATTTGCTGACATGTTCGTGCTATATAGAAATCTTTCTGAGTAAACGAATTAAGCTGAATTTGTTTCCTTCAAATAAGTCATGGCGCGGAATGTAGGCTATTTTTTGTGACAATTTACAGGGTCCTTCTATCTTATTGATTCGTTTAATTACATATGGATGAAAGCTTATCATGTTTAACCAGCATTTCCTATATTCATGCAAACCATTGGCCGTATTCATCATTGATACCTTGAGGTAAATTCTACCTCCAGGTAGTTTTACCACTCATTATCAGCAAATACCCGTATTTACAAAGTACCTTGAGGTAGATTCTCAATGTAATTTTGCTGATAATGAGTGATAAAACTACCTGGAGGCAGAATTTACCTCAAGGTATCAATAATGAATACGGCCATAGGGCGGTGAAGCTCATTTATAATTTGCGGTGGGGGAAAATGCGGTGTTACGCATCGAGGAAGCAAAAAGGGAAGACAAATCTACCATGGGAACGCTGCTTCAGGATTTGGATGCATGGAAGAGGAAATGAAGGGGCGAGGGCAAGGTAATGCAACCAAAGAAAAGAGGGTAAGTCAATGAACGGCAGGGTAACCAGATATCTCTCTGCTGAAGATATCACTACTACCACTACTACTGTGTCGGGCCAGCTTAACCCACGGTTTGGGGTGGATCGGTACGCCGGCTAGTACTATATAATATTTGGATTAGCCACTTTTTGTTCGTTTGCCAAAGGATGGATTAATCTGAATCAAATCTGGCATTCATAATGTATGGGGTGGGCGTGTGTTAATAAGCCATTTAGCTCGGGACACCTATGTGGCCCTTATTGTTTTGTTTATCTATTGATTCATTTGATTTATCGATTTTCGCTCAGCAAATTTTCTCCGCCCTGGTTAATTGAAGAAGTTTCATCTCTCAAAGACGCAAGACGCAGATCAAAGACGCTAATGTTCTAAACACCGAAAAATAGCATAGGCTACTTTTCGCGGCAATTTGCTGCGCGTTTCTATTGTTTTTAAGGTTGGGCTTCAAAAAAAAATGTCTTATCAGCAACTTTAGTCCAATTTCACCAAATAGCTAGAGAAGAGTATAGCCCATTCCATTTACGCGTTTGCATGTTACGATTGGTGTGTTTATAAGTTACTAGCTGGTGGCCCCGGTCTCACCCGAGACTTCAAGTTAGTTAAGCCAACAGAACTTGTAAACTTACGCCTCTAGATTTCTTTTAACATGCGCATACAGCGCCTTCAGACTAATTGCCGCACCCTACCAACTTCAAGACTGTGGAATTTACCGCCCCTGCTTACATGCTTATATGTAAAAATGATCGGTTGCCATGATGGCTCTTCATTTTCTTAGGTTTGAGTAAACAAATCAATAAATCGATAGAATGGCCCGACAAATCGCCGCGTAAAGTAGCTCTAAACCACCGCCGGGGTTGAAAATATACGTGTGCGAAGTTTCAGCCGGATCGGTTCAGTGGCGCGCGTTTCTATAACGAACGAACAATTAAACGAACATCCTCACAGACATTGAGTTTTATATATTAGGTTGGTCCGAAAGTTCTGTCCCACCATTTTCAAAAAATTGTAACTCCTTCTTGACACGATGTTTTTGCATGGATAAAACTATATTGAAACGAGCAATTCATTTACTTTCTAAAACTACGTTGGCTGCTATTCATTAAGCTCTGAATGCAGAGATAAAATTGGAGAGAGGAAATCACTTCAATTTCGGAATTTTTAAGCAAGCCCATTAAAAAATCCAAAAGTGTGCCATAAAATCCAAACCTGGCATTATCCTAGGTTTTTTGATCCCTCTTTCCATATGTGCAAAATTCGCGCTGATAGAGCTCTTTTGAAAGCAGTTATGATTTTCAAGAAAAAATGCCAAGAAATCAGTTTCTTAAGAAAATTGATTTTTTGACATTTTTTCAAAAAATCGTATCTTTTCGGGGAACAGCTCGATCAGCGCAAATTTTGCTCAGTTAGAAAGATGTTTTCAAAAAGTCTAGGATACTGGCTGTTTTGGATTTTATGGCACAGTTCTAGATTTTTTAACGGGCTTGCTTAAAAATTCCGAATTTGAAGTGATTTCGTTTTCCCAATTTTATCTCGGCTTTCAGAGCTTAGTAGATAGCAGCCAGGACGTTTCTAAAAAGTGCATGAATTGCTGTTTTCAATGTGGTTTTATTCTTGCAAAAACATTGTGTTAGGAAGGAGTTACGATTTTTTGAAAATGGTGGGACAAAACTTTCGGACCAACCTAATATATATATATAGATTTTGTTTGCAACATACCGATTGCTTTTATCGATTTATTGTTTTTATTTTGCTTTTGCTTGCAAAATTTTTGCCGCCCCAAAATGTTTGAAAAATTATGGAGTCTAAACCATTTGCATACATGACCTTCGGGCGGACGAGGGTCACTAAGCAATCATCAAAAACAATCTATTGTCGCTTTCAGTTCATTGACTTCCGGCGATTTTGCTTAGCAATTTTGTTACGAATGGCCCAAAAGCTAGAAAAAATCACAAGATCTGAACTAAACTTCGCATAATTTTTGGAGCTAAAAATTGGCGGGAAGGAAAGAATAGGTAAGCATAGTTATTACGAACTAGTTGGCAAACCCGGCTCCGCCCGGGCCTGTCAATAATATATTTGTAATCAGCATGCTCGATTACCCCCCTGTGCCAACTCCCAGCCCTGTAGCTCAAATTTTGCAAAAAAATCGATAAAATATCGATCGATACGAAAAGTGGCCTATGACACGCTCCCCGCCCCGAAGTGTATGTGTGCCAAGTTTGGTCCCGATCGGTTCAGAAATGGAATTTTCTATTCGGAACATACGTACAGACACACACACACACACACACACACACACACACACACACACACACACACACACACACACACACACACACACACACACACACACACACACACACACACACACACACACACACACACACACACACACAAACAGACATTCAGCTTTATATATAAGATACAATACTTATTATTAGGTTGTCCGGCAAACAACGTTTGTTTTGAATTTCAACCGCAAAAAGTCATACTCTCATTTATGAATAGATTGCAAAGTACCATTCGATAGAGCAAAGCAAGCTCTACAAGGCTATCTTCCTTTGGCAGCAGCTCTCGGCCACCTTGAGTTACGAGCCAAAAACTAAAAAGATTTAGCTGCCTGAAAAATTGAGTAAAATCGTAACTCATTGACAAAAATTTTACAAAAATTCTAAATTGCTCACGTAAACACTATCCACATGAGACATCTATGTACCTTGCTGCATTTCTTTTCTCTGTTAGAAATCAAGAAAACGGAAATTTTCGTGCATTTGCTAAAGTAATGCTGTGCTGTGCCCACACAAGTAGTTGTATACTACAAACATATAGAAGTACAAACGTAAAATTTCAGCTCTCTACAGGCACTAGTTCTCGAGAAATATCGAATATAGCTTTTCCTACTCAGGTGGCCAAAAGCAAAATTCAGATTTCTAGAGAAGTAAAGCTTGTAGAGAGCTCAAAATTTACGTTTGTACTTTTACTGGCTTGTAGTATACAACTACTGTGGGGACAGCACAGCATTATTTTAGCAAATGCACGAAAATTTCTGTTTTTTTGATTTTTAACAGAGGAAAAACGCGGCAACGGCTTAGATCTCTTATGTGGATAGTGTTTACGTGAGCAAGTTAGCATTTTTGTAGGAATTTCATAAACTAGTTACGATTTTTCTCAATTTTTCAGGCAGCTAGATCTTTTTAGTTTTTGGTTCAAAACTCAAGGTGGATGAGAGCTGCTGCCAAAGTAAGATAGCCACCTCGTAGAGCTTGCTTTGTCCTACCAAATGGTGCTTTGCAACTTATTCAGAAATGAGTAGTTTATGACTTATTGCGGTTGAAATTGAAAACGAACATCAATTTCCGAACAACCTTATACTTTAATTATTGAGTTTCTCTATCTATACATTTTTGACTAAGCACTAATCCCTTTCTCAGCGAGATTCATCAACCAGCTATGTTCATCGACAAAATCAGAAATGTCACTCCCACAAGATCAAACATGATCGCCATATCAATCCAATGACAGTCAACATCCTAACACCCCCCCCCCTATCTTTTATTCATACCATAATCCATTCTCACGTACTGTACCTCCTAAAATGCTTCCACTTCCAACATCATAATACCGTTATTCACCCCCTGCTGCATGGGACGCATAATTGAGAGGTCAATATTGTGTCCTCAATCATTCTCGATCTACATAGGCCATACCGAGGTGTTTCGTGCAAATTAAAAATACACTAACAAATTCTTACATTTAGAGTACAGTACAGAGTGGAACGAAAGAAATACGGCGCAGCGAGATTGCCAAGTACCAGCAGAACCCGCTGCGTAGTGACAGAGAGAGGCTGGCAAACATACATATACAATCAGCGTTTTAAGACGAATCCGATGATTCACAGCTTGTTTGGAAAGGCTGGGTCAAGTTCTAATCACTCATCATTCGATTCAAGTATCATTCGGTAGAGCAAGTGACTTGAAATTAAAGTACGCAGCAAGTCATCTACCATGCTGCTAGTGTAGAATCACGGTAGGAATTTCAGAGAGACTTTTTTGCTATCAAGGGCTACAGTTCGCCATGGAATAGATACACATTAAGCCAAAAACTTTATCATGAGGCTAAACTGAGTTGGCGATTGATGATCAATGACTACTTGCTGGAAACTTCTACCGTAATCCTACAGTAGTGATACAAGATGAATGATTCGCACTATGCTGAACATTTAAGTTGAAGCCGGCTATGCCGGTAGTTCACTTGAAGCTAAGCAAAGGACTTCGTAGAAAGAGAGTTATCAAAATTTAAAAAGTGTGTACTCACTTTTGGGACACCCTATATTATTAGGTCGGTTCTGGAAGCTCAAGCCTTTCCGATCCATTATGAAAGCACGTGGAGAAGGCAATAGAAAGCTTTGAACATAACGTAGATGCAATATTATTTTTTCTTTTTACATTGTTTCTAATTGCTCCTTGGTCCTCAAAGTAATAACCGTCATTTAGAACTCGTGGCTTTTACCATGTCCCAGGGCAATTACCTGGATCCATTTCAGACGTTTGAGAATGTTTTGGAAACGAATAGAAAAAGTGTAAACAAAATAAGATTTACTTGGGTATTTCCACGTAAGGGCTACAGCATGACAAAGGCACAGAAGCAGTTTTAGCTGAGCAAACGCGAGCGCTAACACTCGCGGATCTTTATCGTTGCAAATTGCAAATCTTGCTCCTTATGCGCTCGGTGGCTAATAAAGCCGTGTGCGCGCTCAAAGATATTGCGCTTTCGTCATGCAGCAGCCTATAGCTCTCCAAAATTTTGAAATGAATTCGATGCTACCAAGTTCAGTATTTGGTCATCTAAAAATCTCATAGACATTAGACGGTGGACAACTAGAGTGCAACTCGGCAACTGCAGCTTTTCTGTAGGTCTTCCTTCTACCTGAATGGTGAAGGCTCCGAAGATAAAGTCATCACAATTTTTTTTTGCAGTTCAAATCGAACCGGACGAATTTGAAATGTAATATTCTGAATCAGTGACATAATATATTCTTGGGAATTTGAATTTTTCTGAGATGCCTAATTAGTTTACTGCTTTGCACTTTGTTTTGTCTATCTAGCCGCTTCTTATGCACTTGCAAAAGTTTGAAATAAAAATTCCAAAAATTGCCAAAATTAGACACATCAGTAACCATGGGTTCGAAACATTAGCTATTATTCTATGACCAAAAGAACAACTTTTAGAAGCAGCCAAAAGAGAAACGAAGGATGCTTCAATTAGTGTAATGTTTGACTCTCTTCCCATAGTAGGTCGATAAGGCACTGACTTACCAAAACGTGCTTTCCACTCAAAGCTAGCTACTTCAGTACCAGCCAGCTGTGAATTACACTGATCGAAAATTCATGGTTTTCAAAGGAGAACATGGATCGTCGTTGCTGAGGAAACAACCCGAAGAGCACAGAACTTGCAAAAATCTTTATATACCCCTTTCATACTGTATATGCCGCTATCCTCTCAAAGAAGTGAACAGGTAAGTTGCTTCTTATGTAAGGGGGAAGATTGGGGAGCGACTAAGCGTTATAAATTGAAAACACAGTGGTCAATAACGATCTTGAAATCAAATAAATTCAATTTGAGTGTACTACTTACACGATCAACAATCTTGAAAACGCTTACCGAGAACTAGTATGTTGATTAAAGATGCCAAGATCTAAGGAATGGTCGAGCTGAAATTTTGAAATCGTTTATGATAATATCAAATTCCGCATGCTGTTCTTTCACAATGCTTTTGACATCTGAGCACCATGAAAATGTCTAAGAGAACTAGTTTTACATACAACTAGCCCTTCTATATAACCTAAGATAATAATGAATTTTTAGTACGTCACAGGTTGCAACAAATGCAGGAATATCCTTGGTGAACCATATAAACAATTTTCTCGAAAAGGAAAACTTTTCTGCAGTTTGCGAGAAGCTCAGATACAAGCATGTGAGGATTCATTTCTATACAAAAAATAAAGGATTGCTTGAGCTTTTGATGAGTGAATGCAGACAATTTCACTGTCGGCGTATGTCCCAGAAGAAGTCACAAAAACTTATCGAATTTTGGTGAAAGTGATGCCACCATGCGATGGAGAATTTACGGTGAGTATCATGACCAGTTATTTTTTATTAGAAGGAGATTGTGCTTTGGCTTTACTCAACTAAATATTTCACGGATTGTTTGCGCGTTTCGAACCACGTTAAACATGGTAAATCACCGACTTCCCAACATTTTCTCAGATTTCAACAAGTTTCTGCCCCATATTCCTGCGCCAGCTACACTCATTTGGGCTAGAAATGGCAAATTTAACAAAAGTCACATATTGAAGCTGCAATGCGAGCGTCGCTTGCGCCGTCGTCAACTCTGTTCCAGCTTACAAAGAAAGCCTTTTGATCGAAGTGGTCTTCATACATAATAAAGGGAAAAAAATATGTTTTGCATTTCGTCTTTTTCCTCAGACGGATTATTGTTTCTGAACCCTCTCCGGGACCTCTCGGAAAGAAAAGAGGGTTTAGATTGATTCTGATAAAAGATTTTGAGGAAAATTCAAAAACTATTGCATATATTGTTAATCTTCTTTTGCGGGACGGTCTTCTGTGCGTGGTGAAGAAAGAATGAATTATTGTTAATCTTCTTTTGCGGGACGGTCTTCTGTGCGTGGTGAAGAAAGAATGAATTAGTTTTAATATGTCTGCTTTCATTGTGTTATCATTTTAGAATATTATTTTTAACATCATTTTACATTTTTTGTTTGTTCATAATTGATGTGTGCGTCTAATTTGCAAGATATGATGATGGCACCTGCATTACTTTGTAGAACATTGAACGATGATTCTAAATCTGCCTTCATTCCTGTGGAGCAACTCTCCAAAGAAGGTCATGAGTGTTTGAAAGTCACAATTTTCAGCCTCAAGCAGTTCAAGCGCTGTGCTGGAAATGCTCCTTCTCAGTCAGCATGAACGCAGCCTTGGAATCGTTCAAAGTGCATCTAGTGATATAGGTGACATCTGGGAGGGCCTCTTCGACTAAAACGACTTCCTTTGTTAGTTTCACGAAGAAGACTCTTGATCCTGCTAGCAGTGTGATCTGTGCGCGTCAAAAGCAGCTTCAGAGACCATTTGAAGCCGATTCGTTGCTTCTATCTTTCTACAGAGCGCATGGAATTATTTGACATTTCGATAGAAATCACATTGTAAGTGATTTGAAAGATTGGTCTTCTTCCCGTGATAAGTTGAATATACATGCTGTTTTGTGTGATTTGCATTCGGAAACGTGTAAATAGTGTACAGTGCCGATTTGTTGTCAGTTTTGTCCACTTGAGTTTGAAAAAAAAGTATGTTACAAAATAAGCTTGTGATTCTTGCACGTTTCTTCTCTCCTTCCATATCCTTTTCTATTACAAAAAGATTGCGGTGTTTCAGACTGTTGTTCGACAAGTGAATAGAACGACATTTGAGATGGCAAGTGGAACAGTTGATCGGCGCGACCGTTATGGCAACAAGGGAGATTGCGTCACCAACTTCAAGCATCTTTGTCAATGTATAAACCAAACGAAAAGCACAACTATGAGAACTATAACCGAAAAGAAAGGCACGACTACGAAAAAGTCAAGGAAGATTATAAATTGATAGTGGTTCAATTTTATTGCCGTCTTTGATTTAGAAGATTTCCTGCACAGAAGCACTCAGAATTTCGACACAGCTTATTCTCGGCGTACTGATAAATCTTTTTTTCAAAGCTTTGATTACTATTAAATGGATTGCATGCACAACCGGAAAAATGGTTAGCGGGCAAACGGCTCACAAATGGCACCGTCCACCCAGATTCTCAACTTCCATGTTTTGGTCTTTTTGCGGCCTTTTCATGTCCCTGATCCCGAAATGAAGTCGAGAATCTGCGAAAACATTGACTCTCCTGGACAACCCGCAAGCAGGGTCAAGAGTGCTGATGCGATCCGGGACCCTCATTTACGACCCCCCCCCCCTCCCCCTCCCCCCACCCTCACTCCTGCATTTATCCCTCTTACCTCCCCTGCCCACATTCCTCGCGGTAACCTGCATAGACAAATGTCAATCTCAAAAAACACCTGCGTGAGAACTTCAGTGAGGTTTCGGAAGCAGAATTTCTGGGAATGGGTGCGTCCATCATCTGTAGCACACATACACACCTTTAATATTGTTTGAGATTCTGCAAGTTTTTTTTTTGAATTTTCAGGGATACTTCAGGCCAGCAAATTCGATTCCCGTAGGCGACACAAATTTTTGCACGGAGAAAAAATGACATTCTTGAACTACAAAAGATGTTTTCGATTAAGAAACTTACTTCCTACCTCTTCCACAGTTTTTCCCGCGAAAAAAACCGCTTGAGCGCCGTCCAGAACGACGTCAAAAACGTGCTTGAGCACGGTAGTTTGAAAATTCGTAGAGGTAAAGGAGCATGATGTACGAAAACATTAATTTGGAAGACTACTTATTGCATTTGCCATACTTAATGCATTTGCCAATTTTTCAATGCCATTACACTTTGAGCTGAGATAGAATTTGTACGGAATTGAGCGAGGAGAATGAGGGGGAGAGATAAGAGAGCACGTTGGTTACAGAAGCACTCATGATACATCGACCGGGTTCGAGCTGAGATTTTCACAGAAAGTTTTCCTGCTGAGACGTCGCGTTCTTCATCGCGGCTTAATTTAGTGGCCAAAATTAACCAACGAACCCAATAGGTAGGCTGACCCACAAATGGTATTCATATACCCTCCTCCGCTGGATTGTTTTATCTAAAAAAGCCCCTATCATCAGCAGGGTGCCCACGTGCCCACTGACGTCTATTCGAAGGCCTCTGGCGTCCTTACGATGTGCATTTTTCGCATTTTTGTGATTTTGTTCAACTTTTTTCCTTTACAATTCTCAATTTACGACATCTGCACAAGGTTTCCACAAACCATGTTTTGGTTGACATAAGACTACAGAATCATAGAAATGGAAAACGTACGACATATTGGACGGACAAGTTGAAAATGCAGAAGTACTTGGTTAGCAAGTCCTCTTGCTGGAAGCTTTTTTGAACTTATTGTTAGATAGGTAGGCGACTCCCATACGTTTAGCGGACTGTAGACATTTATGAACTCCATTCTAAAGCATTGCTTACTGCCACACGCATACGTGTGCAAACGTCAGCAATGCTCATACCAACATAACGTGGCCATTTAAGAGGTTGCGCTATACCGAACTACTGCCGATATATCAATGCTGCTTCATGCAAACTTTGCAACATTAAAAAAAGTCAAATTTCTTTGCAACCCACCTCGCTAATTTGCGAAGTTTGAGTTCAGCGAATTCACGAGAGCCGGATCCCAAAACACATATAATTGAATCAATGCTTCGTGAAAATCGTATGGGTCGCTGATACTTGAAGTTCTTTTTTGTAAGCCGGTATGGCGACTTCTGGTGGAGCCTACCAATCGGTAGGCTCGAAGCTAATGTGCACCTATCACCACTACGGTTTTGGCGGACAACTTGAATATGCTTGCAGGGCTTTGCCGAAGACCATCGGGGGTGGTCCCACGCAAAAGCAAGTCGACGCAAGCACCCGACCGACACCGTAGAGCGGTTCGGTTTGGAGATGAATTTCCAGTCGCGAGTGAACTATGCTTTGGTCCGCATCGAATAAAACATTCGAACGCCTGTATTTCTAATCCCTTTATATCTTTTAGACTGCTATATCTTCTTCTTTTTATAGCATAAAATTTTAAAATCGTTACTTCTGATGAAAAATCTTTTCCAATACTTTATGTTCATAGCAAATGAATATTGATTAGGTAGTATGTTAAGGACGCGATACTGCGTGTTATGCGAGGAAGTGGTAAAAAAATATTTTTTGATAGCTTAGATTTCATGGTTTCCGCAAGAGTGATTTGAGCCTATGATAGCTGTTAAAAGCACAATCATTGAAAGCGAAAATGAGCCAATCGAAATTTTGGCTGGCTTCTAACTCCATCGTTTGGAGGGTCTATATATCTAGAATGCAATTTTTTCATGTGGCCAAAAAAGGAGTAATGCTTCGTATTGAGTACAAAAAAGATGGCTAATTCACTTTCAAAATAAATAATAGTATTCTGAAAAAATCATTGCACTTGAGTGGCTCAACAATGGAAACCTCGAGATTGATTAAAACTTGATCCAAAGGGGCCATTTGACATGTTAAATACGAAAATGACGTTCATTATGCTTGGTTGGACTTCGTTATTATGGTTACTGCACGTGTACGATAATGGAGCAATACCTCAGTGTGCTTGTATTTTGCGTACTGGGCTTGACTGACTGCTAACAATTAGCACGTTATCGCTAATCAGTATCACGTCGATTACGACCTCCTTCCCTCTCTGACTCCTCAAAACTACCAGGTCTGGAGTGCCGTAACTTAAAAATCGGTGTCGAGGGAACCGCCTGCTCGACGGCATTTCATCTACAAATGCCTCTATGATTCGAAGGATTTGCTACTTCTATACGAATTGTAAAATAAATTTGGTTGCTTACATCCTTGCAAATCGCAGGGCACATCGCAACTTTTTGTAAACGATTTTGAAAAAAAAAGACATGCTTTCAGAGGAAAATAGAAAACTTCGTAATTACTGTTTGCAAAAACGTGTGTATACTTGTGTTCTCATCAGGAACGGACTAACAACGGAACGATCCCAACTTAGGGATTGGAACATATCATTAGGTGCTTCTTGATGAACTGATTCCAAATCTATCATCTATATCTGCGATGCCGTTCTTTGGGAAAAGTTATGAGTTAAAATGTGAAGTCAATAGGGTTTCAGTGCATGATGTGCTCCTAAATCCAACTTGGGAGTGCATGAATAGCATGATATTGAGTGTACTAATTTCAAGGAATGTTCACATTCAGGGAAAACACAAATAAGTGTTTTTGATAAAGTAATTCTCGAGGTATGGCGCTGTATATTTGCCAAATTTGGACTTTTCATTGCTCATAGCTTTCACCAAAGGACTTTAGTTGTTTTTTAGTTGTTAAAGAACACTTATTTGTGTTTCCCTTGAATGTGACACAATATCATGCCAGTCATGCACTCCCAAGTTGGATTTTGAAGCACATTATGCATTGAAAGCCCAATGACTTCACATTACTTACCGCTCATAACTTTTTCCAGAGAACGGCATCGCAGATACGGAAGGCAGATTTGGAATCAGCTCGTAAAGACGCATCTAATCATATGTTCATTCCAATTCGCCACCCTAAGTCGGGATTTTTTCATGTTAGTCTTTATTCTTGTTCTATTGCATTCCTTTGTGAATAGAGAGCGAACGAAGAACTGCAATGTTGACTTAGACAATAGTAAGATCATTTATTAAATGGTAAAAGGTTTTTTTTCGCATCATATCAAGTCGTACATAAACGGATTGCAGTACTGATGGCACTTACAGCTGAGATATGCGTAGTATCACAGCAGTAACCCGTCACTAATCACAGGTATAACCGCTAGCAAAGCTAAATCATTAATTCGATGAAACTTTGCTATGCAGAAGAAGTTAAAATCTCATTATTAAAAGCAAATGAGTTGGAAAGTGTAAAACATGCAAGTGAATTTTGTACCAACATTGTCATTATTATTGCGTATACCCTACTCGATCTAAGTTCTAAAGTGAAAGACATTATCCGTGATGAGGATGAGAAGAAGGATATTGAAAATGTGAGCAAGGCAGGTCAAGATTTTTTTATAGTTCTCTTCACGGTTTTCTTCTTTTGTTCAACCTTGCAATGACAAAGGTGTTTGGAGCTTTCAACACAGTCTCCTTTGCTTCCATATCGATCTATCCGATCAACGGACCCGGTGGCCATCTCATAACTTCCATTTGTTTGTCGAACAACGGCCTACAAAAACGTCTGTTTTAGTTTAAAAGGAGATCAGAAAAGGAAGGCAAATAGAGAGAAAAGTTTAGAACACTCAGAAAATCGCTGGGGTAGGCGGTCATGCAATTCATAGGCAAGCGGGCTCCGGAAAAATAGTCCGCTGATTTGTTGCGGTCCGTCTGCAGACATTCGGAATAATGTTGGCCACATTTTAGACGAACGGATAGGGAACATTCGCAGCTTTTTCATATATAAATTGCTGCGCAGTGGCTGCATTCTTGTGAACTTTTCGCGAGAATATGCAGAATTGTTGAGGGCCGCACGGTCGTTTATGGAGCACCGCGCAGCCCACGGGTACTTTCCTTTAAGGAAAAGTATCCCAACTCGGATAATCAAACCTTCCTTCTTCTGCCATATAGAGTCTTACCTTTGCTCGGCATATGCCCGAAACTGTGTAAAAAGAGTCCGGGCGCTAGCTCAAAGAAATTATTTGTCGACCGCTCGCAGAAAATTCTGTATTGCTGCCCGCTGGTACAAACATGGGACAGTACAGAAAGTACCGCTTGATGAAGGTTTGACCACACCCCAGAATTTTGCTGACCGCCCGCAAGAAAGCGCGAGTCCGCGGTCCGCCTGCCCCCGGCGATTTGAGTTAACTCTGCACAAAAAGCATGCAGTGAAAATTATAGATAGTTCTCACGAAATGTATAAACGAACTTTCAATTTTGATTAGACGTTACAAAATATATATTGGTTCGCATTTGTTCTATCTCTCCTTCAGGAAAAAACTCTATTTAGCTTCAGTATGCTGCTTACCTTGAATTCTCCATCGCATGGCGGCATTACTTTCACCGAAACTTGGTATGTTTTCGTTACTTCTTCCGGCACATATGCGGAGATCGATATTGTCTAAATTTGCTAGTCAAAAATTTGAATACTCTCAATTTGAAGGCGCAAATTCTTACATGTCTGTACACCAGCTTTTCGCATATTCTAGACATATTCTTCTCTTCGAGAAATTCATTGATGTATTTCACAAGGTATTTTCCGGCATCTGTTGCCACCTGTTTCGTTCTAAAATTCAGTTTTACGCAGAAAATGTATAAATTTTGCGACAACATTTCTATAACATCATTATTCTCCCCATCTTCATTGCGATCGCTTGATTTGATACAAATAAAGGAAGAAATTTAGCACTTTTCAGAAGTTCTTGAATGGAATTTATTTGATTCTTGGCATATGACAAGGATACGAGCTGATCAAAAGAAACACTCAGAAAGTTGTTTTTTCAAGATTTGGTCGCTAAAATTACTAAAACACTAAAACAGACTTTCTATTTGTTTCTCTAATCTTCATTTAATCTAGAGCATATCGCTGACCGGATATTTTTGATAACTTTTTTTGTTTTTGATTCAACCAAAATTTCTAGTACATGTATTTGATGCATTATTCGTTATAAGGTATAAAAATTATAGCGTCCTTTAATTAGGCTTTTGGTTAGGCTTTTAAGTAATTTTTGAACAAATTCCAGATTTTTTGTTACAGGACCCATGCATCATGCTAATATTATTTTCTGTTTTTGAATAAAAACAGATTTCTATAGCAACAAAAGTTTTGCTCACCTCTTCACCTCCTCAAGTGGATATTGGCATGTGCAGTACGAGAGAGGCACGTAAAGGGTTTTGCAAGTTCTCTCCTCAGCAGGTTGTTTTCTCATCAGTGATGAACCGTATTCGCCTTTGATAGCCATATAATTTCGATCAGTGTAATTCACAGCTGGTTGATACTATAATAACTGATCATTTGAGCATGGAAAAAATGACAATTTTTCAAAATAACTTCAACAACTGTGGTTTACCAAGAAGGGGTTTCTAGAGGTTTTTAGCATTATGAAAATGTGCAAGTGACTCGTTTTGTTAGAGTAAATATATAATCTTGAAAGTTCAAATTAGTCTTGTTAAAAAAAATCTCTTGCAGTGTGATGCCGCCGCACCCCTTTTCCACGGGTTTATAGGGCTGCAAAAATTTTGGAAAGCGTCCCAAGATATTTTCGGAGTTGTGACTAACGCCACGCACTTTTATTCAAATAAAGTTTTTTCCCCTTCCCCCCAGATGGAAATCGTGCGACAGTCAGTGAGCAACAAGTAGATCAAATTACAAATGGGTAAATAAGCAGAATAAATCTAATGAAAACTCTAAATCTAATCAAATACAATTCAGAGCACATAGGGAAATGAATGATAAATTTACATATGATCTGGTTTCTGAGATAAGCTACATGTGATGCGGCTGCGGCGCGCTGGCGACGCCTTCTAGTCGCGGTGCACGGGTATCTATTGATTTGTCTTGTCGCCGTGTGACTACTAGCCTATCCTTTTCCTAACTTCTTCAAAAAGCGGCCATCCACTGGCTTCAGATATTACCAATCATCTTACCTTTAAAATATCGAGCAGTGTAGCCCGAATGTCGAAAGTTGTTTGAAGTCGAGCTGTGTTTTCGCGAAGTACTTCAAGAATATCTGTAGTTTCTCGAAGTTTCTTTGGTATAGAGATGGAGAACATGGGGTTGTTTACTTCCAAGCTTCCAAGATCAGTTTTAGTTACCTGCAGCACGATGAAAATGCTAAGATCAAAATATAGACATAGAAGAGACTATTACCCTTCCACCTCGCAATCCATGGTCTCCTAGAATGATGACGAAGGAGTCATCTAGCTGAAACATAGAATTTAGAATGTACGACTGATTTGTTTTCGCCAACCTTCTTCTTATTATGAAGAAGGAAACGGAAAAAGTCTGGATCCGCATGGATGGTACCGCTTTCATGATCATGACCAAGCAGTGAGAGCCAAATCCAGCCTAATTTTGGCGTATCTGGAGAAAAATTCAAATGTGACCTCTAAAAAGTATTCTCTTGTCATCCTACCTCCATAAGAATTTACGAAATCCTGTAACCAAATGAGTATGTCCTTATGTTGCTCGATACAGTTAGCGCTACTGTACGTTTTTTTCAAATCCTCGGTTAAATCTTTCTCCAGCGCAATTTGGAAAGGTCTAATAAAGTTGCACACTTGCCAAAAAAAGAAATCATTCTGTAAAAAAAGTAAAACCTCATGTAATGATCTGTCGGTTGTTTATTGAATCCCCAACAATTTGGCCAATTAAGAGTTCCTTTCATCCAGTCTTCGGCTAATAAGGTCTGAAGAATTTCTACTTCACATTTTGTAGATTTTGCTCTATTAATGCTATGTGAATACCTTGTAACCTCGGTCAGAGAACTCATTGAACAAAAATGTATCATTGTCCAGAAAACTTTTACAATAATGTTCGTATGTCCAGTCTGGTGGAATGTCGGGTAATCCAAATAATTTTCTGTTAACTGCTTCCAGCCGTTTTCCTAAGAATTTCGCATTCAAAAATTCACATGATATTCCTCACTTTTCCTTACCAAACCACAGTGCCACTCCATTTGGTCGACTGTTCAAACCAACTTTGTTTATATGTGGAAAGGTTACGGCTTGCATAGAATTTTCGAAAAAATGCATTGTTTGTGGCAGATTCCTGGAGCATTTTTTTTCATTTTTAGTTTACAATTGTAAAAACAATAGAATCATTGGCCGCAATAAAGCATGCTGCGGCCACGTAACATCGATGCCTTTGAGTTGCGTTGCATAAGCACATTGCTACTTTTCTACTCAAGTCCGCAACTGCACGAGTTTGCTGCTCACAACTGACTGATACATCTACCCGTACCTTATACCTTGTGTATGTGCTGTTGAATCGAGTAAGATGACATAGACACTGTGAAGATTTCCGTCTTCGTCTATTTTTTTCGTCTTCGTGTCGTTCCTAAAAAATTTTTTACATAAAAAGCTTCCACTAGAAACTGTAAGGTAGTCATTTTCTAGTGGAAGCTAGGTACCTACACTTCAATAATTTGCGCATGGACCATACGATAAGAGGAATTTCCATTCTTTCTTGAGCAAGTCGTTTCCACGATATCACATCGAAAGTCAGCATCGTCTACGTTTATCCATTTCCCATGCCTGTTCTTCGTTTCACCCAACCGTGTCAAACATCTGAAATTCGAGTAAAGGGTGCGGCCATTCTGACTACAATCAAGATTTTACTGTTTTAGGGTGTCAACGCATAGCAGGAAATGTCAAAAAATTCCAAAATTAAAAAATAAAAAAGATTAGTATTAATGAGAAAGTCAATATGATTGAAGCAATCACGGCTCCACTTTCTATTCTTGTCGAATGGAGTAGTGTTGGAATCTTAGCGAGGTATCGTGTATTGTACGTGGAAAACAATTAGCGAAATATTTCTAGAATGAAAGAATAAAATCTGTTTAGAAACTACGCAGATGTCCTCTGATCAGATTGTTATACCTCTTTTCATTTTTGCTTCATCATTATTCGTCGTCTGAGTTGAAAAAATTTTTTTGTACTTTATCGTCAGGTTTTTTTCAGAATCTGATGCATTTTTTGCGTCATAATACACATTTCATTCCATTTTTTATCTACTAGTAAAATCATTTTTTGATATACTTTGTCATTAAAAACTGTTTCTGCAAAAAGATTATAATTTTCATTGTCTGATTGCTTTACTTTGGCAATTATTAGTTTTCTCTTGTGCACTCAAGCAAGCATGGAGAAAAACGAAAAATGCTTCTTATTGGGAAAACGCACAAAATAATTGGGTTATGGGACATGCAATACACAAAATATGTGGGATTTATGGGACACGTATCTGTATAAGGAGTTACTGAATTTCAAGCTATTCTGCAGCAGTAGATACAGAAAATTTCAAAAATCATAGAAATTTCCACAAAAAATTGAACTTGTTTCCTATCTTTAATAATTTTTTGACATATAGTAAATAATCAGAGTAAGGTTGTCAAGACAAGTTTTCGGATCTTTTTGTATTGCAGTATCTTGTGCATCAAATGATCTACAATCAAAATTAAACAGGTTCTTAAAAATGTAAATCCCTAAAATGAGTGCCTATGCGGCTCATGTAAACATGAAGGACTTGGATACCAAAAATTAATAGGTCTAGTAAATTTGTAGCATTCCTTGAAGCATGATTGTTACTATCAAATAAACAAATAGAGGGGATTTATAATTCTCTTTAAGCGCCTACCTCCCCTGACATGAAGCATTTTTCTCGTTTATTGTAACTATGCCATTTTTCAGCGTCGTCATTGGTTTGTAGCTTCGATTACATTTTTTCAATGGATTGTAGTCTAGATTGACGTACTAAAATTTTTAGTTAGCAAACTTATGGATACAAGCAATACGATAACCTACCGGTATTATTTGCGCATCCCATGGATCGAATTCTGGCAGTATGCATATATCAAATGAGCTTCGCCTAGCGGTCTTGTTTTCTTCTACAAGAAAATAAAGATAAGGAAGTAAGTCTAGATGATGGTTATGAGAGCACATACAGAGTTGAAGTTGCGACTATATTTAGTAAGGCGTAGTATACGTGGGAGGGTTTGGGAGGCGGAGTTTGCCATTTTTGGAGTATCTTTATTTCTCGCTTTCTATGAGCGGGAAAAATCCAGTGAAGGCATAAGTACTATTAGATTGATGCATAGTTCTTGCACTAGAATTTCTGAAATTTTATTACTTCCTCCAGCTTTGAAGAAATTTTTTGATTGGGTACATGATAGAGAGAGAAAATCCTATGCTTTCTATAGATGTTAAGTCAAAATTCTGATTTTTCGATTTTTGGTCACTAGGGCCGCATACATTAGCATCCCTGAAAACTTCGATGGGGCATGAGGCAGTCAGATTTAGATCCGATCTAAATGGTAAAAACTGCAAATATTTTTAAAGTTTTTCTCGTACAATAGATACTTCCCACATTCTTAAATATTTTAGTTGTTTTGTTTTTCATTTGAGTTTGTTTTAGAAGTGGTTGCTATATAAAAAATCTAAAGATAAGCAAACTGCTACATGACTACCGTTATCATTTTCCTTATTCATATCCACAACTCCATAGGCCACTCGAAAAATCGTGACAATGCCGCCACCGCGCGCGACACGCACGCAACGTTCGACAACCGCATTTTCTTGGTTTTCATCTATACTTATGTGGTTTTTCTGCTTACGTGAGATAGTATTCAGACACTGGAAGTGACTGAGCTGAGCTTTGAGGTGGTGCCGCTCTGTATAGGTGTGTTTTAGGCTCCTGTGGGCGCAAAGTCCGCAGTCAAATCAGAGCCACGATTGTAAAAATGATCTATACTATTTGTTTTGCCAAATGTGCCAGTTTTACTTTCATGTCACAGAAAGAGAGATTGGGTCTGCCCTTGTCGACATTCCAGTGGCGCGAATGTTTTTGCATCATTTGACGAGGTGGTAAGAGTGTAAACAGCTCAATTCCAGCGCCACCTGAGCATGTAGCTATTAATCGAAAGCTGCCAAGGTCATCATTAGACCAGCTGACCAGATGCATGCCATCCAAGCTAGCCGGAACGGAATTGAAATGAGATTTTGAGTTCAATCCACTATCATTTCTATTTTGCAGTTTCTCGTAATGTAAATACACAATAGCATAAAACCTATTCCGTTCCTTCAGAAGTTACTGCGAGCTAAAGAATTCATTGACGCAGGCAATAGATGAGTTGCGGCAGCTGTAGCGACGCGGCCGCAGCCATACTTCACGCGATTTCAATCGCGGCGGATTTGGCTAAGGCATTTTATCATTCTACGTGAGTTATACACACTAGGCTCGTATAGTTCGCCAGTGTTGGATCTGAAGGCTTCTGACGAGTTGCCAAATCGCGTCGCGACTGAATCGCGTGAAGTATGCCCGGCCGTATACTTGCTAATCTTGCACATTCTCGTCTTGGCTCAGACCTCAGACCAGCATGAAACACAGCGTTGGGCAGATTTTGTGCTATTATGCAGTCTTATCTATTACGAGTTTCTTTCCTCATAAGTGCCCTAGACCCCATCTAATGCTTTCAATATACAGTTGAAATTAACGAATTATTTGTTTGATTAATTTCCAAAAATATGAAAAATCAGAAAAGCGCAAGACGACTGAGCAGTGTAACTACAATAATCTTTCTGCGCTAATGATCAGGATTCGGCACGAGTTGGCTTTTGGAAAATGCAAAAAACGAAGTCCCTCTTGACTTTCGCGAATTTTCATTAAATCCCCTTTGACCCCAAGCCCTGTAAAAAACCCTTAAAAACGAAACTTCGACTTAAAAATTTCTCGCAATTTTTATGTATTTTTGTGTCTTTTCGGCCTCAAAAGCGATACCCCTTCTGCTTTTTGTCCCAAAAACGATATACAGCTTGCCTACGAACCACCTGTGCCGAGCCCTACTTCTGACCCCCTTTGGCAAAAAAGGGCAGAAACTGACCAGTAGAAGCTGGAGTGGAGGTCTCGCCAATGTAGTAATTCGAACTATTGGCTGCCGTCACAGAATCGAGGGTTCTGGATAACCACATGAATGTGCCCACGCCAAGACAGGCACAGACGAACATTCGCCCAGTTGTCATGCCTAAAATTTCGAAGCTTAAAACATATCCTGCCAAAAGAGTGGAAAAAATTTGTCAAAAGTAGAAGTTGAACAAAAAATGAAAACGCCTAAAATCTGAAGCAGTTCCTCGAGGCAATAGCAAACAATATGTCATATGTTTGTTTATGAAAATCCCGTCCACATCTGCATCCAAAATTCACAAAAACAAAACGCAAACATTAATCGTACTTTGTTTTGAAAACAAAAACGGCATATATAGAGGAGCCAACGGAAAGCGGACACTTAGTAATATGATAGGGGTGTTTAGCATCTATCTGGGCTATATAGTACTCCAAACAATATACTTGTTTTTTCAAAGCTGTTGCTTCATTGAACTTGGTATAGGGACGTGGTAGGGAATCGTCAGGTAACTGTGAAATGGATAAAAAGTTTCAATTGAGTTTGAGCGAAATCTGTGTGATTTTTGCGGCAAAAAAAAGTTTTCTCGAGAGCGCTATCTCACGATTTCTTCCAACTCATATCTCGACTCATTCGCAGGTGACAAAAAGCTGAAGTTGAGAAAAAATAAGAGTTTTGCACTTGAGAGTAGACTGAGGCTAACGGAAGCACATTCCATCAGCTATTGAACTCAGGAACCGAGCAAAATATCATCCGCCGCGCTTATCGAACAATAGGGCCAAGGAAGATCACATATTGTTGTGAAAATCGCAACTTTGACAAAGAAAACAGACGATCCAGCACCTGTTGAGTACATTTCAGAAGATCTCAGTAGTCACTAAGGGTAAATGCTTCTAATTGTTGTCATTTTGATTTACGATTTGTTGTTTTTATCGAATTTTCGTAGTATTTAGATTGAAGGACTCAGAACGATATTTGATCCCGTCCCATTTTTCCATGATATCTCTTCGTCACTCTATTATCAAGTGATGCCATAAATTCTTTTCTCAATTTCTTTGAAAAAATCGAATTTGCTACCGGGGTCAGGTCTCTAGTGCTAATTCGTTTTTTGACGAATTTTCAAAATAGAAAAGGTCTCAACATTCGTTGGAAACGATAAAATCAATCAAAAATTTCCATGTTGTGCAGGTAAGTATTTCTAAGTCTTACTGCAACAAAGATTTTCGGTCAAAAAATTAATTAAAATTTATGTTTTGTTGTTGAAAACCCATCAAGTAGCATCAGAGACCTGACACATGTATTTTGATATCTTTAGAAAAGTTTCTCGACCTCTGAAGACTGTAGGTGAGAAGTTAAGGGACAAAAAGTACTGATTTTGGAGAAACCGCTTTTATTTTTACCATTTTTAACAATTTTTTGTTAGCTCGAAAAATAGCTGACTCACAGTGATTGGTTCTTTCTTGCTTACCATTAGGTTGGAGAATAATTCTTGCATTAAGAAACTATGATATATCTACTTGAAATATTAAGGTAATAGTTTCGATCTGCAATTAGTTTTTTCGTTGCTTCATTACATGTATTATTTTATTATAAATCATAAAATTTTGTTTCAAACAAAATAGGAACTTGAGAAAAGAAACTCATGATTACAATTTTTCTTGAAACAGTGGTACACCTCAGAAAGAGTAAATAAACACAAAAAGTAAAATTAGAAGTTCTTAGACCTTCTAGCATTTTTTAAACGAAGAAAATCTAATCGTTTGTTCATAGCTGCTGTGACTGGCAAAAAGACAGCAACAATTCTTGGTTTTGGACTAGTAGAAAGCACATGGTTTTCCTTTGGTTGACAAGATTGAATGAATCCATAGAATCAAAAAAGACTTACGCATTTCAGGCATTTTTGTACAAGACTTCTCCAATCTTTCGAGAGTTTTCCCTACATGAAGTAAATCTGCTGAAATTATTTGAAATTGTATAGTTTCCTCAAAATACATTTTTGATCTCCATCGCGTTAGCAGAATCTTGCATAATTTGATTGCATCGTGATATTTGCGGTAAACAATGACGTCGATGGGGTAAAAGTGAACGGGTCAGTTCGAATGGTGTTGACATAACCTTGACAACGGCGTTTAATCATGTAACCGGGTATGTGGTGGATAAGGCATGAACCCATACGGGAATCCATAGTTTTCTGGAAGGTACAAATAGATGGGAGCAATTTCCTGGGTAAGAAATTCTAAATTATCTTGTCAGAAATGAATGTCAAAATCGCTAATACCTGTAGTACCTTTTACTCCTTATTTAATTTTAAAATTATCATAGAAGAAGAAATGATAGCTAAAGTTTGCTTTTAGCTATACAAGCGCAAATCTGCGCTGATACCTGGTTAAGAGATAAAGCAAAACAGTTAATGAGCGCTCGAGAATAACACGGTTTGGATCGAGAAACTGATCGCGAAGACCAGTTCATATAAGCAGACCAACAAGGCGATAAACTGGTAAGGCATATGGTGGCTATTCATTCTGGACGAAATCTCTTACCACTTATCTCTTCTTTCCAGCAAGAATAGCTGTCAATCATTGTAAAATAATACTTCGACAAAAGACTATGAGAACTACAAACTTTTGCAATATCACAATCTACTTGTTGTAGCGATAAAAAAAGGGTAAAGTGACTAGTGGCCCCATAAATTGGCGACAATACCATAACCGGAATTGGCGGTTTCATTACATATGTATGGATAAAATTAGTCGAGTGAGATGTACGAAAACAACTCGAAAAACAAACAACGATGTGGTGTTCTCTGCTAAATGTAGATTACCTCATACCTTCGAAAATATTTCGTGTCCATTTTTCCTGCACAGCCCTCATCTACATTGATTATGACAATATTTACTCAGTTCTCCAGGATAAGATGCCAGACTGCCAAAACCTGGAAAGTTCTTTTTTATCTGGATAAATGATTCGTGTTTTGCAAAGTGTGAGAAGAGGAAACAGTTGAGTTAAAAATTTGTGAAGTCCTGAAAAATTCCACGAATTTTTGTAAGCATCAATTGCAACAACTTCAATGATATTATCGCATCAAGGGCAAGCCTCTTACTTGAAGGTCATTAGGTCTTATCTCTTCTTTGATAAGTTCTATTGTAGGCTGCTGCATGAGGGCAACGCGGCCCTCTCAATTTAGAAAGTGCAGTGTTCGTAGATCGAGTTGCGTAAAAAGGGCACAAAAGAGCTCGACCGTACCTGCTGAGGGGAGAGGCGCCTAATCTTGCTATCCAACGTTTAGAGACTCCAGCAAATGTGAAATGATTGTTCAGTATTACCCACGCAAAAATATTCTTCTAGGGCAGTCTGAAGATCGCACTGTTTTTCAGACCCATCATGAAAACTTACAAAGCTTTTTAGTCATGTTTCTAAACTAGTAGTCTCGTAGTCACTAAAACTATAGCCGAAAATCCGCATGGTTTTTACCATGTTCAGCTTCAGCAGTTTCTTTGGTACTTTTCCGTATTTCGGAGAACTTTTTGAATTCCCGCGCTTGCACGGAGAGCCTATTGCAGCGGAAAATTGTTGGTTTTGTAGCGGATGGGATTGAGAGGGCAGTGATGAGCACTTGCAACGCCTCCAGAAGATGAGAAGGTGGAATTAAAAAGGGTGGTGATTGTGGGAGGTGGATGATGAAAGTTGGGAGTGTGTATCCGTACGACTCCTGTGACAGTTAGAATAAGTTTCTTTGTACGGAGGAAAAAATGCAAACATTTGTTGAGTCATAAGCGTAAAGTTGGCCAACTCTCCATGGAATTTTACCCTAATAAAGCGTATAAATCTAGAATCTAGTTTTGGGATTGTCTTGCGACTACACTAAGCTAATACGTGGATTTTTTCGGGGTTTCTCCCTCTCCCCCCCCCCTTGGATCCCACAAAACGATACCCCTCATTCTTTTTGCCCCCCCCCCAAAAAACGATATCCAGCCTGCCCCGTAAGCCTGCTGTGCCGAGCCCTGCTTCGTCTATGATACGTATTCGCAAAAGTGAAGATCCTGGGGCAGGGCTCGGCACGAGCTGGCACCAGGAAATTTTCAAAACGAAGTCCCTCTTGACTTTTGGGAATTTTTACGAAGTCCCCTTTGATCCTCATGATCCTCAACGATACCCCCTCTAAAATCCTAAAAAACACCCCAAAAATGAAATGTCGACTAAAAAAAAGGTCGTCGCCAATTTAGCCTATATCTTCGCCCACAAAAACGAAACCCCCTTTGCTTTTTCCCCAAAAACGATATCCAGCTTGCCCCGTGCCAGCCGGTGCCAGGCCCTGTCCTGGGGAGATTATCTTGAAAATACTACTGTAGTAAGAAAGCTGTAGATGCCAAAAATATGCGTTGTATTGCTTGTTTTCTCTATCTACCCTCAAAGCATTTTATAAGGAAAATTTTGAAAAAAACCATACTTTTCCGTTATCCGAACCCATTTTCAAAAGAACAATATTGCTTCTTTCCTTGAACCAAATTTGTCAAAAGTTTCGCGAGAAAGCTACAGCTTCATGCCTTGTGTCAAAAAAATTGACATGTCATCTGAATGTTCAACAAATTTTACAAGAGTTTGTTTAATCTAGCAATGTAAGTTCTATCCGTTTTTTTATTCAAATGACCCCATTGCTAGCCAACATTATGAATAGTTATAACACTAGCTGGTGGCCCCGGTCTCACCCGAGACTTCAAGTTAGTTAAGCCAACAGAACTTGTAAACTTACGCCTCTAGATTTCTTCTAACACGCGCATAAAGCGCTTTCAGACTAATTGCCGCACCCTACCAACTTTAAAAGTGAAATGGACTTTACCGCCCCTGCTTACATGCTTATATGTAAAAATGATCGGTTGCCATGATGGCCCTTCATTTTCTTAGGTTTGAGTAAACAAATCAATAAATCGATAGAATGGCTCGGCGAATCGCCACGGAAAGTAGCTCTAAACCATCGCCGGGGTCGAAAATATACGCGTGCGAAGTTTCAGCCGGATCGGTTCAGTGGCGCGCGTTTCTATAACGAACGAACAACTAAGTACTCTGCGTTGATACCACTGCTT